>JAKSZT010037812.1:9403575-9453998 GCA_026826555.1 Tolypeutes matacus
GTAGAAGCTACAGAAAATGTAATAGTGAAAAGCTTGGTTACACTCTCATCTGCAGCAATGTGGTAAATAGGAAATGTACCCAATGAATTTACTCATCTAGCTAAGAAGATTTCCAGATAGAATATGGATGGTGCTAGCTCACAACATATTGAGGATCACTTTGAAAGTACTTCAAAAGAAATGAAAGAGGTTCTTAGATCGTCAGACTCTGAATTGAAAATGAAAACAAGCCAAGAACCCAGGATAAAAAAATTCACTCTGAGAAAGTTTTTAAGCTTCAAAATACAATCAGAGGACTTGAAAATACAAATAAAATGCTAGTGAAAAATCTGTTGTTTAATTTGGGAAAAGAGAAGAAAAAGTACAAGAAGACAGAGCCAAAACTGTCAGAGGTAGTTAAAATGTACACACAGAGAATTTATGAACTGGTTTAAATTTTACATGAAATAGGGAGATCCTGTAAAACTCAGAATGAAATGAGAGTCCTTGTCTATTCTATCCTGATTATACTGAAGATAGAGCTTTTTTTTTTTTCTGGAGAGAAGCTGTCAACCTGAGACACATATTAAGAAAACTTAAACCAAAAGGTTTTAACATTTCACAGGTTAGAGACTGTGAAACACTCTTCGAAGATATGTTATCAAATGCACCCAGTAAAAGGAACTCTAAGGCAGAAGAAAGACCTCTCTTTTGTCCCTTGCATTAAAAGAGGCAAAATCTTCTATGATCTGTTAAAACTTGGCCAATCTGCAAATTTCTCTCTTCTAATGACAGAGATGGGTCACTATCTGAAAATGGATCTCACCTTGGTCCTAGAGAGCAAGAATATGTCTAGAAGAAGATCAACTCTAGATTTGAGTCATAAGGCAGTTACATCTATGGAATCAAGAAGACTCTGCTCTTTTACAATGAAGGATGGGTAGGGCTATGACAAAAACTTCAGGCCCTAACCACATATATTCTCATGAACTCACCCTGGGAAGGATGCCCATGACTATCTGAAAACATGGACTACCTCCTCAAATTTAGAGAGTAAGGGCCTCAACCACTTCTTCCTTCTTTTCTTCCTGTGCTTTATCTTTAGAAAAATCTCACCTGGTTTTCACATTGAATAAGGGGTTTGCTTTCAAATCATTAAGGAAAGATTCACAGAAATATTCATTTGATATTTAACTTGGAGTTTTGAGGTTTAAAAAAAAATAACCACAAAAATCTACTTCTATCAGAATTTATCTGTCTGTTTAGTTTCCTGTAGCTCATGTAAATAGTAAATAATCTAGAAGTTAGAATAAGTATTATTTTAAATAAATAATTTTGTTTTGTATTTTTAAAATGTTCTGTTGCTCTAAAAATGATTGGAAAGCACTGGTATAAACCATATATGTGATTCAGAAACTCAAGGTTTTCTTTTTAATAATAAAATACAACAAAAAGTATACTAATATTTCTGGAGAAAAAAAGAGAATATTTTAATTTAGCAATATATACTTTTGACTTATTAAATAGTACCTCAGTTTACATGTCTAGTGTGTTTTTCTAGATAATAAAATAATCATGTTATTTATAACATTTATCTTACTGTGTTACTTTCTCCCTTTTCATTAAAAGATTTTTAAATCTGTTTTCTGAGCCAGAGTCAGCCAGTCAAATGTTGGTGAAGAGAACTTCAATTAGTGAAATGGCAGGCATACAGAGCAAATAAACTTTAATTACTTCATTTAAATGTTTAGGACAAAGAACCTTACAGGTCTAGTATGTGAATTTCTTGTTCCCTTTGCAGAGATTTTCAACCAAATAATCGTTAAACGCTCTGTTACACTGCCCCAGTTTATAACACATATTCTTAGTTTGTTGGAGCGCTATATCCCCAGATATGTGCTGGAATGCAGCCTACCCACATTGCCACTGTAAGACCAAGTTGTAAAATAAATTGGTCTCTAACCATCAAGACACCTAAGGGAATTTAAGTCTTAAAGCTTTACTCAATCAAGTATGGAAAAAAAGATAATAAAAAAGGCCCCAAAGCTTTAATATGTGGCTTTAAAAATAATCTTCTTAGTTATGTGCTTTGTACTAGTATTCCTGTTAGGATTAGCCCCATCAACGACTTAACTTTTTGTCTACTGCACACTTTCATGTTAAAATAAACGAAAGCAAGGTCATTCAAAGAACTTTTCTGGCATTAAATTTAAAATTAATTCTCTATCAAACTTCATAGTACATTCTGTTTAAGAAAAAGAACTTATACAACACTACAACTCTATCATTTTACTCAGATATAATTTGCATAGATAACAGTGAAATATCTATTCGTTATAACAGATAAAAAGCCATCGACATAATGTGAGAAAGACACCCTCAAACTGTTTCCTTCCTATAGAAATTAATTCTCTCTCTCTCCCACTTTTTTAAAACTTAAATGCAAAACCTGTTTCTCTTTTTATTTGTAGCTATTTTCTTCTTTGTCTTCTGTTTTTGGAATTATCAAATACATCAACTAAAGCAAATTAGTGTTTCCTAAAATAAAAAATAGTAATGTAATTACTTTTGTTTATATTAATCTACTGGATGGCGTGGGGGACCTGTACCTACTATAAGAGTGTTTAATATCAGTTAATTCTTACTAGTCTATAAAGATGTAAGTCTTGACTCTAAGACTGATATTGGGAATAAGAATTCTCTGGAGTAACAGTATATTTGGTCAGGCCTATATATGCTTCTCTGAGGTGAGAGAAGTCATTGGTTATGCAGTATCAATTCAGCATTAGTTAAGAAAACCCCCTAAAATGCAGGCAGATGGAACAAAAGGAATTAAGTAATTACAAAGTTTCGGAAGATCTGAAGGAGCAAAGATCAGGACAGGTCACCTCTAGCTCTTAGATAACACTTATGACTTTCCAATTCAGAAACAACAGAAAATCACCACCAATGATCAGCTCTGCTGTCAAGTGTTATGCATAGATATGGAGAGGCGTCTTTAATACTTTGCACCTGCCAATGTTCTCTCTCTCAGTATTGCCGTGAAAGAAGAAAAATGGCTTTTTTCTTCAGCTATCCAAATCTCTTGCATGTAGCCCCCATTGGCAGAATCTAAGCCTAAACATCTCTGGCAAAGGATTCTGGGAAATGAGATACCAAGGTGTTTTAATTTACTAGGCTGCTGAAAGCAGATACCATGAAATGGATTGGCTTTAAACAATGGGAATTTATTAGCTTATAGTTTTGAGGCTGAGAAAATTGCCCAAGTCTTAGCATCATCAAGGTGATGCTTTTTTCCCGAAGACCAGCTGCTAACAATCCTTGATTCTTCTGCCACGTGATAGGGTGATGTCTGCTGATCTGTCCCTTTTCTTCCAGGTTTCCTTGCTTTCAGCTTCTTGCTTCTGTGGCTTTCTCTCTCTCTCTCTCTCTCTCTCCTCTCTCTCTCTTTCTCTGTATTCATTCTGTTTTTAAAGGACTCCAGTAAGGGGATAAAGATCCATCATGAATGAGGTGGGTCACACCTTAATTGAAGTAGCCTCCTTAAAAGGTCCTACTTATAAAGGGTCCAATCCCACAGGAATAGATTAACTTTAAGAACATGCTTTTTGTGGTTTCAAACCACTATATAAGGCTTCCTCTCTGGCAACACAGTAGAGAATATAGGAGGGGTTTTGAGCTGTTGCCAACAGCTAATGAGGAACACCTTTTCATAAAACCTGTCAAGTTCTTACCTCACTGCTTCACACATAGAAAAATACAATACATGATGATATCATAGTTAAAATTACTGAATTTAGATATGCATAAAACACTTCCTACCTCTGTGACTTTGGGAAAGTTATAAAATCTCTCTAAGCTTCATTTCCTCTTTTGCAAGAAGTGATTATTATTATCTGCCACACTGTGTTGTTGTGGTATTTATGTGCACTAAGCACAGTATATGAACCTAAAGAAAGATATCTAAAAATGTTAGAAATCATTACTCTTGCTTTTATTTATTATCATTATTCTTGTTCACAATTAAGTTTCATTGCTTCATCTCATTTTTCTCCTTAGTCTGAGAATAAAATTTTGTGTTCCTCCTCTAAATCCATACCTTTCAACTATGGTTCAGGTTATATCTTCCTCAGCAGTTAGAGGAATTTGCACCTGTGAGTAGTGTCCCCCTCACGTTCTTTACCTAAGATTCATAGCTTGGCTCTGCCTCTTTGTCTAGCTAATACACAACTGTTCTCTTTTTTACTGACAAAATCTAAGGCTGGTGTTCTATGCCATAATTTTTGCTTCTTCATCATCTATTCACATTAAAACATCTCCCTCTGTGGTAGATTGAATCATGTCCCTCACAAAGACATGTTCAAGTCCTAACCATGGTCCTGTGGATGTGAACTCCTTTATAACTGGGATTTCAAATACTAACCCATGGTCCTGGGTTCAATCTTGAAATGGGATTTCGACAATACAATTTATATTTAGATGAGGCCAAACTGAAACAGGGAGGGCCTTAAGCTAATATGACTGGAATCTTATTAAGGAAAGGATATCTAGAAAGAGACACTAACAACTGTGCAGCTGGAGGAGAAGCCACAGGAGGAGAACAAAGGAGACAGAGAGCTATTTGAAGGAGGCAAATATTGATTGCCAAAAGACCACCACCAAAATGTGACAGACTTCAGAGAAAGCATGGTCCGCTAATACCTTGATTTTGGAATTCTAACCTCCCAAACTGTGAAAATTGATTCCTGTTATTTTGGTCAACCTGTTTGTGGCATTTGTTATAGCAGCCTTGTTACAATCTGATCTTGTCTTAATGAATATTTTTCTACTAAAATTCTGCTCTTCTTGTTCAATTCAGTGACTTTCAATTTTAAATTTTGAGTTCTTTTTAATAGTTTATACCACTGAAATTTTTATTAGAGAAATTGTAGACATCATATAGGTGTACAGAAAAACCATGCAGAAAATACAGAGTTCCCATATATCACCCTTACACACAGTTTTGCATTAATGTAGTAGCTTTGCTACAATTGATGGAGCAAATTATTATGCTATTAACTATTATAACATAATTATAATATTAACTATAGTCCATAATTTATATTAGGGTTTACCGTTTGTGTTGTGCAGTCCTATTTTTTAAAATATTTTATTCTAGTAACACATATACACCCAAAATTTCCCCTTTAACCACATTCAAATATATAATTCAGTGGTATTAATTATATTTTGGAAAGTTGTACTGCCATCACTATGATCTATACTGAAATATTTCCATTACTCCAACCAGAAACTCTATATCCATTAAGCATTAACTCCGCATTCACTACTACCACCCTGGCCTCTGGTTACCTGTATTCTAGTTTCTGGTTCTATAAATTTGCTTATTTTAATTGTTTCATATCAATGAGATCATATAATATTTGTTCTTTTGTGTCTGGCTTATTTAACTCAACGTGATATCTTCAAGGTTCATCTATGGTATTGCATGTTACAGAACTTCATCCCTTTTCAGCTGAACAATATTCCATTGTATGTGTGTGTATGTGTGTATACCAAATTTTGTTTATCCATTCATTGCTTGGTGGATACTTGGGTTGCTTCTGTCTTTTGGCCACTGTGAACATCAGCATGCAAATATCTGTTGGAGTCCCTGCTTTGAATCGTTTTGGGTATATACCTAGTAGTGGGATTGTCAGGTCATATGGAAATTCTATACTTAATTTTCTGAGGAATCACCAATTGTTTTCCAAAGTGGCTGCACCATTTTACATTCCCACCAGCAATGAATGAGTGTTCCTATTTCTCCACATCCTTTCCAACATTTGATATTTTCCATAGTAGCCATTCCAGTTGGTGGAAATGGTATCTCATTGTGGTTTTGATTTGCATTTCCCCAATGGCTAATAATGTTGAGCATCTTTTCATGTGCTTTTTTGCCATTTGTATATCTTCTTTGTTGAAATATCTATTCAAGTCTTTTGCCCATTTTTAAATTTGGTTATTTGGTTTTTGTTTGTTTTTGGGTTACCATTGAGTTTTTGATGATATTATACTTTTGTTGAGCAAATGTTTATTGAATACCAAAAATTTTTCATGGTACCAAATGCTGAAGATATAGGATGAGACAGTCTTGTTTCCACCTTTAAAAAAGTTAGAGTCTAGTGAGGAGATGACCATGCAAACAATTTTAATACAAATAGAACATAAACAAATACAGGGGGCAAGGCATTAAAGAAGGATCAACTAATTCTAGATGAAATGTTAAGAAATGGTTTCATCTTATGCTAAGACTTGGAGGATGAATGCTATAGTGATAGGTCTCATATATAGGGAAGGTAGTGAAGAAGGTGTAATCCAGGTCCTGCTTGGGCAGTCTAACTTGTATCCCTCTTTTTCCTCCTACATAATGTGAATATCCTTCAAATAAATCACTGCCACTCTGTTATTCTTTCACTCTTCTAAATTTCAGAGCTTATCAACATTTTGTTGATATTCCAAATCTGGATCACAAATATACGTGCTCATTCTTCATGGTTATTGAATCTTTTCTATGGGAATTTCCTAATATTGCTAGTGTCCCAAAAGTATTGGATAAGTGAAAAGTAAGTAAGTGAAGGTTGGTTGTCTGCTTATGTTATACATGTACACATGTGCTTAATTAAGACTGTATTAACCAAAGCTCTTTTTTAGTTCAAGTTTCTCCCAAGATGAAAACCACATTCATAACAAAGACTATTCCTTAGCCTTTATTTGTATTCATATCTTACCTCTCCTTTGCCACTTCTTCTCTACTCTTGTATTAATGGTTATGATTGGTATGTGCTCAGAAAATACATGTTGAATTCAAGTTCCATCAAATAGTGTGGCCGTTCCAATAAGAGGCAGAGGAATCTAACTTAAGATAACCCTCACTGTATCTTTTATTGAACTATATATAGATACATTTTGCAGGAGTCTGGTTGACCAAGATGGCAGTGTAAGATGCTCCAGGGTGCCACTTTGCCACAGACTCTTTGAACAACTAGCAAAAACTGGCAGACTAGCTTCCTCAAAACCCTTGAAAACAATTAAAATGTTGTAATAACTGTGCAAGCACTGAATCAATAAAATACAGCTTTTAAAATGATAGGAGAAGCTTATGATACCCTTGTTGGCCCCTCACACATCCCCTCAACAGAAAGAGTTATGAAAAGTCACTAAACAAATAAACTACAATCCACAACAAAAAACTTCTGTGTCTATGAATTTGTCTATTCTGACATTTCATATAAATGGAATCATACAATATGTGGCCTTTGTGTCTGAATTCTTTCACTTAGCATAATGTTTTCAAGGTTCATTATGTTATAGCATCTATAGCACTTCATTCTTTTTTATGGCTGACTGTATCCAGTTGAATGAATATACCACATTTCATTTATCTATTCATCACTTCATTGGCATTTGAGTTGTTTCTACATTTTGGCTGCTATGAATAATACTGCTATAATCATCCATGTACAAGTTTTTGCATCAAGCTAAGTTTTCAATATTCTTGGGTATATATCTAAGAGAGAAATTGCTAGTTCATCTGTATCTCTATTTTTGAGGACATTCCAAACTTTTTTCCAAAGTAGCTGCAACATTTTTCATTCCTACCAGAATTACTAGGTTTGCAATTCTTCATATGCTCACCAACACTTGTTATTTTCTGTCTAGTATTATTTTTTTTACAAATTATATTTTTATCCATATTTGTTTTCTTTATTTTAATATTATTTCTTTTTCTTTTTCTTGATTTCTTCTTTTCCTTTTCCTTCATTATTTAATTTTATAATTTACAATAGGCTAAGCACTTTAATAAGTAATCTAGGATCTGATATCATATTTAATATTCACAACAGTAAATGGTAGCTATTATTATCCCCAGTTTGTAGTTGAAAAAGTTCATTCAGAAAGAGTTGTAAAAAACATGCAAAGAACAGAGATATTTGGTGGTGAACCCTGGATTTGAATCCATTCTGCTTCTGGAACCCAAAATTTAATCTCTACTTCACACTTTTACTTTTGCCATTAGTTCCTGAGATTTTCTTCCTGTAGTGACTTTCCTGGTGACAAGAAACCAATCTACACTCCTATATCACTAATCTCTGACTGCCCCCTGTAACACTGAGAGGCATTCTGAGAGCTGTGAGCCACAGAAGTTCCAAGCCTTCCTCTGTGGAAAGGAGTTCCCTTAGAAGCTGAGCTCTGGAGGACGGAGATTTTTTTAAACTCTGGCTGGAACAGGGTTCCTCAGTCCTGATGGTGACTGGTTATTATCCAAGCAGGCAGAATGGGCAAGAGATTTTAGTTCATGTGACAATATATTCTATATAAATTCAGTGTGCCTTAAGCAAACCATCTGTGACGACTATAAATAATAGTATTTACCTTTAAAGTATGCGTTTTCACTTTGTAGATATCAATTATAGTGTTTTAAAATGATTTCTCTTTTAGAGAAGATAATTATATTTATGTTTATTGAGAATTTAGTACATGATATACAATATATTAATTTTTTAAATAAATTATTTCGTTTATCCTTTGAGATAAGTTTATTATAATGTATTATATTTGCAAAATCTGAGCTGTAAAGGGATTACATGACTTCCCCAAATCTCAGAACTATGAAGTGGCCAAGATAGGGCTCCACATGAGGTCACTGTGACTATGAAGCCCATGATTCTAACAACTAATAAATACAGATTCTGAAAGTTAGGATGCAAGTTTCCTCATATCATAGCCATTTTCCAAGTGAAACAAAAAAAGAAAATATCCAAGTTTATTTATTTATTTATTTATTTATTACAAAATTTTGCTTTCTCCCAATTAGTTATAGTATTTAGGAAATGCTGTATAAAAGACATAGAAATTTATAGTATTTAAGAAAATAGGAAAGATCTGGCCCTTCATGACTGATACATGATGATTTTATGGATAAGCGCCATTGGAAGACTGTCTCTAGTTGTCTTAGGTGTCTATTCTATAAATTTACACTGAATTCTTCAATATTTTAATAACCAGGTATGTACATGGGAAAGTAGCTTTCTTTTGTTCTTGTAATATGCTGAACAGGTCATAATGAGTAAAATGCAGCCTGAGGTTTTTGTGGGATATTTTTCTCCTGTAAAGCTCTACCTCCTTTAAAATAACTACTATCTCCCATTAGAAAACAGTAATTTTGAATATTTAAAAGTTGAGAGAAATGTTAACCAATTTAGGTTATGCACTTTAGAGAGAATTATGGGACCTAGAATCAATAATGTTTATGCATCCAATTTAACCCAACCATTAATATATAGTTAAACATATCACATTTGTTTTAAATAAATTATTTACAATTTGCAAAAATATGGCCACTTCAATGTATAGCCCACCACTGCTATTAAAAAATGTGTGACCTCACACTATCAGCAATAATTGATATTATAAATATAATAAATTTACTTGGATAGTAAGATGGGCAAAAAATGTTTTCATTTTCTTTTGCCAATTGGTGGTAATTGAATCACGTCACCACAAAAGACATGGTCAGGTACCAATCCCTGATCTTGTTGGTGTGAACCCATTTGTAAACAGAACCTTGAACGTGTTTTTAGTTAAGATGTGCCCAAACTGAATGAGGGTAGGCCTTCATCCAAAATGGCTGAAGTCCTTATCAGCAAAGGAAATTGAGCACATTAAGAGAGGCCGGGAGGAGTAGCCAGACACTGGAAGTCAACAGAACCCAGAAGAGAAAGGAGAAGACACTACCATATTGCCATATGATGGAAAAGCCACGGAACCCCAAAGATTGCCGGCTAACCAGAAGATACCAAACCTGGGAGGAAGCAAGCCTTCTAAGCTCTGAAAAAGTGAGCTAACAAGTTTTTGTTGTTAAGCCCATTGTATGGTATTTGTTTTAGTAGCTGAGAAACTAAAACACCGATATTGCCTGAAATTGTGCCTTCCTGATCAACACTAAGCTGAACAGACTTTAAAGATTTTATGTTCATTTATAATTATCTTTTATGAAATGTCTTCCCTGATTTATTTATTGAGTGGATTATCTTTTCCATTCTAGTTTTGGAAGTTATTTTATAAAATTTAGTTTTATTTCATTATTTAGAATTAAGGTGCATATAGTGAAGCCAATCACAATCTCTAATTCATGGCCTTGGTCATCACAATTCAAGCAAGTCATCTCTCTCTCTCTTTATTTTATTTTTATTTTATATTTTAACAATTCCATTTTATTTTATCCTATATTTTGTTAGGGAAACTTTATCCTGATTTCAATTGCTTTGTCAGGTAAAGATTTTGTTATAAATTAGCCAAATACTTTTAAATATGCCAGTATAGGGTGAAATTATTTTTATTAGAAAGAATATATTTATATTTGGCTCCAAGTTTCATACTATATTTGATCACTTATTAGAAAAGCTATCATAAACTAAAATAAAAAATAAATCAACTATAAGAAAGAATACTTTAAAATTGGAAATTGTAGCATACAATTAGGTAATATAAGAAATGCTTATTTTGAGTTTAAGTTGCTGTTTCAAAAATATTCTTATGTATGGTTAGATAATGAAATATGATTCCCCTCTTTACCAAATATTATAGTTATGATTGTTGTTTTCATTTTGAATACAGGAATTATAATATATATAATATTACTTGCCTTCTTAATTAAGGCAAATTTATTATACATCAGATGGAGTATATTTTCTTTCCCCATCTTTATTTTTAATGCAAAAGCTAAATAGAATATCTCCCTGATCCTTAGGATTCCTTTGATATTGTCAGGACCTTATCTCTCAGATTCTTTATTAACCACATTCTAAGAATGTGCTATTAAATCATTTAGCTATTTCAGAGAAAGAACATACATTTAAAAACATGATGATCAAACACCACCTGTTTTTCACCTAGGAAATGGAGATTAAAAATATGACATATGTTCTTTAAAGCCACTCATTCAACCATTATATGTAGTTTTGGACTATAGGTACTAATTAATGAGAATGACAATGAACAAGTCTTCACTAAACCCAGAGGTGAGTTCAAGAAAGTTAAAAGACTAAAGGGGCCTGGGGTTCGAAATTGCCATATGGCTTCTAGACACCGTTTAGTCTTAGTCATTGTTGTGTATTGAAATGATCTTAATAACCTTGAAGTCTAAAAAAAAAAAAAAAACATTGTGAGCATGTTGACCACAATTGCAATGTAAATAAATTGAGAAAAAACATGTTTTTATAACAAGTGATAGCCAGACATTTATGCAAGAATATGGTAGGGACTAGTTTGATGCCAGCCAGAAGGGCACTTCTGATGCACAGTTTAAAAAAAAATAAGTGGAGCTATTTATATCCCATTTAAATATGAAAGCAGCATGTGAAGCATAAAACTAATAAACTAGTCTGACTGAAACTTAAAGTAATATGAACTCAGTTTGGGGTTAATGTTTAAGGAGAAGGAGAGACACCTACAGAGATGTCAACCCACCCCAAAACAGCACACCTTACACAGGTTCAGGTGGAAAGATGTTTTACTCACATAGAGAAGAGACAGAGCAAGGTCAACTTCACCAGTGGGCATCAGTTCCCCATTGCCAGTGGATCTCAATCCGTGGCCAAGACAGGGAGGTGTCCTGTGCACAGCACCCCTCTCTTGTGTTTGTGTTCCACTGTGGAGGAACCCTGCTCCCTCCTCTCCAGGGACAGATTAAGAAGAGGGATGTTAGCTGGATGTTATAAAACTGACTCACCAGAATCAGACTGTCTCCAGTGAATATTTATTATGCTCAGGACAATAAGGGAAGAAGTGTACTAACAGTCCTCTTTGCTACTAGGGGATTGTGCTTTATACCGCCAGGCGGATACATCTTGTCCTGAGCACAGGTGTATTTGGGGGTCCCAGGGAAAGGCAGCAGGCTAAGCGAGGACTGCCCCATCACATCTACAAATATCTTATCAAAACTAGGCTGCATATAGATTTCAGTGATGTCACATTTGCATTTAGTATAACTAATATCTACATATGCTGTTTAGGTAAAAAAGTAGTGGGAACTATTATTATTTATTGGCTGTTTTATCAATAGCAAGTCTTGGATTTTTGCTACTGTTTGTAATTAGAGAAATTAGGGTAATCCAACATCTTAATGAGAATGAAGCACCACTTGGATATGGAAATAGATTACAGGTGTTAAATGGAACAGGTATATATATCATGGATTTTATATTAGTAGGAAAAGTAAGGTCAGAGTGTAGAGTGATCCATGAAGACTGCTGGGTTTTCTTTCCTTATACCAGGGCTGAGATCTTATTGAAGATACAAATAAATTATTTTCTGATATACTATGAAATCTCAAAGAGAGAATACTGTAGCCAGCTAGCTCATGATTAAATTATCCTGGATATTTGATGATATGCTGACTTGACAAGTCAAGCTTCACAAATTCTGAATAATTTTTTTTCTTTTCAAACCAGAGTCTTTCTCTCCACATAAAGAAAACTTCCATGGTAGGAGGTTGATTTTTAAATTAAAAAGAGAAAATCAATTTGTTGTGTTGTTGAATCAGAGAAAACTATAATTTACAAGCGTCTACACAGAATTCCTTCTACCTAAACTAGCCAAAACTCCTTAGTTTTCAAGGTGTCAAAGAAGTTGTGTTCAAAAGACAAATTGAAAGTTCTAGAAGAATTTTTATTTTGTGTATTTGTGAGAAAAATATTAAAATAAAAATATAAGTGCTGAGTTGTTCTATTATTTTATATATACTTTATTACTCACATAAAAATATTATATACTATTGTGATATAATAAAAGTTTCCATTAAAGATTATGATGTACACATTTGCAAATCAAAAAATGAAAAAGTCCAGTAGAGAGTTGTGCATTTAGTTAACACAGGCAAACAAATGATTCTGCATCTCTACACTGATGAGCAAAAATAAACATTTATTAGGAACAGCTACCCTACTATCTGTGTTTTGAATGTTGCTATCAGAAAATGCTGTAAACACCCACAGGGACATGTTTTAATAAAAATTGCAGAAACAGCTCCTTTGTTCTTCTGAACATTCGGATTTGCAATTAGCCTTTCTAACCCATATCTCCTAATTCTAAACATGGTCTTGTTGTACTTGAAAGTATCATCTTTACAGACTATGGAAGCCACAGCAGTGATTGGGTTAGCTTAACTTTCACCATGTACTGTGCTCATGGTGTGGTGTCAGTTATTCTAAATAAATAAACAAATAAATAAATAAATAAAGGAAAAGAAATAAAAGCACAGGTTAGAAAGCCTAGGGCTTCTTTTGGTTCCTGTCTCTTTGCCCCATGGCTTCTAACAATCATGTTTATTTTTCTCTTCATATGAAAATAATCACAAAAGAAGGAATCTCAGCCTTTCCAGCTGCCATTCATTTCTCAGGACATTGCTGTCTTCTAATAGGCATATATTTTGTGTCTTGGAAAAATATGAAGATTTTATAATCATTATTGAGTTGCTACACTAAACCTTCAATAAATGATACTAGAGCATATTTGCCTTTATAAATTCAATAAAAAACAAACTGTTATCCCAAACTAACTACTCAAAATATTCACTTTTCTAGATTTTCCCCTGTCTTCTGCATTATTATGAATGAGGAATATGTTTTTAAAATATTAAGGATTTATTTGAAAAAGTAGATTGTTTTACATTCCCAATACCATTGAAAGCATATAGATTTTTAATGAGCTATGTAGAGGAGTCTATCCTTTATTCTTCCAACTTCCTATCTTGCCAGGGGAGTTTAGCAAGAGAGGAGAGGACAATTAGCTGACTTGAGATATGCAAATAAAGAACTTACAAGGCTGCTTTTCCATTTGACACTATTATGTATGAACTGCAGTCCTTAAAAAAAGAACTATTACTTTCTTACAAACTTTAGGGTAAAAATCTCATACTTGTCTCTTAAGATTTTGTTATTAAAAATGTAAAGAGTGATAGAAAGCTAAAAACAGGAGCTATAAGAGACAAACCTACCATCATCGTGCACATTCCCACTGAATAGAACAGATATATTTTCATTCGTACACATTCATGATCACCAATATAACTATAAGTAAGTCACATAAATATCATATAGACTGAGAAATGACTGGTTAAGCTTTATCCATAAATACATATACAAATAAAAGCAACTGGGTTGTATTGTCCAAAGTTTGGACTTATTTGGTAATTGACACAACTATTTAATTTGTAGTATGATGATTGAGGCTAATTTAACATTCAGTTTTCACTCTCTAACTTGGTAACCTAGAGCAGGCGAGAGTAGTCTTGACTATGCAAAAAAAAAACATCAATCTGGTCTGGTTTGATATCCCAACACAGATAGGACTAGAATAGATTAATGAGGAGAAAATTTTGGAGTTAGATTCTTTAGATTAATTCAGAGAACATCTTATTTCAGGATCTTGAATTAGAATTAAAAAGACAACTTGGTCCAGGGACAAATTGCAGTGTTTTCCAGAGACTAATGCATTTGAAATTGACAAGAATAATTACAGTCTTCTTGAGAACAGAGAGGGGGGAAAAAACCTAACTAAAAATGGTAAGTGCAGGCACAGTAATTATAGTTACCATATATTTGTGACCTCTGCTTTTAATATTCCTGACAAGTTTAAAAAGAAATTTAATTAGTAGAACTTCCAAAATTATTTTCCATTAAAAAAAGAGAGAGATAACACTTTAACTCTTAATTACTAACTGTCAGAAAAATAGAGTTGGCAGTTAATTTTGTCAACAATAAATCAGTTTGGTCAACGATTTTTTAAAGCATCTTTCACATATATGCTTTTGCAAAGATTCCTGATACCTATGGGATATAATTAAAATTTTAAAAGTCTTTCCAAGTATTCTTATATTTAATTCACTAAAATAACCTTAAGAGATGACATTCACAAATCTAAGCAACTGAGTGGAAATGAATCTCCCTTGGATTCATTTCAAATGCCCAAGGACTTCCCTTCTGGAATGCATTATAGAATTGAACGAAGGAAAAAAACCAAGATTGAGTATCCATTACGACATAAGATTACTTATGTTCATGGCATAGTGCTGAAATACTTAAACAAATTTTCTCCTTCTCTTTCCATTTATTTTCCATATAGTCTACAGAGCATCTTAAACTTTGTGTGTATTAGGGTTCTCTGAAATGTGCACTTAATGCAGATTCCATGTTATAAACATTAAAGAACTATTTGGTGGGCCTGGAAATTTTCATTTATAATATGAACTTCACATGTTTCTTCTGCTGAAGGCAAAACGTAAGATAAACCACTGATCTAGAAAATGTGAATGAATACCAACTACTAGTTTTATGTTTATAAGCCCCACTGTCAAACACTATGGGAGGGGTTCAAGACAACTTGAAAGAATTACCCCAAAAGGAGTTTAGAAGAAGTGAAGGAGAGAGAAAGAAGAGAAAAGAAATTCTCTCTGGTAATAGAGGTAAAACCATTAAAATTTGCCTGGACAAAGAGAGAACAATATTGGTACTAGAGCTGGATACTTAAGAAAAACAAACAGAATTGCATTGTCACTGCCTTTTTAAGGCTGATTTCTTTTATTTATGATAACCAGTTGAGCCAATGTTTTTCAAAATCACTTTTTGAATTAAAACAAGAATCTTCTTAAGGATTCTGTCATTTAACTCATGAG
This sequence comes from Tolypeutes matacus, assembly GCA_026826555.1. NCBI lineage: Eukaryota > Metazoa > Chordata > Mammalia > Cingulata > Chlamyphoridae > Tolypeutes > Tolypeutes matacus. The sequence continues at coordinate 9,419,270 of JAKSZT010037812.1, forward strand.
ACTTTCTGCTTTCTACATTTAGAATATTTTGCAAAAGGAAATAAATATGACTAGGAATCAGAAAACCCAAGGCTAAACTGTAGCTCTATCATTTATCTGCTCTGTGACATAAGACAACACAAACACTGTAAACAGCAGTTCTCTCATTTGTAAAGAAATCCTGCATAAATTGGCATTTTGTTGTATCCATCATGATAATTTGGGTCAAGACATGTTGTAAAATGTTAAGTCCTGTAAAACAGTAGCTAAGAAGATAGTGTGGCAGTTTGAGATTACTTATGAATCCCCAAAAGAGAGATTATGAGTGTAAACTGATCTAGTCCTCTGGGTGTGATGCCCTTTGATTGTATTAGATTCAGCTGAGATGTCTTTGATTAAATTATGTTATGATTAGGGCTTTGATTCAGTCATGTCAACAGGGCATGACTCTAGTTGAGCCCCTGTCCCTTTGGTGGGTTGATATAAACGGACACTCACTCAAGAAGACACAAGAGAAGAGAGAGAGCTCCATACACACGGAAGAGGAGACAGCTCTGTCACGTTTGATCATGGGGCCCCAGGAAGAGATGTATCATTTGCCTGATAGTCTGCAGTTGAAGAGAACAGAGCAGCTGAGAAAATGATAAGGCCTGGAAAGAAACAAGCCCTATGCCAGACTGATATAGGAAGCCCTGAGAGATGAGCCCTATGCCAGCCTATAGCTGAGATCAGAAGATGTGGGCCCATGGAGCATTAAGAGGAAGAAGGAAGGCGAGACCAGGCAGAGATTGCCTGCCATCTTGCTTCAACATGTGGCAACAGACTCTGGTGAGAAAGCAATCTTGAGTTGTACTCTTTAGGACCTTGTAACTGTTAGCTTCTACCCCAAATAAAAACCAACAGATTTCTGGTACTTTGCATCAGCACCTCTTTGACTGACTAATACATTTAGGATAATAGAGATATCTTTGAATTTTAATTTCAAGCCAACATGTTCTGACTGTTTTCTTCAGTGGCATCATTTATTTAGCAAATATACAAATTGCATTAGAAGCTTTTAGGTAGCTAGATTGCTTGGTTATCTCAAAAGTTAAATGCAATCTAACAGTACAATAATGTTGATTCTTTAAATATTCTCAAGATATAAATATTTATAGGTTTTTAATTGTGTCATTACCTAATATTTGTACGTAAACTCCATAAAGGGGATGTTTATTTCTTAATCAAATTTTCTTGTTTCAAAATGAGTCATTTGAGTATAACAAAACTACTTTGATTTGTATTAACAAAGTGACAATAATACAGATTCTGGGGTTAAACTGAGGAGGAATTGTTTATTTAAAACTTTTATATAAATTATTAGATTGTATCATTGTTATATGATTAAATAAAATGTATTTCCTTCTGGGTTCTTTCCTTTTTTTTTGGTTATCGCCAAAGATTAATTTGCCATTCTGAAAACATTTGCTATTTATATTTATTCCTCAATAAAATATTCTGGCATATTTAATTAGTGCTTTACTATATCTTCCAAAATTCATCCTTATTAATATAAATTAGATAAACATATGGCTAATATGTATCCTTCCAGGGCATCACATTGTGATAACATCACATCTTCTGATAATTTGATAATATTTTATTTATTATAGTAGTACATCACATATGGGTTGCCAGCTAATTTGAATCCATGTGTCAGCATTTATGTCAAATTTTATTAAATTAGTTTGTTTAACGTATATTGAGTTTCAATGTTTCTTTGAGCATATTATGTTTATTTAAAGGAAACTAGTACTTTTTTACATATTGACAATAAGCAGTGGATATTTTTCATTGGGACCTCAAGCATGATATACATTGCTAAATGTTCAGATTTAAAATGTGGTAATGAATTAAATCAAGAATAACCAGATTAGATAATGTGGTAAGCCAATGCTTGCTGAATGAAAACTATTTAACTATCAAAATGATTGTTTTCACAAGTATATAAACTCAGACTTTATTAAGAAAATAATTTTTTTAGAAGTATCATCTTGTCCTGTCTGTTTTAATACTGTGAGTTATGAAATTTTTTTTCCAGTTCTTTAAAAGGCCTGTAGATAGCTCTGCTCAAAAATGTATGGCAAAACTTCACTAGGTTATGGGTTTAAGACAATTTAGATAAACAACATATTAGAACTTTTTAAGTTTCTTTATTATAACCTAAAGTTAGTAGAATATTTCAGATTATTCCCTCAACCTTCCTTTCATATTTAGCATGAAATATTGTTTTGGGTTTTAAAGCAACTCTACCAAAGCAACCCTACTTCATTTTATGTCTAAAGACTTATCTTAAAGTTATATTTATCTATATCATATTAATAATGAATTTTGGAAAACATAAAATACAAAAACAAAACAATACCAGTAATAAATTTAAAAATACAATCTTTTTTCTGCTTTTAACTTAAAAATGAAAAGCAGGATAAGACAAGGACTTTTAGTCAGACTGATTTGGGTAGCAATTTGAGCCCCAGATTTCATTAGCTTTGTAAACCTGTAAGTTCCATATTTATCTTCCTTATGTTTCTTATATAAATAAGGAACAAGACTACATACAAGGGAGGGCAATTCCAAGGACTGAATGAAATAATGTTTGTGAAAACATCTAACATAATAATCTTGGAAAATTATAGGTGGTCAATAAAATTTTCTGTCTTTCCTGTACCTTCTTATATTGCAAACACAAGACTAAGGCATTTTGGGAGCTTGGGCTGTACAAATGTTATATTTTTTTATAGTCTCCATGCCTTAACTTTAGTGAGTTAGAAGAATCTCTATTCTTGATTTGCATTCTTCAATTTTTGTCCCTTTCCCAAAATAAGTCCAGTATTCAAGATCCTCTCAATCAGGTTCCATCCAGAAATCTTAGTGACAGGTACTTATTCATATAGGTGGGGATAGATGATGACACAAAAAAGTCCTTTATACATTCCTCTAAGGACTCCATCAATCTTTACAGGTTTTACTTCAAATGTGCATTAAGAATTTTCTCCTCTATGGTCTCTCTTGCTCTTCTGCCCTGCCCTCACGGTTCTCTTGGATTTTAGCCCATCACCACTTCTGATTCCCTTATGCACGTGATTCCAATAATCTTGTCATTTTTCTCTAGGTTCCTGGCCAAAACTGTCAGAGATTTTTCTGTTGATGAAGCTGTGATTTGGATAGGTATAAGTGTGTCTTGAGTTGATTCTTATCATAAAAATGGGAGGAGAGGATAAAGACAGCATCACTTAGTTTCTACTAGCAGGATAAATTATCTATTAAATGAATCAATTATTTTTATTGCTAAAATTCTTTTCATGTTCACTCTGAGTTTGTCTTTTTCTGCCTTACCAATGATTATTTTTCTTAACTGTTACTTGGATTAGTCCTGGACTTTATTGAAGAGGGAGTTGAATTCATTGCACATCCTGAGAAGGATGCCTTTAAAATAACTGAAGTTATTAAGAAATTAATCATTTGACTTTGTCAAGAAAAGATGATTTATAGATTTATTAATTTAAGATATAAACACTAAAATATAGTTCTGGGATGTGCTCAGTTTATTAACATCTCACACTTCTGTAAATGTGCTAAAAAGCACCATTATTCAAAAGTTATTATTCTTTGCAGGGTGAAGAGATGCAAAAGCCATGGTCTTGGGCGGACTTAAAAAGACAATTATAGTTTAATTGATAAAATGGCAAGTCAGTTTAGTAAAATGGAAAAATGGATATCTTTATGCTCACTCAACTGTACATATGGATTTTTAAATTATATTAGGAAAAAATTAAGATGGGATCACTGTGACGTAGAAAGCTAATTTAAGTCTATATGGCTGTTAAGAGAAATGCTGTATGAAAAGAAGCTGGATGTAGAAATTGACATTTGATGTTCCTAATATGCCTTTATTTCTGTTCTTCTTAGGGTATGCATGTATATATGTTTTTTCCTAGGGTGATCACTTCTTGACAGCACTCTCAGAGCACCAAACTACAGAGTGGTTCATTGTGGTGGCTATTGATTCAGACAGAATGGGACCTTCTAGGCTCTTTTATTTACTAGTTGTAATCTTTGGAAAATTAAACTCTCTGTGTCCCTATTTTTTCATTGTTAAAATGGGAGTAAATTATATTTCTTTTACAAATTACCTGTGAAAGTTAAATGAAATAATGTATGTAAAGCATTCAACTTATTACAAGACATTAAGTAAACATTCAACATTATTATTATTATTCTTAATTTGTATTGCTGGACTTTTCTCTCCATCATTCTTATCCTATCTAAGAACAGGGATGAAAAACGGAGGCTTTTAACCACAATTTTCCCAACCTCACATACACATACACCCTCCTTGTAGGTATTTTTAATCATTCAGTATACTGTTTCCTCTTATCAGAGAATTCTAGGCAGCCACAATAAATTGACCAGAGTTGGCTAGCAAATTGAAATCCAATTTTCATCCATAACATATAATATATTAATATTTCATTAGTGACCTTTCTAGTTGTGACAGGAAGCTCATTATCACTCTACATCTATTCTTCCTTTCTTCCATGGGAGCCTGGGTATGTGTTTGCCTAGTTAGGCAATTCATTTCCAAGCCTCTTTCATATCCAGACAAGCTCCTGTGACTAAACGCTCACTAATAGTACGTGAGTGGAAGTGTTATGTGTGAATTCCATGACCACTGCATAAAAGGATATTCCTTGTTTTTCACTTTCTCTTTCCTTCATTTTATGGTCTAGAATGTAGCTTCAGCCATGCCGAGGGTGACCACACCCTAGGCCCTAGGAGATGGTAGAGAAAGAAGAATTTCAGTCCCTGCTGTGATAATACAGACTAATGACAACCAAACTATTACATTATTGAGAAATAAACTTTGAATTGTTTGTGCTTCTATAATTTTAGTGAACCATTATTATAATACTTATGCCTTATCTTACCTAATACAGAATTTGGTACCAGAAATGGAGTATATCCTCCATTACCTGACATGTACGTGGTTTACAAAGGAATATTTTGTCCCTGGTACTCTCTGCTGTATAGTTTCATGCAGAATGATGGCAACACACAAGTGGACTAGCATGATATCCTGCAGGATAATGGGACAATCAAGTTTCCAGTCGACTATATTTTAAGTGAGAATTGAAGAGAGGATGTAACCCTGGGATAAGGTAGTGAAGTCTACTTCTGACTTCTGGTTAATAATTAAACTATGTGGTGTTATCTGCCTTATTGAAATGGGGGAAATGCCATTTTTAAGCTGTATACTAGGTATTGATTTGCTCTAGTAAATGGATCCCTAGAACTGTAGCTGCAATTTAATTGAACAACCCCTGTCATTTTTCAAATCTCATCTATCTCCAGCCAAAGGAATTTAAATGGGGATTTGATCAGACTCATTCTACCTAAAGCTTACAAATCGTTGAAGGTAGCTCCTACTTCAATGATTTTCCAGGGACGTAATCTATCTTTTGGTTTACACTTTTGGCAGAGAGGGGGATTTCTATGGACACTTGTGGGATTTTCTTCAATTTTAGTTCTTGCAGCACAGATAAGATTTCCATGTAGGATTCTATCCCAACAATGCATTCAAAACCTAGGGAAATAAATGTTTTCCTAAACTAGAATATTTTTCTCTTACTTGGATTAAATAAGGAATTAATATGGTATACATCAATAAGCAACCTTGTGGGTCAACTTATTTCAATGGCCTCATTGACCCTCTTATCACTGTGGAAACCATACCATAGGCATCACTGGTGGCCACGTGCCTCTGTGTCTCCAGGATGCAGTCATTCCTGTTTACTTCATAGAGACCATTTCAATAGCAATATTTTCCACTTCTAGTCCCTATCCAGTGATGATCATCAATGAGCATACTTTAAGGGTGCTGATGCTCCCTTCCCAAATATATTTCTCAGTACCATGGTAAAGATATTACTCTCTGGCCCTTGACAATGAATGTATGTAGAGGTGGGAGTACAGGATACACACGATGAATCAGTCCCAAAGTCTGGTAGGCTACCTAAAAATGGTATTCCACATCCTGAGCAGTGAATCTTCAAAATTGAGGCCCACCAAATTTGTTAGCTGCTATGTATCACTAATTATTTTCCTTGATGAAGGTGTTTATTGACATTGCCTTATAAATTTCATATCCCATCCTTCTGTGTTGTTGGGAAGTAGAGAGATAACTTGTCACTAGTTTATAGGTTGCCAAAATGAGAATAAGTCTTCTCTGGACCTGATGGGGAGACTATACCTTGTCACTCAGAGACCTTGATTGTTGAGCTGAAGGCAATACCTTAATGGGCCCTTGATTTGTATCTCCTGGAAAGGAAGGGTATGCTGCATTTCTGGGATGAATTTAATCACAGATATATTGTCAAACAGAGTCAATGGATAAGACAGGTAGTTCTCCCTCCAAATCCATTCTTCTCTTCTTCCAGTGTAATAGTGTTTCAGCTGAGCACATTAATAGCAAGTTAAAAACTACATTTCCAAGTCTTGTAGTCATTTGGTTAATTTTTTGCCAATAGGAATTTGAATGGACTTGATATGCATAACTTCCACATCAGTTATTTAATAAGAAATGATTTGTTCTCCCTTTCTCATTCTCTTTCTCCAAGCAGTAATGTATACTGTAATGTATGTGTGTGTGTGTGTGTGTGTACAATAGGCAGAATAATGGGTCCCCCAATATATCCATGTCTTAATACCTTGGAACCTATGATGTTACCTTACACGAATAAAGGAAATTTGCATATGTGATTAAGATAAGGACTTTGAGATGAGATTTTCCTAGATTATCCAGGTGGGCCCAATCTAAATCACATGGAATCTTAGAAGTGGAGATTCTTTCCCAGTAGTGATGAGAGGAAGGTTTTCTGGGAACGAACGCTCAGAGAAATGAAATGTTGCTAGCTTTGGATATGGAAGAAGAGGACCATGAGCCAAGGAATATAGATGGTGTATTATTCATGGCCCTCTAAAGAAATAGAACCAACAGGATATATTGGCAAATAATATGAGATTTTTATAAGAATTGTCTCACATAACTGTGGGGATACACAACTCCAAATTCTATAGGGCAGGCTACAAGCTGGGAACTCTGATGAAGGTTTTCAATTAATTTTCCAGGAGAAGCAGGCTGGTTGAAGTAGAGATAGAAATTCTCCCTTCTGACTGCTGAAACCATCATGTCTTCTTTAAAAGACATCAACTAATTGGACAAGACTTCTCTCATTGTTGAAGGCAATCTCTTCAATTGATATGTGTGTAATCAGCCATATATGCAATCAACTTACTGAGATTCATGTCCATGAAATGTCCTCACAATAACAATCAGGCCAGTGCTTGCTTGACCAAATTACTGGACACCAAAACTTGGCCAAGTTGACACATGACCTTAACATCACAGTTGGCCTTTAGAAGCTGGAAAACTTAAGGAAGTACACTCTCCTAGAGACTTCAGAAAGGAACACAGCCCTACCAAAACCTTGACTTTGGCTCAATTATACCCATGTTTGACTTCTAACATACAGAACTATAATATACTAAATTTGTGTTGTTTTAAGCCACTATATTTGTTGTAATGTGTACATCAGCAATAGAAAACTAATACAAGTGGTAGCCAAATTCAAATTTGTGGAGGACAAGGCCTATAGTAAATGGTGTAGCAATAAAATGGAAATAACTTGGGTCTCCAAATGACCTCATGATTCAAAGATGAATCAGTTGATGAGATAAACACAACTGTCTTTTCTTGAGCCTCTCTGTTTTTTTTTTTTTTTTCTATTTCCTAATAAATACATAAGTAGAATATTTATATTAAAAGTTTGAACATTCTTTAGATTCAAAAATATAGGAAGGGGTTGCTCATACATTACTGGAAGTACTATCTCTTTACATTTTGAAATTAGGTAACGGATTTCTTATCTAACATGCTCTAACACCTTTGACTATAGCTAGTCATTTCTATATTTAAAAGTTCAACACTCTAGTCATATTAGTTGCCTGTTAATTGAAATTGACTTCCCCTGTGTACCCCTTGGGCAGTTTGATGTAATTATGAATTCCAAAAATAGATATTGGATTATGCTTGTAAACTGGTATGTTAATCTGGGCATGATTAAGTTATGATTAGGGCGTCAGTAGGGTGTTGAGCCACACCCCTTGATGGGTGGGTGAATCAGATATAAAAGGCAAGGAAAGAGGGACCAGTTTTAATGTTGGCATCTTGAGCTGGAATCCCGGGAAGTAAGAGAGCTTGGTCATGAGGAAGGAGAGGAAGACCCGGGATAGAGACAAGCCATTCGCCTGATAGTCTACAGCTGGCCTTGTGGAGAGAAGCAAAGCCTAGAGAGCCTCATAGTTTACAGTTGACTTTGTGGAGGAAACAGAGGAGCTAAGCCCAGAGAGAAAAGCAGTCCCTGGAAGAGAGGAACCCAAGAAGCCTGAACCCTGGCAAACGCCAGCAGCTGTCTTGCTCTAACACATGGCAATGGACTTTGGTGATGGAAGAAACTTATGCTTTATGGCCTGGTAACTGTGGACTTCTACCCCAAATAAATACCCTTTATAAAAACCAACCAATTTCTGGTATTTTGCATCAGCACCCCTTTGCTGACTAATACACCCTGTAATAAAATGTTTGGAATAGTACATTCTAAAAAAGGCAATATGACAATGATTAACTTAGTATTGACAAAGTATAGGTTGAGGGCTGCATGTAGATAATGGTCTTCTACTGAATGGATCTCAAGTACAAGTACTGAGCTGAGAGATCCTCTGAAATATATTTCCTTGTTAGAATTTATTCAAAACATACTACCCAAAATATGTTTAAAATGTAATTAATTGGGAAGCGGCTGTGGCTCAATCAGTAGGGCTCCTGTTTACCCCGGGTTCAGATCCCGGGGCCTCCTGGTGAAGGCAAGCCCGCCCGCACGGCGTGGTTAGCTGACCCAGCGAGCACAAGCAGCAAGGGGGGGATAAATGAATAAATAAATTTAAAAAAAAATGTAATTAATTTTAAGTAACATGGTTGGCAAGTGGAGTTTAATATTATTCGGTTATTATTTTCAAATGAGAGTTCTCCCTAAATTTAAGATTTTATTTCCATTCTTCCCTTTATAATTCTATTTGTGTTGCTTATTCATTCACTCAACCATTTTCTGTGGACTGACTACAATCTACCAGTCATTGATAGAAGCACTGTTGAAGGTGACATATAAATTAGAAATGCTCTCTCATATTCTATCTTTCAAAAATCTTCTCTTTTGTCATACACTCCAACCTGTTCTCCACCTATTCTTTAAAACTCAGTTCATGGTATAATGAAAGGCAATACTGTGTAATGGTAATAACATGGATTTTGAGTTAGACACAATCATTGAAAGTCATAACTCAGAAAAAAATAGCTGATCTGACACAAGAAAATTATTACACTTTGTATTCTTTAGTTTCAATGTTTGTGAGATTGGGATGTAACACTTAGGTAGCATAATTGTTCTGAGGATTAAATTCAAACATAGCACTCTGGATTTCAGTTATTGTACTTTTCAACTCCAAAATTTCTTTTTTATTAAATATAAGTTCTATCTCTTTACTGATATTTTCTATTTGGTGAGACATTGTTTTCATACTTTCCTTCAGCTTTATAGATATTTCTATTAGTTCATTGAACATCATTATTATGTCATTTTTCTATTGATTTTCTTTGGCTATTTTATCAGCTTCATTTTTGAAGAAGCTTTGGATCACAGAAGGGTTACAACTGGGGCAGGAGAGGACATTGATGTGGGGTGTCAGTGATGGGGGATACATTAGAGGAAGCTCACCTGGGCATACACAGAAGGTATATAAATGTGTTCAAATGTTCACGGGGTATTGTCACAGTGGGTGGAGAGTCACACAATAACCGAGAGAATATTGAATTCCCATCCTGGAGAGCTCTGCCACGTTCTCTAATGGAGAAGCAACAGTCCCCCAAGTGCAGGGGCAATGACTGGCAAAGGAGAATGGTCCACTGATGGACCCTTGATATTAATGACTATGCTTGTGAGCCTTTGCTCTTGAAATTGAAACTTAGCCTAGTGTTGTGGGGTGCCTAAGAGTTGCCTCCTGAGAGCCTCCTTCTTGCTCAAATGTGGCCTCTCTCTAAGCCAAACTCAGCATATAAATGCATTACCTTCCCCCCCAGCATGGGACATGACTCCAAGGATGAGCCTCCCTGGCACCAAGGGATTATTACCAAGCACCAACTAGAAATGCAACTGGAAAAAGACCTCAAATAAAAGGGGGGAAAGGTAAAGACAAATGAGTTTGTATGGCTAAGAGACTTCAAAGTGAGTTGGGAGGTCATCCCAGAGGTAACACTTATGCACATATCAGCAGGATCTCATAGACTGCTAAAGTGGATACTACTCCAAATAGTGTGGCTCCTGAGGGCTTTGGAGACACCCAAATCCTATGGTCAGGGCACAGAGCTCTGAAATTTGGTGCCTTGCCAAAAGGCCATACTTTGAAGTTTGTACTCCTGAGAGTGGCAGAGTTGGACTGAGCTATGGCTTCCCTCCACATGGCTCATCTGTCCCTTCTATTTAAATCTATACTTGGTGCTGGAGTTTATAGGTGTACATCCAAGAGACTGTAATCTTTGGGCTGTCCATGTGCCAGCTATGCCCCGAGCCTCAGCAGTGTTGCAACACCTACTCTCCAGTTCATTGGACTCACCCAGGACAACTAACAAGGAGGTGAGGATTGACAACCACCATACCAAGGAAACAAGAGAGCCTACAACTGCAAGCAAGAGAGTCCCATCCATTGGCTGTATGGGATTGAAACCCCCTCTCAATTAGAGGTGGAGTGGACATCACCATCCCAGAATCCTCAGGATTGGGGAATGAACTATGGACTAGGGTGGACTTACTCTTATTCTACTATAGACTTATTGTGATTCTAGCAATGGAAGAAATTACAACATTGATGTGGAGATAGTGGCCACTGGAGGCTCTGGGGGGAGGGAGAGGGAAAACCAGGTGTAATACGTGGGCTTTCTTAGGACTTGGGAATTATTCTCAATGACATTGCAATGACAGATATCGGCCATTTTATATCTTCCCATAACCTGCAGAATTGTGTGGGAGAGAGTGTAAAACTACAATGTGAACTATGGCCCATGCTCAGTGGCATTGCCCCAGGATGCATTTATCAAGTGCAATGAATGTGCTACACTAATGAAAGATGTTGTTTATGTGGGAGGGTGTGGGAGGTGTGGGGAGTGGGGCATACGGGAATTCCTATATTTTTTTGTGTAACGTTTATGTAATCTAAGTATCTTTTAAAAAATTAAAAAAAAAATACATTAAAAAACAAAACAAAAGTAAAGTCTTTATGTAGTTATCTCAGTGTCTGATCTTCCTCAGGGATATTTTCTATTGAATGTTGTTTTTTCATTTCTGTGTTTGGGATATACATTCTTGTTTATTTGCATGTTCCTAATTTTTGTTGAAAACTGGACACATAAATAAAATGTGACAACCTAGGAAATAAGATTCTCTCCCCTCCCAAAGTTTGTTGTTGTTGCTGTTTGTTTAGTGACTTTCCTGAACTAATTCTATAAAGTGTGTGTTCTTTGTTGCATGTAGCCACTGAAATCTCTCCTTGTTTAGCTCAGTCATCAGCTAATAAATGAACACAAAATTCCTCAAGTGCCTGTAACCAATAAGTCTCCCAGCCTTTTTTGAGGAGCTCAGTGTGTGTGTTGGAGCATACCTTCAATATCAGTCATGCAGTTTACAACTCCACCTTAGTCTTTACTGCCTACTTTCATAAAGCCTCAAATTCAGCCAGAGGTGAAAATTTGCAGCATTCTTGGGTCTTTCCTGCACGTGCACACAAGCTACAGTTGTACACGACCTTCTAGGTGCCCATGAACATGTCAGAGCTTTTCAAAAGTGTCTTTGAATATCTTATTGCTTATATTCACCTTTTAAGATTTTGGTCAGCTTGTTATTTTCCCCAATGGGCAACTGGGATGTTAAACAATTGCGGCAGATTGTTTTCAACAGAGGCTACCCATGGAAAATGCTGCTCATACTGGGTGAGCTCTGAATCAGGTCAAATAGAGACAAGCCCTGCTAGTGGGGTTTTCCAGGGAACTGACAGACAGGTCAAATAACAAAAATTCTCTGAAAACATGGTTTGAGAGAAGCACTACATCCATGGCTTATTGGCTACTGGTTTCACTGGATTATGGGTTATTGGATTTTTTTTAATTTTTATTTTGAAAGAAGCTTTAGATTATATAAATGTTACATTGAAAATACAGGGGGATTCCCATATACCTCCATCCCTCCCCCACTTTTCCCCATTAACAACATCTTTCATTAGTGTGGTACATTTGTTACAATTGACAAACACGTATTGAAGCATTGCTACTAACTATAGTCTACAGTTTACATTATAGTTTACACTTTGCACCATGCATTTTTTTTTTTTCTGACAAAAAGTATAATGGCCTGTTTCTGTCATTGCTCTGTCATGCAAGACAATTTCAAAAAATCAGCTAATTATTTTACTGTGAACTACTTCAATTTTTTTAAAGGAGGTAGTGGGGTTTGAACCTGGGAACTTGTATATGCAAAGCAGGTGCTCAACCACTGAACTACACCTGCTCTGGGATTTTTTTTAACAAATCAATTTTATTGAAACATATTAATAAAACATAAATCCATCCAAACATACAATCAATGGTATTCGGTATAATCACATTTTTGTGCATTCATCATTTCAATCATTCTAAGAGCACTTTCATTATTCCAGTAATAATAATCAACAAACAAACAAACAAACCTCATCATCTCTCAATCTCTCTGTGCTTCCCCTGCTGTACATAGCTACTATTCTTTTTCCTTCTCTTTAGTATATTTGTATTTATATTTTGTAAAAACAGTTTTATGTGTGCAATATCACCCATATTCATGTTATACATGAGGTTTTACAATCTTATACAGTCCCATGTTACAGATTTTAGCTTTCCTTCTAGTAATATACATGACCTTAAACTTTCCCTTTCAACCACTGTCATACCCATATAATAGCTCTGATAGTTACGAACACCATGATATGCTTTCACAATTTGTATTCATTTCCAAAGATTTACAAACAAACAACCTAGAAGAAATAGAGGACCTCAACAAAAAAACCACAAGGGAAGAGATTGAAACAGTCACTAAAACTCAACCAAAGATGAAAAGTCTGGGACCAGATGGCTTCACAGGTGAATTTTAATAATCATTCAAGGACGATCTAATACAAAATTGCTCAAGCTCTTCCAAAAACTTGAACAGGAAAGAATGCTACCAAACTCATCCTATGAAGCTAAGATCACCCTAATACTAAAAACATATGAAGATAACACAAAAAAAGAAAATTACAGACCAATATCTCTAATGAATATAGATGCAAACAAAATACTTGCAAATTGAATCCAAAAGCACATTAAAAGAGTTATACATCATGATCAAGTAGGTTTTATCCCAGGTATGCAAGGGTGGTTCAACACAAGAAAATCAATTAGTGTAATATAGCACATTGATAAATTGAAGAAGAAAAACCAAACGATCCTCTCAATTGATGCAGAAAAGGCATTTGACAAAATACAACACCCTTTCTTGGGAAAAAAAAAAACACTTTAAAAGATAGGAATAGAAACAAACTTTCTCAATATGGTAAAGTGCATATATGAAAAACCTACAGATAGTATTGTACTCATTGGTGAAAGACTGAAAGCTTTCCTGCTAAGATCAGAAACAAGACAAGGATGCCCACTGTCACCATTGTTATTCAATATAGTGCTAAAGTTTCTAGCCAGAGCAATTAGGCTAGATAAGGAAATAAAAGGTACCCAAAAGGAAAGGAAGAGGTAAACCTTCACTCTTCGCTGATGATATAATCCTATATCTACACACTCCTGAAAAATCCACAAAAAGGCTACTAGAACTAATAGAAAAGTTGAGCAAAGTGGCAAAATAAAAGACTAATAGACAAATATCAACTGTACCCTATTGATGTGCAATCTGAGGAGGAAATCAGGAGAAAAATAATTCCATTTATAATAGCAACTAAAGCAATCAAATATTTAGGAATAAACTTAACCAAGAATATAAAGGATCTGTATTTAGAAAACTACAAAACATTGCTAAAAGAAATTGAAGAAGATATATAAATGGGAGGACATTCCATGTACATGGATTGGAAGAGTAAATATTATTAAGGTGTCAATTCTACCCAGATTGATTTACAGATTCAATGCAATCCCAATAAAAATTCAAAAGCCTTTTTTGCAGAAATGGAAAAACCAATTATCAAATTTATTTGGAAGGTTAAGGGATCCCGAATAGCCAAGAAGTTCTTTAAAAAGAAGAACGAAGTTGCATGACTCTCACTTCTGGACTTTAAAGCATATTACTTAGCTACAATGGTAAAAACAGCATGGTACTGGCAAAAGGACAGGCATATTGACCAATGGAACTGAATTGAGAATGCAGAAATAGACACTCACATCTACAGTCAAGTGATTTCTGACAAGGCTGTTAAGCCCACCCAGCTGGGCCAGAACAGTCTGTTCAACAAATGGTCCTGGGAGAACTGGATATCCATATCCAAAAGAAAGAAAGGGGACCTGTATCTCTCACCCTGTACAAAAATTAACTCAAAATGGATCAAGGACTGAAATACTAAAGCTACAACCATAAAACTCCTAAAAGAAAATGTAGGAAAACATCTTCAAGATCTTGTTACCAGAAGGCGGTATTTTCTAAAACCTTACACCCAAAGTACGAGCAGCAAAAGAAAAAATAGATCAATGGGACCTCCTCAAAATTCAACACTTTTGCAACTCAAAGGACCCTGTCAAAAGGCTGAAAGGGCAGCCAACTCAATGGGAGAAAATATTTGTCAATCACATATCCAATAAGGGTTTACTATCCATGATATACAAAGAAAGCATACAACTCAACAATAAAAAAGACAAACTACCCAACTAAAAAATGGGCAAAAGTCTTCAAAGACAATTAATCAAAGAAGAAATAAAAATAGTGAAGAAACACATGAAAAATTGTTCAACATTTTTTCACTAGCGATTAGGGAAATGCAAATCAAAACTACAATGCAATATCATTTCACAACTATTAGGCTGGCCGCTATTAAAAAGTCAGAAAACTAAATGTTGGAGAGAATGTGGAGAAATAGGAATGCTTATTCAGTGTTGGTGGGAATGTAGAATGGTACAGCCACTGTGGAGGACTGTTTCACATTTCTCAAGGAAGTTGAATATAGACTTACCATGGGACCCAGAAATACCCAGAAAAACTGAGCGCAGAGACATGAACAGACACTTACACAACGATGTTCATTGCAGCATTACTCACGATAGCCAAAAGTTGGAAACAACCCAGGTGTCCATCAAGTGATGAATGGATAAACAAATTATAGTGTATACACACGATGGAATATTATGCATCAGTAAGAAGAAATGAAGTCATGAAGCATATGACAACATGGATGAACCTGGAGGACATTATGTTGAGTGAAACAAGCCAGACTTAAAAGGACAAAGACTGAATGATTGCACTATTATAACTAAATATATTGTGTAAACTCACTGAGTTAATAATTAGAATATAGGTCACCACAAAATAGAATGAGGGTAGAGAATGGAAAGCTGAGGGTTATTCTGTGCAGAATTGGGATATTGGTTTGAGCCTGCCATAAAACTGTGATCATAAGGCAAGTGACATTGATACAAAGTTCACTGTTCTTACCCAGATTCTGCTGTTTTCTTGAATAAATTCTTCCTGGATTATTACAAACCTTATTTAATTGCAAGATTTCTGAAAAAGCTGTTTTTTAATCATTTTTTCCAGTATTCACATTGATTTTATGTAAAAGAGAAATTTCATACATCTTTATTGTCATTACTGCTGATATCCTGTTTGTATCTTTTCAGATTTTCTACTGTTGGCTAATCAGTATGGACCTCTCTGTGCCCAGGCTGCCCTCTATAATATTTCAGTAATGCTCTGTTTTTTCAGTTTCTTATAAATTCATTAACTGAGAATAACCATTAAAAGAAAACACTAGAATTTCTGAAAGGAGTGAAACGGACAGGGCTATATTGTTAGAAGAATTTAAATAATAGATTGGGCACTACAGAATGCACATGTAAAAATGTGCATTTCTTTAACCAGATGTAATATTTACAAAGCAGAAGGAATTAAGTTAATACATAATTTATACATTCGTATATTCATTCAATAAAGCCATATACTATTGCTCTGTACTAGGTAGTTGGTGTACAGTAATTAATAAAAACTTTGCAAATCCTGCCTTCTTGAAGCTAACATTCTAGTAGGAGAGAGTAAATGCAGGTTTTCTCAAGCAGTGATTTTGGAGCTTATTACACACACATATTCTATATATATATATGCAGTTTTATTTTCTCATCCAAAATATTAAGATCTATTTTCAGAAAATTCATTATATTATTATCTGTGGGATAAAAAATGTTTTATGTACTTAGTAATCCATCACAGTGTTCCAGTGTCCAGTGGACTAAGTTTCATTTGGCATAAATCGTATTCTGCTTAGACTGCAGGGAAGCTACTTCTCTCTTTTAGGCAGGAAGTATATTTATGTCTGAGATGATCCATGAAATCTGTGTAAATAAATTAAATTGCTTTGACTAAATATATATTGAGTAATTGGAATCAATAGTTCATTGACATTATTAGCTCTTCCAGCAAACTATTTTGATGTTCAATACTAAGTTCAACGTAGTATGCAAGGTTGCGGAGCTGATGATAAAAAGATGAATAGACACTGTCTAACAACTAGGAGTTCCCACGGAAATGAATCTTATTTGTTTACACAAAACATATGATTGTATCTACCAAATAGAAATTTACACCCAATACTAAGGGACCAGAAAGATTTGTGTATAGGAAAGTCAGGGCAACTTACACAGAGGAGGTGGTCTCTGAGCTTAACTTGGAAAGGTATGTATAGTACCTTCTTACTCAGAGAAAAATAGATGTAAATTTTCTGATAGTAAGAACAGCATGTGGCAAGCTGTGGAGGTTTAAAATTAAACAGTGAGAATAGAGAACCAGAATGATAGTATGTTAAGATGAAAAAAAAGAACAATGGCAAACTGGCCATAGCCAGAACATAAAGATGATTGAATTCCAGGCTAAATGATATGAACTTTATTTTAAGAGCTTTCAAAATTTTTAAACAGGGTAGCAGAATGATATGAATTGAGTTGCAGGAAAATACCTGTGATGCAATGTTGGTTGACTTATTGTAATGGGGAAACCCTTTATGCAATATGATGGTTTATATTATAGTTTAAGAGGAACTAAACCAGGAAAATGACTGTGGAGATGAAAAGGAATTTTTTAAGTGATGATATAAAGAAACAAAATATTTCTAAGAACCCTCCAGAGAATGCCATTTATTCTGTGTCTGCTTATTCTGTCTACCTTCTCTCTGAAAGAGGTGTATATGAAAGCAGAATCATTCCCCTGAGAGATGGCACTAGAAAAAATAAGTTAGCTTTACACTTTGATCCTGCTGCCTTATTTCCATCAGACTCTCAGTGGAAAGACAAAGAAGGTAAGACACCATGAACCTGGATGGGTATTCTTGATGTGCTTCAAAGTGATGATTAATAATCACTCTAGATCATTGGAAATGTCCCAAAGTAATTAAGTCTTTTAGATCTTACTGAGCCAGGGACAAATAAATATATCTGCTTCTGAAACTGTGTGAATTTGCAGTGAATATAAATTTTCTTTCAAAACAATTTGAAGATGTGAGCTAATTCTGTGTCTAAAATAATGAACTAATTTTATTTAATACTTCAGTACAATACCATGTAGGAAATTGTTTTAGAAATGTGAATAGTCAATTAGTTTTGAGAATTAGAAGAAGAAAATAACAAAACAACAACACTTAGCTCTCTGGACTAATTATTTTCCAGGCAATGTGAGATTCGGACTTTTCATGGATGACCTTCCTAGCTCTCAGACTACCTAATGAACTAGATGTAATTTCTATACCCATTTTACATTATAGATATTTAAGCATAGTGCGACTAAGTTGTTGTCAAAATTACTAAACTACTGTGTTAATTTGGGGCCTTGGGGAAGCAAAGACCAAGACAGAATTAGAAGTACAGGAGACTTTTGAAGTTGATTAACATCTGCGAAAAACTAGAGAAGAGGTAGCAGGAGTAGGCAGGTGAAGTCTGAAGGAGGAAGCAGAGAACTGAGCCTGGGACCCCAGGCAGAGGGATCCTGAGTCAACCAATAGGGTAAGAGAGTTTTAAACCAATAGACTCCATTACCTTAATTAATAAACAGCCAATCAGCACTTCCCAGTTAGGATACCCTATTTACATAATATGCTAATCTAGTTTTCAAACCCTAATCAATGCCCTCGCTAGGATCAGTGATTGACTAATCAGAGCATTGCAACTGGGGGCTCCACTCCCAGTGGGGCAACATAATGAATCTGTAGCAAGCCAAGCTGAAGCCCTGAGTGCACATTCCATCTTTGCCCTGGCCAGGGGAACATGGAGCTGCGAGCAGAGCTTCCACACTGAACACCAAGCTGTGACGCTGCACACTGAGCCGCGACATCAAGCTAAGCAGCGAGCCAAGCTGTGTGCCTCCATCTTCAACCCGCGGGCACTTCCACCGGTCTCTGGCCCAGGCTTGTGTCTTGGCCCAGGCTTGAGCTGTAACACTGAAGGTGCTCCACTGGCACCCCAGCCAGGCTTGTGCTTGGGCTATGCTTGAGCTGCAACACCATGGGGCGTTTCCATCATCACCTTGACCAGGTTCTCGAGCTGTAACACTGATCTGATTAAATGAAGTTTGATTGTACTGAGGTCATGTTTCTCCATCTGAAGTCCTTCCGAACCAGAGATAAAAATGGCAACAACAAAGTCTTTAAAATATGATACAGGCCTGACACCTGTGAAAGGAGTTTTAGACTTCAGTGCATCTCTTAGAACTCTCAGCCCACACAACTGGGAACTCCACAACAAAGATTGCCTTTGTAGCCCTTCATACTCAGTCACTTGCTGGAAAAAAAAAAAAAAATTATATATATATATATAACGTGCCCTTCATTTATTCTCACTGTTGCATATTTTATTGCATACTTGTACTATTATGAATTGGGATGATATGAGCTTATATGTATATAACTCTTAAGTGAACTTATGCATATCTATTGGGGATGCACCTAGTAGTCCAATTGCTATGTTAGTAGTGAGCAACTTGCCAAAAAGGTTATTCAAATTTGTATCTTCCACTGGCAGTACATAACAATTCAGAAAACTCTACATTTTCACCAATACTTATTAATGTCAATACTTTTTCTTTCAATTTTTCTGGTGCGTGTTTAATGATATCTCATTTTGGTTTTATTTTCCATTTACCTAGTAACTAAAGTATTTAAGATTTTGTAATATATTTGGTTCCCATTGAATATCATTTGTCTTTAGTGTCCGTTTAGTTCACCACCTCCCTCTACTTTAGTTTTTCTTTTTATATTGGTGTCTTTTTTTTTCTTTTTTTAAATGATTAGTAGGAAAATATATTATTTTGTCATACATGTATTTACAAATATCTTCTACACTGTGACTTGCCTTTTCTCTCAGTTAGTGATTCATATTAATGAAAAACCTTTCTTAACATAGTCTTATGTTTTTCAAAAACTCTATAAACTGTGTTTTCTTGTCCTTACATTTTCACATAGCCTAAGTTCATGAAGATTTTCCATGTTAACTTCTAGAAGCTTTAAGTTTTGCTTGTCATAATTAGGTCTAAAATCTATCTTGTTTTTCTGTTATGGTGTACTATAGTTGTTATAAATTGTTTATTTGGATATGGATATTCAATTGACCAAATATCATTTATCACAAATATCATCTTTTTCAACTTCAGTGCAATGTCACTTTTTAAATAAAACAAATATTTATATATGTGTATGTTTCAGGATTGTCTATAATGTTCTATTGACCTATTTATATGTTCTTGCATTGAGACCAAACAGTTCCCATTTCTATAACTTTATAATACATTTTGAAGACTTACTGTTAGTCCTTCAGATTTTTTCTTTCTCTTTAAAGAGCTGCTTGTCGATATCTACAAAATAAACTATAATTGGAATTGGAATTTAATTTAATCTGTTGATCAATTGTGGGAGAACTGCCATCTGTACACTATTCTGACTTCCAAATTGTTAGCATGGTAAATTTTTACATTTATTTACTACTCTATAGTTTCTTTAATATCTGATAATTTTCAGTTTAGAGTCCCTGTATATCTTTTATTATATTGACTCCATGATACTTGACAATTTTGGTGCATTGTAAATTAACTTTTTAAAAAAATAATCTTATATAGCTTGGTTTCCAGTTTATAAAATATAATTTATTTTTTTCTGTTTTGTCAGTCATCTTGATAATTTATTTGTTTTAATAATTTGCTTTTAGGATCATTTGAACCTCTTCAATTACAACTTTTTATTTTTTTCAATCCTTTTACCATTTTAGTTTTCTTTCCTTATTTTCCTGGTTAGCACCGCTAGAAAATATTGAGTAAAACTGATGATAGAAGGCATATTCATCTCATTACATATTTCAGGGAAATTCTTTCAATCACTCACTACTAATTACAGTATTTCAGATTGAAAAGTTTCTATTGTTTCCTAGTTTGCAAAGAGTTATTTTCTTAATTAATGGGGAGTGCTGAATTTTATCAAGTGCCTATTCTATAACTGACGACATGATTATATGATTTTCTCCTTTTGTCAGTGTGATGAATTATGTAGATTATTGGTTGATTTTTTATGTTATCATCCCACTAATTCTGGGACTAAATCCCACTTACTAATGATCTGATCTACTTTTTTTAAAATAAAATTTTATTGAAGTATGCCATTCACACATGAATATACATAAATAATAAATGTATAATAAAAGTTGTAAACCTACAAAATAAACATGCATATCATCATCCAGGGCTTCCATACATCATCCCAACATCAACACTGTGCATGTTGTGAAACATTTCCTACACACAGTGAAAAAGCATCATCAAAATATTAACTACTAACTATGTATTAGTATAGTGTATTTTTCCCCAAAACCGCCCTATTATTAAGTTTCCCCCAAAATGTATTTTTCCTATCTATCTAAATATTCAAAATTATTTACATACATTTGGTCATAATATCTTCTTACTATGTGTAGGAATTATAATGATGTCTTTTCATTTCTGAAAAGTTTAATTTGTATTTCTTCTTTACTAGAAGTTTATCAATTTTTTTAACCTTGTAAAACAGTCAGTTTTGGACTTATTGAATGTTTACTTTTTATTTCATTAATTTCTACTTATTTTTATTTTCCTTTGTGAGAGGGTTGATTTGTCCTCCTTTTCTAGCTTCTTGATATTTAACTTTAAATCACTGATTTCCAGCTTTTCTTCTTTTCTAATATATCAGTTTAAGGTTACATATTTCCTGGTCAGGTCTGATTTAGTGGCGTCCTGCAAGTTTTGACATGCCACACATACATTATCATTCAGTTCAAAATGATTTCTATTTTCCTGTGTGCTTTCTTTTTTTATCAGATGTGTTATTTAGAAGTACAAAGCTTAATTTCAATGGCTAAGGTTTTCTAGTTCTATGCTTTCCGTGTATTCTGTCTTACAGAGTACAGTTGGAGTGGCACGTGCTCTAATGACTCAGGTCACGCTCAGGGTCTGCACATAAAATGGTTACACACTTGGTTGAATGCTCTGCTGAATCACTTTGAATAAGGGGTCCCACAGTTTCACCTTGTACCATGCCCCACAAAGTACGTATCTAGTTTTGAAATTAGGCCATGTTTGTTAATTGTGTTGGCTTGATTTTTTTGTATCCATGTTGTATAAATAGTAAATAAATAAATAAATAAATAAATAAATAAATAAATAAATAACCTGTCACAAGATGATTCTGAGAAACAAATAAGGAAATATAACCAACATTTTTAAAAAATGTCCCCCAAATGTATTCATAACAATGATATTTCCTTTAAAGATTTTCCTTCAAATTGAATAATAGAGGTATCATTTTAAGATGAACATCATTTTGTGGGTCCATAAATGATTACAAATTATTTTTATTTATATACAAATATAGAAATAATTATAAACTCCTTTTTTAATGTGCTTATATACTGAATGCCCGCCCATTTATGAATTACAAATTCATAAAAATCAAAACTACTGAAGAAGTAAAATTCTAATTAATTGCATTAGTTTAGCATGATAGATGACTTGTTTTTATACTAGGAAGAAATCAGTGAATCAGGTTTTAGAATAGGAAGATACTGTGCCAGGTCCTATAAGGTATAATTTATTTTTCTCTTTTAATTTCCATTATTCTAGTGCACAATATAGCTTATATATAATTGTATTTACAAGATGGAATTAATAATATTTAGGCTTCCTATTTAATTAAATCCTTCTTAACAATTGCCGCATTTAAGAATGTAATTTAATTACTTTAAAGCAATCGTTTATTTAAATGTAATGCTAAGTTCCAGTTTCAATTATATCTCATTTAAATGGGAATCTACTTCAATTATTTTCACAAGACAATGTTATTGATTGAATGTTTACTATACCTTCGTAGTAGACAATTAGAAATTAGTACATAGAATATGCAATGTAGAGCTAAGTATTCTCTTCAATGTGTGAACATGATGCCGACTATTGATTTTATCTGTCTGTGTGACACACTAATCCCCCAAGACTCTTTGTGCTATTTATTTTGAAGTACTGAATAGTTTTAAGAGGTGCTTAGATTACCCAAAATATTACACGGAACCCACTGGGATTCCCATGTTGCCCACCTCCCACACCTCCCACCACATCCCACACAAACATCTCCCACAAGTGTGGCCCACCACCCTCAATGAACTTACACATCCTGGAGCCTTGCCACCAACCATAGACCACAGTTCACACTGTAGACCACACTCTCTCCCACTCAGTTCTGAGTGGTGTGTGCTGATTTAAAATGGCCTACATCCGTTGCCACAACAGTACTCAGGACAACCTCCAACTCCCAAAGAAGCCCCTGTATTTCAACTGCTCATCCCCTTCCCTACCCCAAAAGTGTCAAGTGGCCACTGGCTCCACCTCATTGTTATAATTTCTTGCATTGCTAGAATCACCACATGTGTACAACAGAATACCATCAAGTCCACTCTAGTCCATAGTTCTTCCCCCTATCCTGAGGGGACTGGGTTGGTGATGTCCACTCCACCTCCAAGTGAGAGAGGGCTTATATCCCATGGATATGGTGGGTGGGATGATCCTGCCTGCAGATGCAGGCCCTCTCCATTCCCTGGGGTGGCCATTGCCCATCGTTGTCTCTTCACCAGGTGACTTGGATGAGTCCATTGAGCTGTAGGGTAGGAGTTGCAGCTCCACCTAGATTTCATGCACACCTGGCATGAATCAAAGTGATTCAGCAGAGCATTCAACCAAGTGTGGAACCATTTTATGTGCAGACCCTGAGGGTGACCTGAGTCATTACAGCACGTGCCACTCAAAGTGTACTCTGTAAGACAGAATACACGGAAAGCATAGAACTAGAAAACCTTAGCCATTGAAATTAAGCTTTGTACTTCTAAATAACACATCTGATAAAAAAAAGAAAGCACACAGGAAAATAGAAATCATTTTGAACTGAATGATAATGTATGTGTGGCATGTCAAAACTTGCAGGACGCCACTAAATCAGACCTGACCAGGAAATATATGTATATATATATATATAAATAACATTTTTGTAAGCAAATACACATATATGCATATATATTTATATATCATTTTGCAAATGTTTGTATGTATTGTGAGAATTTTGACCCACAATATAATATAAATTAAAAAAATATATATTATGTAACTTTTACTTAATAGAAATATGGTTGAAAACATGCACATTTGGACACCAAAATGTTTGGTACTGCAATTATATACTAATCATCATTATACAGAATATAGTTATGTTATTATTATGCTTTAATTAATAGATTTTTATTTTTTAGTGAATATTTAGGTTTTCCGAAAAATAAAGCATAAAGAACAGAGAGTTCCTCATATACCACTCTATCCCCAACACAATTTCCCCTATCATTACAATCTTCTGTTAATATGGCATATCTGTTAGAACTGATTGATCAATAAAGATACATAAACTAAAAAATAAAGAATAAACAATACTGGTACATAAAGTCTATAGTTTACATTAGAGTTTACTCTTTCAGTTTTACAGTTCTATGGATTTTGACAATTACATAATGCCATATATCCCCCATTACAGCATCATACAGAACAGTTTCCCTGCCTAAATAATATCCTGTGTTCCACTTATTCACCTCTTTCTCCCTCTCCCTGAACCCTTGGCAATCACTGATTTTTTTAAAACCTAATCTATAATTTTGCTGTATCATTGGAATCAAACAGTGTGTAGTATTTGCAGACTGAGTTCTTTCCCTTAGCAATATGTCTTTAAGGTTCCTCCATGTCATGGTTTGAGAGCTCATTTCTGTTATTAGTTTTAAGAATATCACAGAAAAGAAAACACAAAATTTTAAAATTTTGCAAAGAATTCATGGAACTCCAAGAATATTCACATGTACACCCACAGACCTCAATTTGAACATAACTACACTGAACCATAATAAATCCCAACAAAAGAAAGTATCATACCTTACCATAAAGATCAAGTAGTATAAAAAAATTCCCACATAATTTTCTCTTGCATTGCATCATCACCACCACCACCATTATTTTGATATGTACTTATTTAAACTTTGAGTAGACATAGTAGTCTAGAGAATTCTATTCCTAAAAAGATGAACTTCTTTTGTCTTCCAATAATTATTATTCTTCATTTGAATGAATTCATTCACTCTTTTATTCAGTCCTGAAAGGACAATTGTCCCCAAATATTCTTAATTTTACAGGAGGAATAATTATACTGATCCTGAAAAGTGGCAAACACAATAACATAAAATATCTGCAGAGTGGAGTACTAAAATATAGTGTTTTTTTTTTCCCTTTCCTTCTTTAGTAAGTCATTTTATAATTGCTGAAGATACAGAACCAGGTGTTAGTATATAATGACTTAGAAATAAAACAAATGCAAACTCTAATGGGAAAGTGCTAATGTACAAACAGCATAAATCAATGAAATGCATTTTCCAAACAATTTTGGTGAATTGGTTTTGCATTTTTCAGCTTGGTAGAGATCACTTGTACCATGTCCTTATTGTACTTAATCTATATTTCCAATTTGACTTCAATTATACCATTATTGAGTATTCTGCTCTATAGAACTACATTGCACAATATGGAGTTAAGAATGGTAAGTTTTCATGTTTATCCCACACCCCCCACTTCCAACAAGAGAGTCTATTGTAAAGGATGGGCCTGTTATTAATTGTAAAGCTGGACATTTCACTTAAAAATAAGTTAATTCTGCAATGCTAAGGAAACCTGAATTAAATAGATATCTATTCCAGTTACTTTTGGAAGAGAATAATACTCATTAAATATTCACTACTACTTAATAGCAGACGTTCAAGTTGAAAGAATAGAGGATGGTAGCAAACTGAATACGAACATGAAGTTTACCCAGCATAATTTCATTCCTCTAAAGTTTAACGTCTAATAGAAAAGAACTAAAAAAATATGCAAGTATAAAGTAGTTTAAAATGTACTATAAATGATTTAAATATTAATCATATCTTGATGTAGAGCTATTACTAATCAGAAGTATAGTGCAGACAAAAAAGTAAATAATTGGGAAGCGGCTGTGGCTCAATCAGTAGGGCTCCCGTTTACCATATGGGATGCCCTGGGTTCAGTTCCCGAGGCCTCCTGGTGAAGGCAAGCCTGCCCGCACGGCGTGGTTAGCTGACCCAGCGAGCACAAGCAGCAAGGGGGGGATAAATGAATAAATAAATAAAATCTTAAAAAAAAAAAAAAAGTAAATAATTAAGTTACAGAAAATGATTAGTTTACTATATTTAATGAAAATGAAATTAGTGAATATTTTACTTGAAGGATTGTTAGAGATTATCTTTTGTCCATTGTACAGATAAAGAACTAAGTCTGAGACATATTTAATTCAATGTTTAACTCCATACAGCTAGGGAATGAGGGAATGAAAGATTAGATCGTAGCTTTCCTTAATATTTTTAGTCATTTTTTCAGTTCCTTCTGAAAAAAAAAAATAGTTTTCTCACATGAAATGAGTTCAATTATTTTGTAAAAGTGACTTGTCAATTTAAGAGAGTTTTTGGCACTTACTGAAGTATAATGGTCATTTTCAAAAAACAGAATTAAATTTTTATCATAAACATCTGTGGTATATTTAGGACTTAGGAAATTTTTTCTGAGTTCTACAGAATGCTCTTTTTTCAGTAAACTTTTGATAAACCCCTAAGAATGCCTTGTGTTAAATGCTACCTACTCTGGTGGGATGGAAAGAGCATCAGTAAGTTGAATGCCTGGCACACAGTAGATACTTAACTCTTTATGGAAAGACCAAATGAGTGAATGAACAAATGTTGACTAAGCATCAGGAAATGCCACAATCTGAGTCCTTTGAAGGCAATACGGGGTCTTCTCCATTTCCAAATCTTTGTAATTTAGTCTCTTAGGTTAGCTCCTGGAAACAGGCTCTGAAATGGAGATTTGCATGCAGTTTATTGGGGAGAAATTTCAGCAACAGCCATTTAAAAGGAATTCAGGAGGAGCAGAGGAAATTTGAATTGCAATGCAGCAGTAACAGACACCTTACTGTACCCCAGAGAGAGATTTGAAGCTAGGGTGACCATTGAGAGTTATCAGAAACTGTAGCCAGTGGGCCAGCTATTTGTACTCCTGAGTAAACTGGTCATTGATCAAATTGCCACTGAAGAGATGGCATAAACATGAGCAAGATGTTTATAATCTATACCAAATATAGATTTATAATCTATACCAAATCTATACTTTGGTATACTTTGGTATAGATTTATAATCTATACCAAAGATTATTTCTGGAGAAAGAATCCGTGTCAACAGCCAACATTCCAAGAAATCCAAGGAGAGGGCATTGTTGGCCACTCTGTATGGGGAGATGGATTATCAAATAATGTTGAGCTCCCCAGGAGAGAAAGGACTAGGAATTGTGCTTTTTCATCTCTAAGTCTGGTCTTTGATTCATAGAAAGTGAATGGGTTAGAATGTATCACAAGGTTCAATTGAACCAGACAACACTTAGCTATGTCTTCCTCTGTTCCAGGCATTGTTTTACATGGTTTACAGATATTATCTCATTTAATACTCATAAAAACCCTATAAAATAGATGTTATAATTATCCTCAACTTACAACTGAAAAAAACTGAATTATAAAAAGGTTAAGAAACTTACTAAATAGTACAAGGCCAATTACTAAAGTGTCATGATTCCAAGCCCTTTGGTACCCCCCTCCAGAGCACCTCCTATAAAGACCAACCTATGCTGGAATCTGGCTGCCCTCCCTACACCATGATCTTTGTTTCCTATCTAAGGGAAAGAGAATGCGAAGCATTCAAGTAACAGGAAGAATTGAAAATTCTGTATTAATTACTTATTATTTCATTTACTTAATGTTTTAAGTACTTTCTTATGTACTAGGAAACCACACATTTTGTCAGGGCCAGGCAAAGGGGGAAGACATCTGTAGCTCCAATTCCCATATCTTCCTTCTCTTTTAGGGATGATACCTCCATGCCTCCACCCCTTCTCCCTTAATTCTATTCCTACACCGACAATTTCAGGCTAGATTTAACATTTGAGTAGAACCTACAATTTTCTGCACAAATAACAGATTAAAATGGATTTCAGTCTATAGATGTATCTTGAGAACTATATTTTAGAATATGGTCTTCTGCATGTAATAATTTTATAAAATAATATGTAGATTGAATGAACTAAGTGGGCATTTGGAAAGCTCAGAGGAGTCAACACTTATATTGAGAACAGGCAGGCAAGACTCATTTCTCAAAGTTAGCAGGAAAATGATGGCTTTTAAATTTCTCATTAACTGAAAATGATCATCACATAGTCTAGGGGCTCTTTTGTATGCAGAAGTTTGCATAAAAAGCAGTAAAGGAAAGTGGAAGTTTATGAGAGAGAAAAAAAACTATATTTATGTATTTGGTTATTTTCCTTAGAAAATCCTGGCAAGAATTACTTGTCATCTACAAATTAATTTGGCATATATACAAAGGGAGTAAGTGTGCAGGAGTTAGGTAGAAATGGGATGTGTTGTATATGCCAATGGAGACAATGAATCAACTATAGGGAATTTGATACATTTGAATTTCTGCTATGATTTTTTTCATTCTGAATTCCCATAGTTACAGATGCAGTAATTTGGGGATTGCCCCGAATTGTCTTTATTCCATCTAAGAGGTATTGTTGAAGGTTTACTCTTTGATAGCCTGGGTGCTGCTTCCTTAAAACAAGTTAGAAATTGGTCAGAGACAAATGGGCCACTATCTTCAAATTGTTTGAATTTTGGACTTTTTGCTGGAATATTAATTTTCATCTATATTTAAGCCAATGTCTTTCTCACTTGATTTACATGTCAGATTCTAGGACTGAAGTTAAGGACAAGACAAGAAAGGGGGAATTCTAATCAATAATTAGGAAATAAAACAACTAAAAAACAAAGAACAATTGCTATGTGCAATGATGTGGATAACTATTTAAAATATTGTATTGAAAGAAACCTTACATAAGGACATATTGTATGTTTCCATTTATATAAAATTCTATAACAGAGAAAGCTAATCTATGGTAGAAAAAAATAATGTGCAGTGTTACCCTTGGGTGTTGGGAGTGGGGAATGACTGGGGAGGAGCATGAAGGACTCTTTTTGGGTGATGATAATTTTCTTTATCTTGATATGAGTTTGGGATATACAGGTGTACCCATTTGTTAAAAATTAGTAAATGGACACATACAATTGGTGCATTTTATTGTAGGTTTATTTTATCTCAAGAGAAAAAATATATAAACAAATATTGAACACTAGTTAATAATATATGTGCATGCTGAAATACTTAGGGGAAGACTACTATGAAGAGAAAAGCAATCTCTGACATCTGGAAACTGGTCTGGAACTAAAGATTGGGCCTCGGTATTGTTGGGAGCCGGCCTGACATTCACAACTAAACTATGGTGTTCTCCTGTGGAACATAAAAAACTCACAGAATACCACCATCAGACAAGGTCACTCTGTACAATGATGAAGTGAGATGAAGAAGAAATAAGACCACATAGTTATCTAATCCAGGCATAGACAAAAACAAGGTCACTGTGCAAATCACAAAAATATCAAACAGACTCCATTCCCAGCTGCAAGTGACTGCTGTTTGTTTACTAATTACAGCTTTGACTGTACTTCTCCCTGCCATCTAGATAAAATATGTGAACATTCCCAATTATGGAATTGTCCTAGCTTCCAGGCAACATCCAATCCAGAGCAAAGTCCCATTTCCTTGAACTCCACTGAAGTTCAGATAATATAAACCCAAATCCTATAAGTCCGTTCTAAAACACTCTTACTGAGTTGCCCAGTTGCCCCATAGTTTCCCATTGTGTGTGTTCTTCTTCATTGCAATGAGTCAATAAGTTCAACTTGTTCAACTAAAATTGTGCTGTTTGTGGTCTTTTGTTAAGAGTTCAGATAGTTGAAATTTACTTTGCAATAAGTAAACAATGAAAGAAGATGACAGGTGATGGTTAGATGGATATATAGATAAAATGGTATTAAATAATTATGGTAAAATGTTAATGATTAAGTCTAGATAATGGGTAAATAGGTATTTATGGTAAAAATCTTTCCATTTTACCATATGTTTGAAAATTTTCATAATGAAAAACTTTACACACACTCAAAAACACACACATTTTTCCTTCTCCTCTACTTCTCTATGCCATCAGGACATGATCTAAATTTAGGAAAACATTGTTGCAATTAATATTTACATAGCATCTTCTTTTGAAAATATGAAACAAAAGAAAACTGTATAAAACTGTGGTTTTGGAGACTCTAACATCAATTTCTCTTGTTCCTTTGGACATATTGATATATAATCAGATTCCTGATATATCCATACCCAATGTAGAACTAACTTAAAAATATGCAATGATGGCAAAATAACTCATAACTCTAAATAAATTATTGATTTTTTGACTTCTTATTCTATGTCTTAGATGGCCTAAGAGATTTGGAATATTTTTTATATTTAACATAGGAAAAGTTTTGGGTAATAATTTTTATTTTTATTTTTTTTAATGTACATATCTACGTGTAGCTAAACGAGGGCTTTTGTAAATCCCTTTCCTAAGTGACAAGGATATTTCACCTTAACCCCCCCCCATTGGAACGTTATGCCCCCAAAACAGAGCATTCAGAGATACACCTGCTATGGCTATTTCAACATATTCCCTACAACAGTGGTGAGAATGCAATTTCTTTACCTGAGTTATTTTGCATCAATTTCCATTTCTCTCAAAACTCCAGTGTAAATATATATATATTTTTCAACATTAAATCTGTTTATTCTTTCTCTTCTCTACATCTCATTTGTGTGTAGAAAAGATCACTTCATAATCTTTTGGTCTTTAAAACAGCAGAAAGCTGTTTGGGAAACTTGGAAATTGAGGCTTTAGCTACTCTGTAGAATGAGACACAGGAGGCCTCAGAAGGGGTGGTTCATGAGACCTCTGGGGTAGTCATGTTTCCTGAACTTAGGCAGGTAGCTCTACCAAGTGGGCAGCTCTCCCAGGCATTTAAATCTTTAGAGACATTTGTCTTGATGATCTTGGCTTTAACTAGTAACCTATTTCTCTGATGTTCTCAGCAGAGGTGCTACTGACCTTGGCACTGTGGACTTACCTGTCTCCAGACTCTACTAGTTGTGTATCTTGGCAGAATTCAAATTCCTCAAGGACTTGAGGACTGTCCCTCAAGATATCTCTTTCTGCACCTGGACTTCTTTGTGCCTGACTACTTTTTAATGGGTTTAATTCCATTAATTCCATGACAAAGTTAGTGGTGGTCGTGGTGTGGTTAGAATTTAATAACAGGCATTATTCTTTCCTTATTACTGCCTTAAAACATATTCTTTGAGATCTCTGCTTTTCATTCCTGGCTATTTTAAGTAGAACCTAAATATTTCCAACATTTGTGAATACTAGAATTTTCTTTTCAGATATTAAAAAAAAATCTAACCCAAACTAAATCAAATTTCAATTTCTCATCTCATTCAAATCTAATCTCCCCATTCCCATCCTTCCTCCAGCTAGATCTGACCCATAAATCCACTGACTAGTCATAGACTAGTCAAGAACTGGAATCTGTTATTTTACTCTATTTTTCTGCTGCTCACTATGCAACTTTTGATTTTTCTAGGTTTTGAGCCATGTGGAGGGGAGATTTCAGGAGTAGTGTCTCTTGTGATAAGATGGCATATTGGGGTGTATATGATATAATCTCTTTGGGACATATACCCAAATGCAGACTCTTAAGTGAGCTGCTTTTGTAGGTTCTTTAGAATTGGCCCTACTAGGGATATTTGTTCTGCAATTGATACACAGCATTTTCAAATGGGATGACATTTTATGCCATCTCTTTAATTCCTACCCTTTAAAGGACACAACTGATTTTTAACTGATTCCCTAGCCCTCCCAAGAAGTTCACTTGGATAGTCTTTCAAAAAGACTCAGTCCTAGCTATCTATTCAGGTGTTGTCAGTAGTGTATAATATATTGGGCCCATAGAAAAATTTACAAACACTTGCTCCACTAAAATCTGAAAATACAGGCAATTCCCTCTGCTGGCCTCTCTCCTTTCCCTGCCATTGTGGGCTTCTCAAATCAATTTTTTACCCTTCAGGCTCCTTGTCCAAGCAATAATAAGACTTCTATCTTTAAGTTATCCAAATTCCAGAGTGCAAATATTAAATTCTCCTAATATACTCTCCCTATACTCATAGGTCATGTCTTTTCTCCCTTTTATATGTAGCCCAAATTTCCATGAGTGCTTCTCATAGAACTCTCTCATTGGATTACAGGACAGGAAATTCCCCTTTCACACTTTTTACCTCCCCCTTGTGGTCTAAGAGTTTACTTTTAAAATACCTTCCTTAAAGAACCACTAGACTTCTCTTCTGAAGAATGGAGAAGGTAATAAGGATGGCTAGTCTATTTTTTTGTTTTGTTTTGTTTTTTGAAGAGAGTAAAGAATTTAATGCAATACTAATAAATTTTACCAGGATAATCAGGATGTTTACATTCTCACAATATTTTGAATACATAATAGCTTTTCTTTTTTTTTTTAATTATGGGTAAAAATCAAAATTCTCACAATACATACAAACATTTGCAAAATGATATATAAATATATATGCATATATGTGTATTTGCCTACAAAAATGTTATTCTATTTTTGACAAGTCCTTTGGAGTAAGTGCAATATACCTATTAACCTTATCTTTTGATCACAGACAGGACTCCGAGACTCATTTGTTCTCATTTTTCTGTATTATTCTTAGGCACTTAAATATGGGGGATTGAAACCACAGCCTTTCAGGCTTATCATTTCTACCTCCTTGGTGGTTCTACAGTCTTATAGAGATTCTTTTTAAAAAGTTAATATGAACTCATTTCATAAATCTCGAGGACCAAGATCACACTTTGCTTTGTAAACCATCCTTCAGTACGTCTGCAGAGGAAATACACACAATGCAAGCAAGATGTAGTATTTATGAGCTTGCCTTGCCTGTGCTTCTAGCCATAATACACACATGGCAATCTCTGAAATATTAAGTTTTTTTTTAAATGGTGATTTTATTCTTTAAAGAAACCCATGGACTGGCTTTGAAAGTGCATCCTTAGCCTTTCACAGCCCTGTGAAAGAAAAATGCATCACTCAGGGAAAGACTCTCTAGTGACATTCTTTCCTGGTGAATCTCCAGTACAAGGGGCTTTAATGATATATTGCCAAGTGTCACATATCAATGAGCACTGGGGCAAGGAGAGAAGTCACTTTAATCAATTATTAGTACTATGTATCATCACAGTGTCACCAACTGACACTCAAGAACACAAACCTATATAGATGAGAGTATATCACTGCTATTTTCATTAGTAGTCACTTTGAATCCAAGGTGAATAAAAGTAAGATAGTTAAGAGACTCCTCAAAATTAATTGAGGTGATTTCAATGTTTATGCAAACATTGTCAATGTTGCCACGTAGCAAATAGAAATGTTAACAGTTCCATTTGGGGGTTTTAGGCTATTTGAAAATTCTCCTCTTAAAGTGTAACTAATTTTACATCCTTCAGAGTTCACTTCATTGTGGAGCATGACTATATTTGAATCCTACTACATATCATATATATGTATATATAGGGGGTATTAAAAAATCTTTCAACCTCTGTCTTTTTAATGTGTTTTTTCTATCTACCTCTATCTAACCATACATTTATATATCTTCATATTTAAAGATATATATCTTTAGTTATATTCACAAATAACTATAAATTATAAACCCTTCAAGGCTATATACTTCATTTCCTCCTCCTTTCACTTTTAGATATCAAATTAAATAATCAAAAATGTATTGAGAGCTTTAATTTTATTACAAAGCTTCCCTCTATTCTAGTCACAGTAAATTTTTAATTTAGAGAGAAAAGAAAGACTACCTCAAACATTTGCTTTAAATTAGCAGTTGTTTAGAATATTATAAGCACTTGCTTATAACTAGAAGAGGAAGTTGCCAGTTAGGAAAAGAAAGGCAGAGAAAGAGCAGTTAGCAGTTCTCTCTTCTTGTACCTGTGCTCACAGAGAAACTTTTGGCTATAAACAGTGGCCAGATCCAACCAGTCATAGCACTCTTTTCACTGTCCTTTAGTTATAACTTTCCATGTTGTGTTAGAATTCTGAAGGAGATCCAGAAACGAACATAGCAGACAATGCGTGCCCGTGCGTTCTAAAGAATGGTACTAATGAGGCTTTAGGGAGAGATGTTTCAAAACTTAAAGTAAAATATTTGGTAGTTTTGTATTCTTACGGAGTCTTTCTCTCCTCCTCCCTCCCTCCCTTCCTCTCTCTCTCTTCTAAAACCTCAAAAGAAGTTCCTACATGCCTTTCCAGGCCCATAATTATGCTCCATTTTGGGCATCATTGTTCAATGTGTCTGCTTTTTACCATAAGATTCCCTTCTTGGAAGGCTCCACGTGTGTGTATGTGTGTACACGACCCTAAACAAAACGGATTTAAACCAAAAAATAGTCTGCAAACTCTTCCAAATGTGTTATACTCCCTATCATTGGCCTTCCTCTAATCCAGGTATTCTTAACAAGGGGTCCGTGAGGTTGAATTGAAATTCAAAAGAACATTATTCTTGCGGAAACGGGTTGGTGCGGGTGTGATATATTTATTATATAATACACAGTATGGTGTGGATTTAGTAAGGGGTCCATGGTTTTCACCTGACTGGCAGAGGGGTCTGTGGAACAAAAAAGGTTAAGAAGC
>JAKSZT010037812.1:9454008-9489273 GCA_026826555.1 Tolypeutes matacus
GCCATATAAATCCTTGCATTATTTCTCTCTTAATTGATGGAATCAGGGATGCTACTTAAAATATTTAAAAATCAATACAAACCAGCTCTTTTTTGCTATTCATTTACAGACATTCCTGATTCCTTGGCAGCTTCCCTGTCCTCCTGTCTTCTTAAATGAAAATATCTAAAGTCCTTCCATAGTTAGAAATAGTGAGTCAATGCGTGTCTTTGTTTCTTTTCTTCTCTTTTATTTTTCTTTCTTAAAGGAGTTTAAGTTGAATCTTCCCTTTGCAATTTAAAGGAACAAATACCTTACTACCCCCTGCAGCAATCCTGTGCTACCAATGATATTAATTTTTTTCAATTTCTTTCACTCTATTGATTAAAATTTCATTGGACTTGAAAACAAAATTAAGTTATCCATTCTCAAATTCCTTTTACTTTCCTTGCTTCATTGTGACTCTTTTCTTCCTTTAACTTCCACTCTTCTTAGAAGTGGAGTCTATTATCTTCTCCATCCCACCTTATTTATCTCTAAAGCTACTATAATCTGAATGTTTCCTCACCTCTCTACTGAGTAGTTCCTAAGATTATCATTGAATTTCAAGATGCCAAATATGATGATCTCTTTTGTTGTCTGAACAAAAATGATCTTTTCTAATCTGAACACACCACTACAGTCAACAATAAATACCAAGTTCTTCTACTTGCCCCTTTCTTTCCGTTGTCTCCGTGACAGTGTCCTCTCTCTGCTTCTGCTTCTACCTTCCTAATCGCACTTTCTAAATGTATTTTAATAGGAATTCTCTGCTATGTGTGCATTCCTGTTCTTCATTGTTTGCCTCCCAGTCTTCCCCTTTTCTTCTTTTTGTGCTCCTTCTAGTCTTTCTCACCCATGATACTCCATCACCAACATGTTGATTAGTATGAAAAATTTATTTACAACCCTTTCCTACTGCCATGATGCACTCCTGTTATTTCCAAACCTGTTATTTCTATACTTTATACCTTTTCTCTCATCGACAATCCTACTGACGCTACACATCAACCCCACTGCTGCTCTTGTGCATGTGTATATAAATATATACATTAATATATTATAATGCATATTATATACATATATAAGTGAGTGGAGATTTTTGCTGCCTTTACTGTCCCCTACTTAGGAATTATTTCCTATGCTTGATTTTACCTTCCAGACTGTACATCTAGTCAGGTGAATTTCCTCATCAACGTATGACTAAACTTAGTATAAATTTGACCTGTATTTACATTATATAGAAGGTTCTCTAATATTGCCACTCAATTTACTGTGCTATCCTCACTCCAGTCACTCTCAGCTATGAAAGTGATAATCTAAGCTCACAAATTTGAGGACTGCTACAATTACTGAGAAATGGCATGAGCTCTCACACTTAAGGGATTCTTCAAATTATGCCCTCCTTCCTTGGAATGTACCTCTTCCACCATTCTCCGATGTTTTAGGCATTTTCTACCTGCCCTTCAGAGCTTACACAAATCGCACTCCTAAAAATCTAGCTCAAATGTATTCTAAATCACTCACGTATACATAGGTGCTACCTTATCAACTTATTAGGCCACTTTTTAACTATACCTGTTTCATCAAAACACCCAATTCCTTATGATAAATTTCTGTCTCTTCTGTTAAACTGTAAGCCTCTGAATTCAAGGACTATATCTTTGTCATCTTTTTGTCCCATCCAACCTAATGTGTAATGTGGAGTAGGCCTTGTCTACCTAATTGAATAGACCTGATGGAGCACTATCATTCGGTGGCACCCCCATTTCCTGCTTCATCATTAGAATGAAACTTAATCACTGAGAATCTGGCATCCTGGGGCTCCATTATCGCTCTGAAATTGTCAGAGATCTATCAGTAAGCTTCTAACACCAGATTCAAGTCTGACTAATTCTGAGACCTGTAAAACCTGTCTCCAAGCATCTGGATGACAACTGAAAAATTTAAAATTATTACAGCTAGAAAAATAAATATGTTTTCCATGCAATAGTCTTTTAATTGAATATTCAAATTGTATTATATTTTGCAAAGTTTTGGCTGAAGTTATTACACACAGATTTATATCCAATATGAGTCAAAGAATTTACATTTATTCATCCATGGTAAGCTCATGGGCATTGAAAAATCTCAGACTTTAAGATATTTTTTATTGTAATAAACATTTGAGACAGTTTATTATTCAGGCAAACATCAGTTTTCACCAAAATTCTTGATTCAAACATGTTTTTCTAGATGGAAGTGACTGATTACATTTACTTGGATATATCCAGATCACTCTATTAACAGAAGCATTCCTATCCCAGAACATAAAGAAGAAAAAGAGTCAGTGCTAAAAGAATTATAGGCTGAAAATCTGGAACCAACACTGATCTCTTTTCTTCCATACTGCCCATAACAATCACTGCCTCTGCTAATCACAACTATACAAATTTTATCAATGCTTTATGACATAATGCCTTGCATTTTTTGGATATTGTTCTCTTCATAATACCATGAGCTTTTTGAAGAAAAAGACTGTACATATATATGGCTTGCTTATAGGACCTTGTTCCCACTCATTTGATAAAATTTATAAGGTAGTCACTAACAGTCGTATTGCTACTTAAATCATTTAGATGTGGTATACTAAAGTTCATTTTAAAGTCTTTGGCAGTGTAGTATTGGAGGTAAATTTTGTACCTAAATATATCATTTCAAAATATTCGCCACATGTGCACGTGTAGTTACAAAAGAATAGACTTATATCTATACATTTATTCATACTTTGCCTACGATATTCTATCAAATACTGAAACTGCCCTCCAACTTCAGTTGCCCTGTCTCTTAGACCTTACTTTATCCAGTTACACCCTAGTACTGACCCCGCCCCCTAGCCCCAGCAATCACACCACCTCTTAGTAACGCCCTGTCTCTGTTTTGTCTTCTGCCTTCCCAACCGGTTTGAGCTAGACAAAACTATAAAATCCCAGCCACATCTACCCACACACACAAAGCAACAATATTCTGGCCTAAGGTAACTTAAAGACATACAACCCATAAAAATTCTACCCTCCCATCATGCTAAGGCTGCCATTGTCTGACGTATAAGCAGGCATGATCCCCTACTACACATGCTCCGCCTAGCCCTGCCTCTGACCCTAACTTCACCTGACACCACCCCCATGTAACATCATCCCACCTCCCTAAGCCATGCCCATTCTGATCCAGTAAAAACCCTGATTCTCTCCAGCACATGGAGACAGAATTGAGCTTTTACCTCCTGTCTCCTTGCTTGGCAGCCTCATAATCTCTTTCTTTTCTTGAATTCCTGGTGTTACACACTGACTTCTGTGTACATCAGTTAACAAGCTCGCTCCCACCCCCACTAACAATACCAATTACATTTTACAAAATTTTCCCTCCTAAGTAGTTCCTCTCCCTTTGTCCAGAATTTATATTTACTCCTTAAATTTTCATCTACCCCTGGGGAAAATGCTCTGCGGAGTGATAATATATAATTACAATAATATCTGAAATATTTCTGCAATAACTGGTTACCAAACATTTTTCAAAAAACAAAAGAAGCAATCTGATTTCCAGTATTGTGTGCAGATTAAATAAATATTCTGATACCAACTAACATCTGCATAAGAAAATAATGGGGATTAACTTTTAGCTTATTTAAAAACAACCACAATTAAAATACTAACAATCTTAACAGCCATAACAAAGCCAAATATTTCTTAGACAGCGTAGGTGAAATAAAGTTATTATTAAAAGAGATTTTAAAAATAGAGTATTTATGACTAAGAGATTTAAGATAGAGTAGGGTGGTCATTCTGGAGGTTATTATTATGTTGACCTCAGCCAGATATCACAAAAGGCGAAGCATGCAAAGCCTCAACAATAATGTTCCTCAAAATTCCAAGGACATCTGGATACCATAAAACAAGCCACAAGGTAAAGGTCAGTTAACTCTCTAACCTGAAGGACATTTGGAGTACCACAAATATCCACAACTCATTTAAGCTCCTTTCCTTCTAAAAACCTTTGCCTAACATGGGACTGTATAACAGAGTGAGCCATGTGGTGGAAGATGGACTATGGTTAACAGTACAAATATGATAGTTGTCTTTCATGAACTATAAAAAATATACATTACTAATATATAGTGTTAATAATAGGGGGTGTATGGAAAAATTATACCAAGTGTATGCTATGGACCATAGTTAGTGGTAATAGTCTAATCATATTCTTTCATAATCTATAACAAATGTTCCAAAACATTGTCAGGTGTTGGTGAAGGGGCGATGTTTGGGAATCCTTTACATTATACATGATTGGTTTGTAAAATCACAACTTCTCCAACAAAAAATTTTTTAAAAAACCTATTACTACTAATTATAAAAAAAGCCCTTGCCTTAAAATGCCAAGGCAAGACATGAGTTGTGTTGCTATCTGAATCTGTGCTCCCTGAACTACAATTCTAAGCCCCAAAATAAATGCGTTTGCTGCCTTGCAGCTTAATTTCTCAGTTGACAATTATAACGATTATTCTAATGTGTCAATAACTCATAACTTAAAACCAAATAAACAAACCATACCCTAAACAAAATGCATATATGCATGACTCTCTTGAAAATCCTGCACTTAGAAATTTTATAAAAATCTTCTTGTTTTACAGAACTTCAATAAATCATAGATCCTTATAAAACATTAGCATTGCTCATCTTTACTAAATGTAAAGATGACAAAAATGCTATGTCTTTAAGATCATCCTTATCTTCATATGCCCCACACCTAATCTAGGTTTGTTTCTGTATTAATTATATGATGTCTCTGCCAATGTCCTGTAATAAAAGTCTCACAATTTTTCTGTCATCAGGTGAGTAGAAATGTGATTATTATATCCTAACTGCTTTCTCTCTACTTTCATAGTCATATTCTCTAAGAGAGAAGGTAGTAAATATGAGTCTAAGTTTAAGAATTTGTATTCTATGTTGATATATGGCTACTACTTACTTAGCCAAGTCAAAGACCTAAAAAAAAAAAAAAAATCAATAATGCTATAAAACCCACATTGAACTTAATGCATTACAGTGGCTTTCTTGAGTTGTAAGAAACTGAGGGCCCACAGAAATGTTTAGACTTCTTAGGCCAAGAATACCCAATCAAAGCAGGTTTGAGTTTGTCAGGCATAATATGAGATCATATATAGTTATAGCTAAAAGTATCAGCTTGAAAGCAAAGAGGAAATTTTTAGCTTCTCCAGACAATAGAATCAATTTAAATATTCAAAGGATTAGTATTGAATCATTGATATGCACTTTCATAAATTCCAAAGAATACCAAGAGGACAACTTTGTTTACATATAATATTAGAAGTGGAAGGAACCCCAAGGAACACCGAATACAACTGCCTTGTTTTTTGTTTTGTTTTGTTTTGTTTTGTTTTTTACCGGGAGGTCCCAGGGATTGAACCCAGGTCCCTCCATATGGGAGGCGGATGCCCAACCATTTGAGCCACATCCGTCCCCCAACTGCCTTGTTTTTAATAAAAGAAGCCTAGGTCTTGAGTGGCTACTTGTTTAGGGTCACTGAGCTGCCTGCAATTCCAATAGAGTGCTCTCAGCAGAACAAAATGATGACCTTTCTCCGGGGTATATACTTTCACTTTAACATAAAACTTTTTCATTAAAAGTGTAGTTCCATTTCCATAAAAAATTAAAAATATAAAAATCAGTAAATTGTGTTTAATTATCATTGACAGAACAATCAAATTGTCAAGCTATAGTGCATTAGGTTTTCCATAGTTTATTGCAGGTAAATCAATACATTGGGGATATGCAAAGTACTAAGCTACAGAAATAATCAAATTGATATAATTAATGCATCCAAAGGCAAAGCAAGCCAAACAGAAAGAAGATCGGGCTGTGGGAGCACAAAAAATCAGAAATAACCTGAGACATTTTCATTCATACATACATGAACATAATTGAGTTTAGCTTTCTGACTGGAACTGCATGAAATAGAAAGGACACAAACATTGAATGAAATGGAGTTTCTGCTGCAAAGGAACTAGAAAGGTAGAGATAATAAAGAAGAAAATTATAAATTTTTTTAAATGAACACTTAAGTATGCAGTGACAGTTATGTACACAGGTTATTATGGGAACACAAATAGGCATGTAACATAGCCTGAAAGTTAGATGGAAACACAGGAATCTTCCCTCAGGAGGGAT
This sequence comes from Tolypeutes matacus, assembly GCA_026826555.1. Taxonomy (NCBI): domain Eukaryota; kingdom Metazoa; phylum Chordata; class Mammalia; order Cingulata; family Chlamyphoridae; genus Tolypeutes; species Tolypeutes matacus. The sequence goes on from JAKSZT010037812.1 coordinate 9,460,251, forward strand.
GCAAAAGCTAAACTTTAACTGGTAGAATTTTGGGGTGGTCAATGAGGGAAGGAATTCCATATCATGAAAAATGGTGACAAAAAAGCAATATGGGAAAGACAATATCATAGTCATGCTTTACTTACCAGTTTCAGCATTTCTTGGAAAGGTTTGGTAAAAGTCACTGGATTTGAGAAGGAACTATGTCACTAGACCCCAGTTATAATTCAGGACAGCTGGCAGTGGTGCAGTGGAAACTAGGAGGATATCACATTTCATTTGACAAAAAGAAAATCAGAATTTACACAGAAGCTACGAACTACAGTGATGATGATCTGGGATAGCCAATGTCAAGTTCACCTTAGTATTATAGAATACAAGGGAATGGCAAAGAAGAATCAGGAACATGCTAAAATATAGGTAAGGTAAATATCTATATTTTATAGGTATTTTATACCTATAAAATATATTTTATATTTTCAAATGTGTTCAAATAAATTTGACATTCAATTTACAGATCATACAAATTTATTTTTAAAAAGAATAAACCAACAACTGTGTCCTAAGTTTTTATCATATATATGTAATAAAAATGTGCACCTTTAAATATTATATATTTCATTAAGTTCTTCAATAATAATTCAAAATGATATTTATGTCAGATGAAGAGTTGGTGCTTTTCACGTTAAACATTCATATGTAAAAGGTAACACTTAAAAATATAATGCAACAAGCAGAGCTTGTTCAGAGCATGATTCAATCATCCATTTTTCTTCACATTCTGTTTTTAAAAAAATACATACTAGATTCCATTTATAAATTTTCAAGACATTTAAAAATAGAGGAAAAGTTTACTTGATTGACCTTTCAAATTCATATGGATTCAGTTCCAGGTTAAGTAAATGGTTTGTGCTATTCTAAATTTGATTCTGCTTAGCACAAATATAAAGTAGAATTTCACAGAATTTCATGAAGCTCTAATTCATTGTACAAACTGGTTCCAGATTTCACTAGTAGATTTCCAAAGAACAAGGTAGAATGAACACTTTTATCTTCTGTGCTTCCATCCTTTTTAAAGCTTTGTTGCTTATGGGGAGAATGGAAGCAGGGAAGGACATAAAGGTTAAAAACACCAAGAGAAGTGAACTTACCTTGTGACTACAAAAGTGCACTTTCCATACCATCTCTTCCTAAATTTCCACACCTGCTCTATGTGGGCGCAGGATCATCAATCAATGTTAGCAGGTTATGCTGTGTAGTTTTCCTTGTCCCTCTAATATTTATAGGCTGTATAAAAGATAAATCACCTGTCTTCATAAAATTTCTAAATTGCTAATGGCATGTTGTTTCTGAAAGGTTAGCCAGGCTATATTAGTTAAAATATATTTAGGAAAATTTAGGATTGGTAATGGTTTCATTATCAAGGGATAAATATATATCCCTTGGTATGTATGTGTGTGAGTGTTTAGCTTGGAATTTAAAACTTGTAATACCCACAACTTGCAGATTTTAATCAAGACTATGAAACATTTTTAATTGAATGTTATTTTTTCTCTTTAAAATTATCTTCAAAATCGATTCATATTAGCATATCACACATAATGTTACTTGTTTGTGGTATACATTTTGTATTCTTCTCTGGCTCATTCTTATCTCAAAATTCTCAGGTGCAATAAAATAATGTTTAAAACCTAATATTTTTCTTCTTATACATTCCTCTGTTTGCATAATAATATTTAAACAGATGGATACATTTCATGTATATTTACACATGTTCATCTTTACATACACAAAATAGAAAGACTTGGTCATTGTTCCATAAAAGTGTGTTACATTAAACACATTTTGAGCGTTTTCAACAATACGTCATGGAAATTTTTCTAAGTAGACCTATGTGGCCTCATTAATCTTTTTAATTTTTATTCTCACCTCTCTATATTTATTATTCCCAGTGAAATGTAGAATTTGTATCACATTGAATTTATGGATTGATTTAGCCAGAATAACACTTTACAATGAGGAGTCCACTACCTAAGGAAAGTGCATTTCCAGTTATGTACAAACGTCTACATATTCCTAAGAAGTGCTTAAACTTTTCCTATTAATACATGTTTTGAAACATTTCCCCTTATGCAATTCATTTCTTGTTTTTATTTTGCTCTTATGTGTTGAATAATTGAATTTGACAAGGATGCCAAGACGATTCAATTGGGAAAGAAATGGTGGTGGGATAGCTGAATATAACACATATAAAATAACGAAATTATAGATCTGTATCTCAGTTTATACAAAAATAAATTTAAGGTGGATCAAAAACAAAAATGTAAAAGCTAAAATTATAAGACTAAAATTAAATCATAGGTATATAGATTTATGACCTTCTATTAGGCAATGGTTTCTTAGATATGATACCATAAGCACAAGCAACAAAAAAATATTAGATATTATAATATTAAATTGGAACTTCATAAAAATTAAAAACTTTTTGTCTCAATGGATATTATCAAGAGGATTTAAGGTCCAAGAAACTACAACCAACCTCAAGGTCATTAAGATGTTTCTTTTTGGAGTAATGAAATAGTTCTAACATTTTTTGTGACAATGAATGAACAACATTGTGATTATACTGTGCCATTGATTATTTACTTTAGATGTATTGTGTGGTATGTGAATATATCTCAATAAAATTGCTTAATAAATAAAGAAATAATTGTGCAAGAATAGCCAGAAATGGCAGCTGTGTGCAGCAGGGGAGATGAGACATAAAGAGACTGAGAGGTGGGGACTTTTCGTTTGTCTGTTTTTGGTTTCTTATTATTATTGAAGAAATGAAAATTCTCTGATAATGATTGAAGTGATAAATGAACAACTATGTGTTTATACCAAATACCACTGATTGTACACTTTGGATGAATTGTATGCTTTATTAATATGTATCAATAGCATTGATTTGTTAAAAAATATTTTTTTTTAAAGAATGGCCAATAATATATGAAAAGATTCCAAACATTCATCATTAGAGAAATGCATATGAAAACCACAATGAGATTCAACTTCACATTCACTAGGACAGCTATAACTAAAAAGACAGGCCATGACAAGTATTGGTAAGGAAGTAGAGAAATTATGAAACTTTATACGTGGCTGGCAGAAACTTTAATGATGCAGCTGCTTTGGAAAATAGTTTGGCATTTCCTCTAATAAACAGAATTACCATCTGACACAAAGATTCCACTCCTAACTCCATAGGGAAGATAACTGAAAACACAAAACTTGCACACAGAAGTTTATAGCAGTGTCATTCATAAAAACCAAGAAGTGGAAACAAGCCAAATGTCCATCAACTGAAGAATAGCTAAACAAAATGTGTCATATGCATCCAAAGGAATGTTATTCATCCATAAGAAGGTATGAAGTATGGATACATGCTACAACATGGATGAATTGTGACAACATTATGCTACATGAGAGAAGCTACACACAGAAAGTCAAATAGTGTTTGGTTCAATTTATCTGAAAGATCCAATATAGACAAATCCATCAAGATAGGAAGTTTAGTGGCTGCCAGCTGCAGTGGGAACGAGAAATGTGAGGTGACTGCTCATAGATACAGGGTTTCTTTTTGGGATGATGGAAATGTTCTCAAATTAGATTATGTTAATGGTTGCACAACTTTGGGAATATATAAAAACTACTGAATTTCCCTCTTTAAAAAGGTGAATTTTACAGTATGTAAATGAGATCTCAATAATAAATAAAAATTAAAAAGAAAGATAGTCAATGATACTCTATTAAACTTGAATTCATTTCCAGTAACTAGTGATAAAATTGTAGAGAGTAAGCCCTGGGGCCCTCTCATGGCCAAATAAAAACCCAAGTCCTACTTCCTCTTTCAATTCCCTCTTGAATTTCCTCTTCATCTTTTAAAATGTGAAATCCTCACCAAGGCAGCTGACCCAGATAGCCAACCAAGCACCTAGTTCATTATGCTTGACCAAATACAAAATAAATCCCACCTGCCCTAAACCCACCCCTATAGGATGGACAAACCCTCAGCCAATCAATAGGAGTCAAGCTAACTTCCTTTTTATGTCTATTTTATGTATATTTTGCCATCCCTAGAACCCCAAAGTTACTTCCGTTCTGGCTCTCTTTGCTGCAGCAAGACTGTGGTGTCTCAAATAAAATACTGTAGTCTGCAAACTCGACTCTGATTTGTCTTTCACACAAGGGTACTCCATCCTGAACACCTGAATCTGGTCTTAATGTCTGCTTTAAGTTGCTGAGGAGCAATGAAATGAAAATGATCAGAAGTATCCAGAGCCTTCTTTCATAAAAATTTAAAAAATCGATGTATAGTTACATTTAAAGAGAATGTTCAACATACTTTAATTCCTGGTGGTTTCTTGTAATTCTCAAACACTTTTTTGTGCAAAACACCTCATAGGGGCAGAAATAGAAATTCCACGTTAGTGAGTGGAAACACCTGATCTGAATGAATGATTTTTTTTTATAGACTCTCTGGGGGATTCTTTCTCAATGGAATTAATAGATTGATACAGTAATATGCACCTAGTTTATTGTCTAAATGCATAACATTTACTCAGAAAATCTGATACCATCGTTAAAGGACACTTAAGGACATCATACATGGTTTTTTTAAAACATAAAATTGTGACTATAAAGTGTTTCTTAGGTTTTGGTAAACTGCATATAATAAAGGACAATTTACATGGTACCCTATCGGACAGTGACCACTAGCATTCCTTAAATGCAGCAAGAGCAGACAATTTAAGAAGTAGTTAGCATTTAAGTTTAGTTGTGATAAATATATTTCTTATGAGAAAGGGTTCCATACAAGAATGTACATAACTGCAGTTTGTAGATCCACCTATCATTAAAACATTTATTTGTAGTTTTAGTCTCTAATGAATACTGTTGAGTGAACAAGCAAAAAATTGACACCTTACCTCCTCTTCGGGGTATTGTGCTGCACAGAATTTAACTTCGTTTAAAAAAAAGTGATATGAAGAAAGAGAATGGCATACACACATGATTTGAACAAAACGTGGACAAGCACTGTATCATACTACTCATCGTGTGATTATAAATACAAGGCAATCAATACTACTTTTTAAAAAGTCACCTCTACGTTGTTTCTTTGAAAACACTAATAAGTAAGAAAGTGTCAAGAATACTTAGGCCTTTTTAATTCTCTCTTGATATGAGCACTACTTTTGAATTGAATGCAAGGAACGGGATTGTTTTTCTTAAGATTTCTTTCAGAAATAAAGCAGATGTTGAGGGCTATAGGTCAAAATGACTTGAATTACTTATGGTTTTCCAATAGCCTAAGAATAAAGGAAAAAAACAGAATCCATATATTACATGGGCAGGATTTTTATTAAGAAATAAAAAAAATTAATGAAATTTAATGTAAATATTTAATTTAAATATATATCTTTCCATTAGAAGATCATGTATATCTAAGTATATATTACTGAAATTATCTTTGATATGCCTATTAAATTAATCCCAATGATGCCACATAAAATTTGTGATTTTCATACTCTTGAGAAATTTATCTATGCAATGTGAAGAAGCAAGGCACAAGTAGTAAGAATGAATATGTTTCTTCTCTTTTCTTTTAATATAATAGAAGGGAAAAGTATCATAAAATACTTTTGAAGAATTATTTCAATTTCATTCACTCTTTTTTGTGTATGTGGATATGTGTGTGTGTGTGTGTGTGTGTGTGGTTGTGTATGAGTCCATAGGCAATCATGGTTGTGGATAATCCAAATATTAGTTTGATTGCTGCATGGTTTATTCAGTAATTCCTAACAGAGAAACTGCCTGACATAAACTTTTTCTTTAAAAAATTGAAAGGTATTATAAAAAGCATAGGAATAAAGGTCTCATTTATTTACATTTTTGGAAATCAATTACTGGACCTCACAACAAATGAAAAGTACAGGAGCATAATTTATTTCTGTTCTAATATTAATTTAAATTTAAAAAGATATATCTTTGATAAGGTACTGAACAAAGAAATCTTCAGAACTTCATTGTGACACAAAGCTGATTGTGTTTTACTTGATTAGTTGAAAAACTGGCGCTAGAAACAAGAATACAAAGGAAAAGTGTCTCTGTAAAGACTGCATGTAGATTGTTCTCCAAAACAACGGGTGTTTATAAAATGGCTTTTAAAGTATCTATTTTAATTTGCTTTAAATAGAACAGCCAGAGCACTGAACTTTTGCTTATCTAAATAGCATATGTAAAGGCTAGCCATCTATTGTATTTTTATTATAAACAGCATCTTACAGCCAAGGTAACATTTCTCAATTGGGAGCACCAGCTGAAATTTGATGATCAGAATCTCTATTTTGGGTTACTAAACTGTGTATGTTTAACAGCCGTCTATCCTCTCCTAGTTATTTTTAGGCTAAAGTAGACAGAAAAGGAGAGGAGGCCCTGATATTTATTGATTTATATTAAATGCTATATACAGTTCACCTTTATCTCCCTTTATCTTGAAAACACACATATTAATTCTACTTGATTAAAGACAAGGAAATGGAGGTCAGAGAGAATAAGATTACATGACTTGAAAGAGTTCTTTTAAGTATTCAAAAATAACTTTCGCATGACTACAGAGATTATTTTCTACTCCAGGAATAGAGAAATTTCAGAATGCAGGCATCTACATGGAAGACCAGATTAACTCTATCATACCAAGTGGAATCATACATTCCCAGTGAATGTTGTATAATTTATAAATCTATTATCTTTTAAAAAAATACTAAACACATGGTGATTTTTTTGTTTGTTTTGTTGTTAGCAAATCTCAAGTGAATATAATTTTCCAAATAATTAAGAAACAGGAGCAGAGAAATAAACTCTAAAATTTTATAAACGAATATTCAGTAATTCTCATCCTGTTATAATGTAGGCAATACATACAGACACAGTGTTCACTGAGGTATCTCAGCAGTCAATCGAAAATGGCAACTGAATAAAATTGTCTATCTGGAGGAGACAGATGTAATAATAGATCATTTGATGATAGAAACATAATCACTTAGATTTTTGTTAATGTCTTTAACATTATATAAAGGTGATTAAAAAGTAGGCTAACTACTCTAGGGGCTGTGTTTCTTGCCCCTAATTTAAGTTATGTGACAAAATCATGATTTTGCTACTTCATCGAACACCGTAAAAATGACAGTATCATTGGTTCTCACTGGCATGTGACCCTAGATGTATTTGTATATTTTATTGATAAAAAGTTAATGAGAATGGCTTTGTGTTTAGGTATCTAAAAATGAGATGCGGAAAGACTGTTATTGATCTATAGAATTTACAAAAATAAAAATAAATAACTATGGAAACTGAACCACATGTTCCAAAATAAAAGATAATACACCTTTTAAATATTTCTTTCTATTATCAAAAAGCAACTAAAGGGACAACCAGCAAGACGGAGGCAGAGTAAAGAGCTCCGAGAATCAGCTTCTGCTACAGGGCAGTTGGTGATCTCCCAGGGCTATCTAGAGCACTTGTTAGGGGGCTCCAGGAGACCAGAAGTGCATCCAGCAACATCCTTGAAAGAGTGGAAGGAGGAGACAGCCCATCTGCAGAGAAGATTCGTAAGTAGAGCACTCCATGTCCCGGAGGCCGGGGCCCATCCTCCACTGGAGGCACAAGCCGCCTCAGGAGCTGTTCCACGGGTGGAATTGAAAGTTCCACTTCCCAAAAACAGGGGAGGAAGAGACGGTTGGGCACCAACTTCAGCTACTGATTAGTAAATTTGGCGGGCTAACGTATAATCCTAAGAACAGCTAAAGTTTGAACCTGTCCAAGTCAAAAAAAGGCTGGTAGCTGCCATCTTAACTCTGTGCCTGACATGAAGGGAAGCGGGGCTGACTGAAAATCACAGTGCTGGTAGAGACTGGCTTCTTTCCATCCAGATCAGATTGCCATTCTAGCCTAAGTCACAGGCCCATCTAGGCAAGGAGGAAGCTGGGGGGAGCTGCACCAGCCACTCCGGGAAACTACCTGCCACACCACAGAGGCCAGTGATCATCCTACTTTGGCAGCACAAGCCACCCCAGGTGCTATTCTGTGGTAGGAATTGGAAGTTCCACTTTCCAAAAACAGGGGAGGAAGAGACGGTTAGCCACTGATTTCAGCTACTGATTAGTAAATTTGGCTGGCTAAAGAATAACCCTAAGAACAGCTAAAGTTTGAGCTTGTCCAAGTCAGAAGGAGGCCTGGACACCATTTTGGCTCCACCCCTAGCATGAGGGGAGGCAGGGCTGACTGAAAGTCACAGTGACGCTGACCTGTTTCTTTCACCAAGATTAGCCTGCAGGCCTAGCCTGGGCTTCAGCCCCACCTCTAGCACTAGGAAGCTAAGGGGCCCTGCACCAGCCTATCCAGGTAAATGCAGGTATATTTAGCTGGCACAGACTGAATAATCAGAAGTCTACCGGGTTAACTGTGGTCATCTTGGACCTGAACTGCATAGATTGCTGCCCACACATGCAGCTCCATCCCTGCCCCAGGGAGGGGAGATATGGGCTTGAAGCTTCATCAGTCTCTCTGGGTAACTACAGTCTAGGCCTTCATGAGTTGGATTATTCCACACAGCTGTGGCTCTGTCCCTAACCCTGACAAAGGAGAAAGTTGGGAGAAGCTACATTGGTCCTTGGGCAATGAGGATAGCTTGAGCCTCCAGAGCTTATAGCACAAACTGCATCCTTGGCTCCTACTACACAACCAGCAAGGGAGAAGGGCAGGAAACCCTAAACTAAAGAGAAAAACTGCACCCTGAATAAACAGTCTAGCAAGCCAGATGCCAAGACACCAATAAAAAATTACAATCCACACCAAGAAAGAGGAAGATATGGCCCAGTTAAAGGAAGAAGGTAAGCCTCCAGATAACATAAAGGAGTTGAGATAACTAATCATACATGTTCAAACAAAACTCCTTAATAAATTCAATGAGATGGCTAAAGAAATTAAGGATATTAGAAGACATTTGATGAGCACAAGGAAGAATTTGAAAGTATACATAGAAAAATAGCAGATCTTACGGGAATGAAAGGTGTAATAAATGAAATTAAAAATACAGTGGAACCATATAATAGCAGATTTGAGGAGGCAGAAGAAAGGATTAGTGAGCTTGAAGAAATGGCCTCTGAAAGTGAACATACAAAAGAACAGATGAAGAAAAGATTGGAAATACTTGAACAAGGTCTCAGGGAACTAAAGGACAGCAAGAGACGTGCAAACATACTTGTCATGGGTGTCATAGATGGAGAAGAGAAGGGAAAAGGAGCAGAAGGAATATTTGAAGAAATAATGGTAGAAAATTTCCTAACCCTATTGAAGGACATAGGTATCCATGACCAAGAAGCACGACGTACTCCCATCCAAAAAAATCCCAATAGACCAACTCTGAGACACATGTCAAAAGCCAAAGACAAAGATAAAATTCTGAGAGCAGCAAGAGAAAAACAAGGCATAATGTATAAGAGATACTCAAGAAGGTTAAGTGCTGATTTCTCACCATAAACCATGAAGGCAAGAAGACAGTGGTATGATATATTTAAAGTACTGTAAGAGAAAAACTTGCAGCCAAGAATCTTATATCCGGCAAGATTATCTTTCAAAAATGAGGGCAAGTTTAAAATATTCACAGGTAAACAGAAACTGAGAATGTTTGTAACCAAGAGACCTCCTTTGCAGGAAATACTAAAGGGTGTGCTACGGCCTGAAAATGAAAGACAGGAGAGAGGGGCCTGGCAGATAATCTAGAAATGAAGATTATATCAATAATCATAACTAAAAGGGTCAAAAGAGTGGTGAAAATAAAATATGATAAGTAAAACCCAAATATCCAGGCCTAAACTTAACCAATGATTTAAAGTACTTGTATTCAGAAAACTAAAATGCTTTGTTAAAAGAAATTTTTAAAAAAGACCTAAATAATTGGAAGAATATTCCATGCTCATGGATTGAAAGACTAAGTATCATTAAGATGTAAGTTTTACCCAAATTGATATACCTATTCAATGCAATCCTGATAAAAATTCCACCAGCATTTTTTAAATAAATGGAAAACATGATTACTAAATTTATTTGTAAGTCTAAGGGGTCCTGTATAGCCAGAAACATCTTAAAAAGGAAACGCAAAGTTAGAAGACTCTCATTTCCAGATTTCAATTCATATTACCTAGCCACAGTGATAAAAAACAGCATGGTATTTGCATAAAGACAGACACATAGACCAATGGAACTGAATTGATGGTTAAAAAACAGACCACCACATCTATGATCAAGTGATTTTTGACTAGCCTGTCAAACCTACCCAGCTCGGGCAGAATGACCCATTCAACAAATGGTGCTGAAAAAATTGGATATCCACATTAAAGAAGGAAAGAGTATCCCTATCTCACACCCTATAAAAAAAATAACTCAAAATGAATCAAATACCTAAATATAAAAGCAAAAACCATGAAACTTCTAGAAGAAAATGTAGGAAAATATCTTTAAGACCTGGTGGTAGGTAGTGGATTCTTAAAGGAGATAAGAGGAGGACTGATATGGACTACTGACTTTTAATGTATGTAGAAGTTTTAAGTAGCTTTACTGTAAAAGTGTGGAAATGTACAGAGCTGATGGTAACACATTATAGTGAGTAACAGCTGGTTTATAAATGGGGATGTGGCTGAAAATGGTAGTCTAGGGATGTAAATGCCAATTGACAGGAAGCTAGAGAATAATCTAGGGACTGAATAGTACAGTAAACCCAGAGGTGGATAAGAATAGTGGTTAATGGTACAGATGCAAGAGTGTCCTTTGTGAGCTAGAGCAGATGTACATCAGTATTGCAGGGTGATGGGAATATGGAGAAGCATGGGAAAAATACAAATGGAGTGACCTATGGACTGTGGTTAACAGTAATAATGTAATATGCTTGCATCTATGCCAAAGATGTACCGTGTTGATAATGGAGGAGTATGGAAAAAGTGTTTCACGCTGTGGACATGGTAATTAATCAGATGATATTATCTCATAATCTGTATCAAATTTTCCACCAGGATGTGGTGTTCTGCACATGTATATGATTGTTTTGTAAGTTTACAACTTCTGCCATAAAAATATATTTAAAAAATAAAAGTAGGGTGGGTTGTGGGGGGGAATACACCAAATGTAAGATAAGACTAGAATTATTAGTAAGATTTTGACAATATTCTTTCATAATTTGCAACAAATGTCTCATGACAATGCAAGGTGTTGGTGGAGGGTTGATATATGGGAGCCCCGTATGATGTTATGAATGTTTGCTTTGTAAGTTCACAACTTTTACTATACATTTTTTGTTTATGTATGTTCATGTATGAGTGATATACTTCAATAAATTTTTAAAAGTTTTAAAAAAGCAACTAAAGAAATATAGCTATAGCAAAATTCATTTGCTCTAACTCAAATTGGTTTGGTAGATTCCTCTGATTCTTCCAATAAATATTTTTAAACTATACCAAATTCAATCTAAAATTTTGTTTTCTGGACTTTCCTATCTTTGCAATTGATAAGTTTTTTATTTGTTGGTCTTTTAATTTATTCAACTTCTATTTTAGCTCCATCAACAATTAAACACCTGTGCTACATAACTTTATTCTGATCCGTTGTGAAGATTTCCAGATTAGCCACAAAATTCCCATTCAAGTTAATTGTACTACATGTTAATTGCCCGTTTGCCAGGATGAAAATTGTCCCATGGTGTTCAATAGACCTTAAAAGTCCCCATTTTTTACCTTTGGCACTAAATGCTAATAATTGGATTTTGCCACCAGCTATCAGCCCACACTTAACTAAAGAAGGAGGAAAGAAAAGTAAGACACAGTAGGTAGTCTTTTCTCGTACAGGAGATTCAAACCATGTTGTGGTTTTGAATATATCAGCATCACTTATAAACTCCTCTTGTGAGGCTGAGTTAATGCACTCAAATTCATACTGATGTAAAATAATTCTTAAATATTTATTTAAGCAATGTAGAATTACATTTGATTCAACTTTTAGGCGAAATTGTACATAACAAAGGGAAACTACAAATCAAAATCACGAAGAAATGTTAACATCCTTATGAGACATAGAGTCAAATTTGTTGGTGTGGCTAAATAAGCTCTCGTCTTACCTTCTTACAGACATAACTTCTTCCTAAATTTTGGCAGTTTAGAATAAAGAGATATTATTCTTGAAGGTTTTAAATTTTACTAAAAAAATTTCAATTTTACTACTTCAAAGTAATATTGATGCAATGTTTTTGGTGATGGACACACATGATGAATTGTTCAGAGGTCAGCTGAATATGAACTACTTCATGACAGGAAAAAGAATTCTATTCTCTAGCTGAGAATAATAAACTTGTACTTAATGTAAAAATGTCCTATTGCTTCAAATTGTTTCCTCACAAACATTTCTATTTGTACTTTAGACAAAACACATTTTGCTGCTGTACAAGTTATTTAATCTCAAAGTTAAAGCCTTTTTTCATAAATTGCTATGATTAAACATATACTGTTATTTTTCAAAGTCCTTAATATATATACTTTGTGTAAAAGTAAAGGCATCTTTAAAAATGATAAGAAAATACTCCTTAAAATAAAGTTAATAACTTAAAAAGAGGATACTAAGACAAATCAACAGTGAAAACAAACTACTGCTTAGAAGAGATCTAATATATGCATGCCAAAAGAAAAATACATAAATTGAATTTTTCCAACCCCGATATTTTTAACAAATCAATTTTATTCATACATATTAATAAAGCATTAATCCATCCAAAGTGTACAATCAATGGTATTCAGTATAATCACATAGTTGTGCATTCAACACTTCAATCATTTTTAGAGCATTTTCATTATTCCAGTAATAATAATATTTTGTAAAGACAGTCTTATATATGCAATTTCCCCCATATTCATATTTTACATGAGGTTTCACTATGTTATACAGTCCCATGTTACATTTCTTAGCTTTCCTTCTAGTAATGTACATGTCCTTTGACTTTCCCTTTAAACCACTGTCATATCCATATCATAGTGCTGCAAGTCACAAACACCATGAAGTTCTCTCACAATTTCCATTCATTCCCAAAGATTTACAATAAACCTTTTCACCAGTTCTACACAGATTAACCCTCAGCTTTCCATTCTCCACCCTCATTTTATTTTCTGGTGATTTGTATTCTAATTATTAACTCCATGAGTTTACACAATATATTTAGTTCATAATAGTGCAATTATTATGTGTCTGGCTTGCTTCACTCAACATAATGTCCTCCAGGTTCATCCATGTTGTCATATGCATCATGACTTCATTTCTTCTTACCACCGCATAATATTACATCGTGTTTATATACCACAATTTGTTTATCCATTCATCTGTTGATGTACATCTGGGTTGTTTCCAACCTTTGGCAATGAGGAATAACACCGCTATGAATATCGGTGTGCAGATGTCTGTTTGTGTCACTGCTCTCGGTTCCTCTGGGTATATACCTAGTAATGGTATTGCCGGGTCACATGGCAAATCTATATTCAAATTCCTTAAGAACTGCCAAAGAGTCCTTCACAGTGGCTGTACCATTCTACATTCCCACCAACAGTGAATAAGTGTTCCTATCTCTCCACATCCTCTCCAACATTCACACTTCTTTGACTTTTTAATAGTGGCCAGTCTAATAGGTGTGAAATGAGATCTCATTGGCATTTTGATTTACATTTCCCTAATCACTAGTGATGGTGAACATTTTTCATGTGTTTCTTTACGATTTATATTTCTTCTTTGGACAATGGTCTTTTCAAGTCTTTACCCCATTTTTTAATTGGGTAGTTTGTCTTTTTATTGTTGAGTTGTATGATCTCTTTAAGTATCATGGATATAAAATACTTATTAAATATGTAAATGCCAAGTATTTTCTCCCATTGAGTCAGCTGCCTTTTCAAACTTTTGAAAAACTCCTTTGAGGTGCAAGAGTGTTTAATTTTGAGGAGGTCACATTTATCTATTTTTTCTTTTGTTGCTTGTGCTTTGAGTGTAAGGTTTAAGAAACTACCACATACCACAAGATCTTTCCTACATTTTCTTCTAGGACTTTTCTGGGTGTCACTTGTATATTTAGGTCCTTGATACATTTTGAGTTAATTTTTGTATAAGGTGTAAGATAGGGTTCCCCTTTCTTTGTTTCGTATATAGCTATCCTGTTCTCTCAGAACCATTGTTGAGTAGACTATTCTGGCCCAGGTAGGTGGGATTAACAGCCTTGTCAAAAAGCACTTGATTATAGAAGTGAGAGTCTATTTCTGAATTCTCAATTGGTCAATCTGTCTTTATGCCAGTACGATGCTGTTTTTACCACTGTAGCTAAGTATACTTTAAATTTTGGAAGTTGAGAGTCTCCAACTTCATTCTTCTTTTTTAAGATATTTTTGGCTATTTTGGGCCCCCCAACCTTTCAAATAAATTTGATTTTTGGCTTCTCAATTTCTTCAAAAAAAGGATGTTGGGATTTTTATCGGGATTGCGTTGAATCTGCAAATCAGTTTCAGTAGAATTGACATCTAAATGATATTTAGTCTTCCAATCCATGAACACAGAATGTCCTTCTATTTAAGTCTTCTTTAGTTTCTTTCAGCAATGTTTTGTAATTTTCTGAATACAGATCCTTATGTCCTTGGTTAAGTTTATTCCTAAATATTTCATTCTTTTAGTCACTATTATAAATGGAATTTTCTTTTCTGATTTTCTCATTTCCATTAACATGGAATTTCCTTCATTTTATTTTTCTTCTTCAGTTTCTTTTAGCAAGGTGTTGTAGTTTTCTGAATACAAGTCCTTTATATCCTTGGTTATGTTTATACCTAAATATTTGATTTTTTGTGGCTACTCTAAACGGAATTTTTTTCTGATTTCCTTGTCAGATTTCACATTTGTATAGAAACGTTATTAGTTTTTGTGTATTAATTTTGTATTCTACCAATTTGCTGAATTCGTCTATTAATTCTAGTAGCTTTGTTGTGGATTTATCAGGATTTTCAAGATATAGGATCATAAAATTAATGAAGAGTGCAAGTTTTATTTCTTCTTTTCCTATTTGGGTACCTTTTATTTCTTGATCTAGCATAATTGCTCTAGCAAGAAATTATAGCACAATATTGAATATCAAAGGTGACAGTGGACATCCTTGTCTTGTTCTTGATCTCAGTGTGAAAGCTTTCAGTCTTTCACCATAGAGTACAATGCTAGCTGTAGGTTTTCTATATATGCACTTTACCATACTGAGAAAGCTTCCTTCTATCCCTATCTTTTGGAGTGTTTTTATCACGAAAGGGTGCTGTATTTTGTCAAATGTCTTTTCTGGAAAAATCGAGAAGATCATGTGATTCTTCTTCAATTTATCAATGTTGTTTATTACACTATTTTCTTGTGTTTAACCACCCTTGCATATCTGGGATAAAACCCACTTGATCATGTTATATAATTCTTTGAATGTGCTTTTGGATTTGGTTTACAAGTATTTTGTTGAGGATTTCAGCATCTATATTCATTAGAGATATTAGTCTGTAATTTTCTTTTTTTGTAGTACCTTTTTCTGGTTTTGGTATAAGAGTGATGTTGGCTTCATAGAATGAGTTTGGTAGCATTCTTTCCTGTTCAATATTTTGGAAGATCTTGAGCAAGATTGGTATTAGATCATCTTTGAATGATCAGTAGAATTCACCTGTGAAGCTATGTGGTCCTGGTCTTTACATCTTTGGGAGCTTTTTGATGACAGTTTCAATCTCTTCAATTATGACTGGTTTGTTGAGGTCTTCTATTTCTTTTAGGGTCAGTGTAGGTGGCTTGTGTGTTTCTAGGAATCTTTCCATCTCCTCTATATTTTAGATTTTTGGCACATAGTTGTTCATAGTATTCTTTTATAATCTCTCTTATTTCTGTGGGGTCAGTGGTAATGTCCCTTCTCTCATTTCTGATTTTATTTATTTGAGTCTTTTATTTTCTTTGTCAGTCTAGCTAAGGTTTTTCGGTTTTGTTGATCTTCTCAAAGAACCACCTTTGCTTTCATTGATTCTCTATTGTTTTTTGTTGTTTTTGTTCTCAATTTCATTTATTTCTGCTCTCATCTTTACTCTTGCTTTACATTGGCTTGGTTTGGGATTAGTATGCTGTTCTTTTTCTAGTTCCTCCAGTTGTGCAGTTAAATCTTCAATTTTAACTCTTTCTTCTCTGTTAATGTAAACATGGAGGGCAATAAATTTCCCTTTCAGCAATGCCTTTGTGGTGTCCCATTGGTTTTGATATGTTGTATTCTCATTTTAATTCATCTATAGATATTCTCTTGCAATTTCTTCTTTGGCCCACTAATTATTTAAGAGTATTGTTTAATCTCCATATATTTATGAATTTTCCCTTTTTCTGTCCATTACTCATTTCCAGTTTCATTCCATTACGATCAGAGAATGTGCTTTGTAAAATTTCAATCTTTTTAAATTTAATGAGACTTGTATTGTGACCCAACATATGGTCTACCTTCGAGAAAGATTCATGAGCACTAGAAAAGAATGTTTATCCTGCTGTTTTGGGGTGCAGTGCTCTATAGATGTGTATTGGGTCTAGTTCATTTATATTATACAAGCTCTCTGCTTCTTTATATATCCTCTGTCCAGATGTTCTATCCAATCTGAGAATGGTATACTGAAGTCTCCAACTATTATTGTAGGGACATCTATTTCTCCCTTCAGCTTTGCCAGTGTGTGCCTCATGTATCTTGGGGCACTCAGATTTGGTGCATTAATATTTAGTTTAGCTATTTCTTCTTGCTGAGTTGCCCCTTTTATTAATGTATAATGACTCTTTTCATCCTTTATAATAGCTTTGCATTTAAAATCTATTCTGTCTCCGCTTGTTGAACAGGGAGGGGACACAGCAAGTCTATCCTAACTTGGTGGCACGGGGCATACATCACTGGTTCATGAATTCTCATCATCTAACCTAGAAAAATATGTGCTATAAACAGGGAATTAAGCAAAATGCTGGATGCTATAGATTAATTGTCAATTTTTTTCTATTATTAAACTACAGGCTGTAGATTTCTTAGTTCTCACAGAACTTCTGTCATTTTAAACTGACTTTTATATTAAGGGGGAAAAAAAAGATCTTAAGTAGGATGTTTTTTCACTATTGCCCGACTATCTTCTGTGATGGGTATTGTGTTTGATTGTTTGGGAGTTTCTGTTTTTAAAAAATGTAACATTTGACTTTTTTTGCCAAGGGAAAAATAATTATTATTACAGTGCAAAAAAAAAAAATCTATTCTATCCTATATTATTATCACTACTCCAGCTCTTACTGGTAACTATTTGCATGGAATATCATTTTCCAACCTCTCATGTTTAATGTGGTTGTGTCCTTACATCTGAGGTGAGTCTCTTGTAGACAACCTATAGATGGCTCATATTTTTTTATCCATTCTATCAGTCTATGACTTTTTATTGGGGGTTTCAAAACATTAATTCAATGTTATACTATAAAGGCATTACTTATTACATCCATTTTGTCCTTTTTGCTTTCCATTGTCATATCATACTATTGTCTTTTTACCATTTAATTTACACTTCCTAATAATCTTCATTTCTTCACTCTTCTCAAAAGTCTCTCACCCTTGTTTATTCCTTCCAAGCTGTAGCACTGCTTTTAGTTTCTCTCATAATTTTGGTCTTTTGGTAACATATTCTTTAAGTTTTTATTTGTCTTTGAAGATGTTGAACTCACCCTCATTTTTAGAGGACAGTTTGGCCAGCTACAGAATTCTTGGATGGCAGTTTTTCTCTTTCAGTACCTTAAATACATCATACCACTTTCTTCTCGCCTCCATGGTTCTGATGAGAGGTCAGCACTTAATCTAATTAATTTTCCCTAGTATGTGATGCTTTGCTTTTCTCTTGCTGCTTTCAGAATCCTCTTTATCTCTGATATTTGTCATTTTGAACAGTAGGTGTCTCAGGGTTGGTCTATTAGTATTTATTCTATTTGTGTTGCATTGTCCTTCTTGGATATTGATATTTATGTCTTTCATAGTGGTTGGAAAGTTTCTGGTATTATTACCTCAAACAGTCTTTCTACCCCTTTTCCATTCTCTTCTCCTTCTGGGACACTGATAATGTGTGTATTTGTGTGTTTCACACTGTTTATTCAATTCCCTGAGACCCTGTTCCAGTTTTTCCATGTCTTGTCTTTCTCTTCTCCTGTCCTTTCCAGTTCAGATGTTCTGTTTTCAAAATCACTAATTCTGTCTTTGGGCAATTTAAATTTGCTGATATGTGCCTCTAATGTATTTTTAATTTCATCCATTGTGTCTTTCATTCCCATAAGGTCTGTTACTTTTCTTTGCAAGTGCTCAAATTGTTTTTTATGCTCACCCAGTGTCTTCTTAATATCCTTTATCTCTTTAATCATATTTTCTTTCAATTCTTTGAAGTGATTTAGGAATTTTGTGTGCTTGTCATTGATTAATTGTCTTAAATCCCGTGTCTCCTCAGAATATTTGTTTTTTCCCTTTGGCTGGGCTATCTCTTCTGTTTCTTAATATGGATTGTAGTATTTTTTGCTGATGTCTAGGCATCTGAATATGTTGGTGAATTTACTCTGATGGCCAAGTTCTCTCTCTTACCAATTGTTTTATTTCCACAGCTCTTCTTTTATATTTGGTTCAACTTAGTCTAAGTCTTTAAAATTGCATAGCTTAAGTTATCAAAATTGGGCCAGGGACTCACTAATGGTGTGCAGCTTTCCTCCCAAGAGTTAGGGTACAGAGAGATCTAAAAGCAGTTTTTGTCCAGCTCATTGGTCACCTTTCCACAGAGGTGTTTCATTATCTGTTTTCCTGTGTTTTGGTCTGCCCAGAGCCAAGATTAAAAGTGGGCTCTGCTGGCCAAATTCACTGAAGAAGTGCCCCCAACTTCCCCTCACTTTTCCCTTGTCACAGCTTATAGGAGGAAGAGGTCTGTTCCCCTCTCAGTCAGTTGCAGCGAGCCATGGGTTTAACCCCATCTTAATATCTTGATGGGGTGGCAGGGAGGGAGTCCTATTGGTCAATATCCATGTGCTATAGCTACTTTCCGATGCAAATTGATAGTTTCTGACACATTGTTTTTAAACAAGAACATCTCACTTTACAAATCTTAATTTGATTTTGTCAGTAAATTAAAATGCATACAATATGCATATGTATATACAATATTAGAAGACTGCATGCACGTATATACACATATCTATACACACACATATTTATATACACAAATCCATGAAAAGGATTAAGATGCTCTCTCTCAGATTTAAAGGGCATTCCCTGCTTAAAAATTACATTCAACAACATTATGATCTCCCTTCTTGTTACCAAGAATTTTTGCTTCACTACACTGAATGTTATGAGAATCATAAAGCAATAAATTACACAATGATTCCTAAACCAAAGCAAGTTAGTTTAATTTAAAATGTCTCTGATAATTATAATAGTGCTTGTGGAAGAAAGAAATGAAGGAAATTATGGAGGATTTCTCAAAGAAAATTTCCCCCTTACTTTACTCAGTGTTTTGGTAAAGAAAAATTTTGTTCATAAGTTAAAAAAAATAAAATAAAATAAAAACCTATAAAATTTGTTATTTCATATCTATTCAGCCAATAATAAACTGATCCATTTGAAAGATCACAATTTAGTGTCCCCTTCCTATTCTTCTAACTAACTGTTGCTCAGTGTTGGGTGAATTCTGCTTTCAAGAACCTATTTTTTTTTTCAATCTACGAATTTTTATAACATTTCTTTTGTAAGAACCTTCCTATGTTCAAATTAATGACTTAAATATAGCAAAGAGACTGAGATATCATTTTAAAAATTGATATGAGTCATTCTGAAAATCTGAAAAGTGTAAATAGGATGGACAAAATGATCCTTTTGACAAATTCTGCTTTTAAAAATCTAATCAAGGGGAGCAGATGTGGTTCAAGCAGTTGGGAGCCCACCTCTCACATGGGAGGTCCTGGGTTCAGTTCCTGGTGCCTCCTAAAGAAGATGAGCAGACACAATAAGCAAACACAAGGCGCAGAGACAATGAACAGAAAATGAGCAAATAGATGAGGGAGCCATCTTGGGGGGGAGGGGGAGTCTAATCAAGTGTTGAAGAAATAATTTATAAAAAGCAAAGTTTTAAAAAAAAAATAAACAAATTTGTATTTGAATCACTGAAGCAACATTAAAATGCACTTTACAGTTAATCCCCCAAAAAGAAGTGTGAGAAAAAAACCACTTTCTCATACACCAAATATGTGAGCATTCAATAATGAAGTTACATTAACAAAGAAAAGCAAGTTCTCACTTGAGTACTAAAAAAAACACAAGAAGTAATCATGAGACAGATTCTGATGGGTGGTAAAGATTAGACAAGATCCAGAAACTGACATTGCATTTTACAGCCTCAAGCTGGTATGCTTTAACTAGCAATGACTGCCATCAGTCACAACGTGAAGAGGCCTACAGGTGTGCACTGAGTTATTCCCAAAACCATTCACCCCACTCCCTGGCCCATCTCTGCACCAAAGCACCAACATTTTGAATAAGAACTATTACTTATTGAAAATCACTTAAAATTGCAGTAAAAAAAATCTCCAAAAGAGGGAAAGAAAACTTGACAGTATTGGAAATGGATTATTATATTAATAGAATTTTCATTTATACTCATATCCATCTGTATTTTTTTCTTCAAATAAATGAATTGGCAATCATAACAGAACAATAAAATGGAAGAAGTATAGAGAAAACATATATCTAGACCACTTCGCTAAAATATGAATTGATTAAAACTTTTTGTACTCCTAATTAAAGACACTAATATTCGTATATACATATTACATTATTATAGTACATTATATGTTATATGTATTATATATGCTGTCACATGCATGAAATAATCATTTTTCTGCATTGGAGACTATGGAAAATAAAAGTTCAACTTTATCATAAAAAGAAGAAGAAGAATGTTAAGAATAAGCAGTATCATTGTTTTGAATATCTCTGAAAAAGCCAATTGCCAAGTCAGAGGCTAAAAATGAATATTGATTATATTTACATGCAGAAGTGGAAAAGAGGTTAAGTAGGACACAATAATGTGACGTTAGATATAAGAAAATTACATCATGTGTTCTGAAAATCAGAGGCAATACACAGGAAAAAGTAAACAAGATTTCTTTTTAAAAGATCATTCAATTTGAAAAGTTGAAGAAAATTGTGATTTTTAGGCTGACTGTAAGTAAGTAAAGGAATATCAAAATACATGATGTTGAAATAATTTCTGAAAGGGGGGGTTTGTTGGAGTTATGTAATAATTTTGGGAGAAGCTGGAAATTACAGCATATGAGAAAAGAGAAATTAGGCAAAATAACACTGTTCTATTATTGCATATACATGCATTATATCGTCTCTCTATTATCAAATTGCAGTGTGTGAAAGGCATTTCATAAAAGTATAAGCTAAAACATCACTGTTAAGCTGAAACTAATTTTCTAAAATTTCTGTACTTGAGGAAAGCAGAAATCCATTATGTGAAAACAGTTGATATGGATGCAATTATCACAGCAGAAATAAGCAGGTAATCATGGCTAATAGAAAGCAATATTTCTGCCAAATTCCAAGGATTTTGAGCTGTGTATTTAGTTTTCTTGGACATAGACCAGGCTACAGGACTAAGGCCCAAATTTTAGTCAGTTCATCCCCTGAGTGGGTTAAGATAAACTCCCACTTGCCAGACAGCAGACCAGAACTAAAACTAAGATTATTATTCAGAGGCTTAAATTATCTGTAACATTTTTCATGTTCAGTTTTAGACATCCAAGGTAGAGTCATTTCTACATACTATGAAACCAAGAGGAAGAAAAAAATACAAAAGAATAATAATTTTAAAAAGACCCATAGGTTATCCAGATTATAAAATTATCAGGAAAAAAAACTAGATATAAATATGATTAAACAGTTTAATATATTTTGGAACAGAATTGGAAACTATAAAGAAGGAACATATTAATTTATGCAATGGAAAATAAAAGAACTAAAATTAAGGACTCAGTGGCTTGGTTTAATATCCAACTAGAAACAACTGAGAGAAAAATAAGTGAACTGGAAAATTGGACAGAAGAATAAGTATTAGATACATCATAGAGGAAAAAATGAATTGGAAACAGGATAAAAGAGTGTAAGAACAATATGGAACATGTTGAAAATATTTAATACTGGTATAATTGGAATATATGAAAATGGGGCATAAGAAATATTTGAAAAGAAACTAGAGAAAGGGCAACATCCCAGAGATTGCTACAAACTTCAAGCAGAGGAGAATACACAGGAAAGCTCATTACAATTGATAAAAACTAAAGAAAAAGGAAAAACTTAAAAGGACAAGAGAAAATAAGCACAATTCTTTCAGGAACAATAAAAATCTGAGAGCTGAATTCTCACCAGAGAGAGCAGATGGAAGCAGAAGAAAATCCAATGGCATTTGTAAAGTATTGAAAGACAACAATTACCAAACTAAAATTTTATAACCATCAAAAATATGCTTCAAGAGTATAGATAAAATGAAGATGTTTAGAGGAAAATGTATCATATTATTGTCACCAGAAAAACTTAGTCAAGGAAATACTAACGTGTGCTTTGGGGAGGAAAGAAATAGTCATAAATAGCTCTGGGATGCAGAAAGTAAAGATAAACAAAGGAATGGCTCAATATGTGTATGCACAAGAACAGTAGTAACATCTCATGAACACACACATACCTATATCTCTATCTCTGTCTGTCTATTTATCTATGTATGTATAACACATGACAACAGCAGTACATATGGCAGCAAGGCATAAATACAAATAAAGTATTCTAAGTCAATACTGTGTGAGGTAAATTATAAAATAAATGCTTTATATTAGACATGAATAAATCAAGAAAGCAGATTGCCCTTTCTTGGGTAACCAATAAAACAATAATGAAAGAATGTATAAGTAGTGAGCTAATAGAGGGCAAAATATAGAAACAATTAAAAAGACAAAGAAAGAGATAAAATAAACATAGAAGAGACAAAACAAATAGCAAATCTCAGTTAAATCTAACAGCTAATCACAAATACCTAACCTCAAATGAGCAATTACATTAAAAGCAAACAGACTTAGAGGCTATTGGAATAGTTTGATGAGATGCTCAGCAAATTCTCTCCCCAGAGGCAATCATGAGCTATACAAAATTTCAAAAGCAATCATTTAGGATTCTGGGATGTTTATTTTTAGCATACTATAATTAAACAAAAGGCGATAGACAAAACTTGCATGGATTTTCAATGCTCAACTTAAGGCCAGTGGCATGAAATCTGTGATGTAGCTTTTTTTTTCACCAAATTTATCTACACTGAACAGGAGCCTCTGGGTCTATGTATATGGGGTACTCATTAAGTCACCTATTAAGCTTGTACTGAGCTCAGGAGAAGAAATTAAAACCTTTCTCTTCAGCTCCACGTTGGTAACTGTGGGGCACAGGTCTCAGGTTTATAGCTGAGTTCTCACTCAATACAGCAATTTGATGTCTTCTACTGGTCTGAAAGCCAAATAGATACTTGACTTAGAAACAAATTGCTTATCAGATGCAGAATGAAAAAAGTTAACTTTTTTTTTTTTTCCACCGCTAACGCTGACAATTGAAGGCTTCTTTTGAGCCTAAGCACTTCATATAGATGGGTAAGAAGTGTTGAACAAAAAGTGGCCTGGCCTTGGTAGGGCCCTCAACAGTGCAAAGAAGTGTCTAAAACACCTGAAAATAGTGTAATTATGTTCATAGTTGTTGTTTTTTTAAACTTCTTTGTTTCTCTCAGTTTTCTAACCCACTGCATTTTTCTATTTTTATTTAGTAAAACAACCTAAAGAATCCATTTTGCTTCGTTAAAGGTAATAAAACCTGGAAAAGTAAGACAAATGACGTTTATAGCGAGAGGTTAAAACAGTTTAACTCAGACCCATATGTACGTGAGAATAAACTATTTTGCTTTAGTAAAAAGAAACATCAATTTTCCTAAAAGACAAAAAACTAACCCTGCTTTTTTCTTGCATAAAAATTTGCTCCCACTGATAGTAGTTATTTGGTGAGTCAGGTGATGTGATAAAATCAGTATCCTTCAGCAATTGCTACATATTGAGCTGATGGAGAAAAAATGGCTATCAAGCTAAAATCAGGAGAAAATGCTCCAGGGCCACATAGGAACTTCTGTGCTTATTGATGAGTGGAAAATGAGAATCCTAGCAGCAGTAACAACAATAGTACTGAGAATCATCAAGTAGTAGCTGAGAAAATGAAATCCAAACTGGCCCTTCATGGAAATTTAACTCTGGATCTTGAAGATATTGAAAATTAAGTACTCCCTATTCTCATTCCTTTCTTTTCCCAAAAGAATTAATATTTATTTTTTTTTTAAAAAGCTCTCTGAGGAGGGTATATGGGAACAATGTACCTTCTGCATGATTTTTCTGTAAACCTATAACTGCTCTAATAAAAAATACTCTCTAGGTATAAAGAACATATAAATGCATTTATTTCAACAATAGCTAACATTGAGTACAAAATAAATCTTAGGCTCTGTTCAAAGAGTTTTATCTTTAATCTTTATAGCAACCCAGTAAGGTAGTTATGTTCTTTACCCCCACTATAGAAACAAGTAATACAAGATAGAAATAAGATCAATGTTTGCCTAATGACTGCCTAATGTTGCTTAATGATTGTTCCACATTTATAAATTAGCAGAAACGTAATTAGACAATAATTTCTCTGAATCTAGAGCAGGTACTTTTAAAGACTAAGGTCTCTTTAGGAATATTATTATTTTAAAACTGATCAAATACATTTAATGAAAAAATTACTTTTCATAGCTTTCCTATTATTGTAAAGGTATTTTGGGAAAATTATTTATGAAATATTTTTTGTCTTTGTTCTAATGCTGCAAACTAAACATGTTCCATTTATTTCTTCCCTGCATTTTTAAAAATATATTTTCATTACAGAAGTTGTGAACTTACAAAACAATCATGCACATATGTAGAATTCCCATACAACAACCCTTCACCAACACACCACACAGTTGTGGAATATTTGTTACAGATTATGAGATAATATCATCAGACTACTACCATCAACTATAGTCCATAGCATACATTTGGCATATTTTTTCCATACACCCCCTATTATTAACACATTACATCTTTGGAATTGATGCAAGAATATTACAGTATTGCAGTTAACCATAGTCCATAGGTCACATTAACTGTATTTTCCCCATGCTTCTCCACATTTGCAACATCCTGCAATAGTGAGGAACATCCGTTCTAGTTCACAGGACATTTCTGCATTTGTACTATTAACCAATTTCTCATCCACCTCTAACTTCAATGTGTTATTCAGTCCCGAGATTATTCTCTAGCTTTCTTTCAAATGACATTTACATCCCTAAATACCCTTTTCAGCCACAATCCCATTTCTAAACCAGCTGCTACTCACTATAATGTGTTAAAATCAACTCTATCCATTTCCACACATTTATGTCAACTTAATTAAAACTTTTGCATACATTAAGCATCAGTACTCCTTCACAGCCCTGCTCTTATCTCCTAATAACCTATACTCTAGGTTTTAATTTCATGCATTTATTCTTCGTATTTAGTTCATATTAGTAAGACCTTGTAATATTTGTCCTTTTGTGTCTGGCTTATTTCATTTAATATTATGTCTTCAAGATTCATCCATGTTATCATATGTGTCCCAATTCCATTTCTTCTAACTGCATCATAGTATTCCATCCTATGTATATACCACATTTTATTTACCTATTCATTGATGATGGACACATGGATTGTTTCCATCTTTTGGTAATTATGAATAATACAACTATGGACATCGGTGTGCAGATGTCTGTTCATGTCAGTTTTCAGTTCATCTGGATATATTCCTAGTAGAGAAATTGCAGGATTGTATGGCAGTTCTATATTTAGCTTCCTGAGGAACTACCAAATTGTCATCCACGGAGGCTGCACCATTTACAATCCCATCAATAGTGAAGGAGTCTTCCTATTTCTCCATATCCTCTCCAGCACTTATTGTTTTCTCTGTGTGTGTGTGTGTGTGTGTATGTGGTGTGATGATATCTCATTGTCGCTTTAATTTGCATTTCCCTAATAGTTAGCGATATTGAACATTTTTTCATGTTTTTTTTTTTTTTTTTTTTTTTTGCCACTTGTAATTCCTCTTTGGAGAAATGTCTATTTAAGTCTTTGGCCCATTTTTTAATCCGATTGCTTGCTCTTTTATTGTTGAGTTATATGACCTCATTATATACAATGGAAATCAAATCCTTATCGGATTGAGTGGGCTGCCTTTTCACCTTCTTGATAAAGTACTTTGAATCACAAAAGTGTTTAAGTTTGAGTAGGTCCCATTTATCCATGCTTTCTTTCATTGCTCATGGTTTCACTGTAAGGTTTAAGAATCCATCACCTACCACCAGGTCTTGAAGATGTTTTCTTATATTCTCCTCTAGGAACTTTATGGTTATAGCTTTTATATTTAGGTCTTTTTTCCATTTTGAATTAATCTTTGTATAAAGTGTGAGATAGGGGTCCTCCTTCTTTCTTTTGGCTATGGATATCCAGTTCTCAAAGCACCAATTTTGAATAGAATGTTCTGTGGGTTTTATAGGCTTGTCAAAAATCACTTGACCAATGATGGGAGGGTCTGCTTTTGAGCCATCAATTCCGTTCCATTGGTCTATATGCCTATCTTTATGTCAATACCATGCTGTTTTTACCACTGTAGCAAGGTTTTAAAGTCTGGAAGTGAGTCCTCCAACTTTACTTTCCCTTTTTAAGATGTTTCTGGCTAGTCGGGGCCCCTTAGCCATGGGATGTGGCTTTTTATAATTGTGTTTTCCATTTGTTTAAAAAATGCTGGTGGAATTTTTATCCAGATTGCATTAAATCTTTATATCAATTTGTGTAGCATTGGTATCTTAATCATGTTTAGTCTTCCAATCCATGAGAATGGAATGCTTTTCAAATTATTTAGATCTTTTTTTATTTCTTTTAGCAATGCATTATAGTTTATTAAATACAAATGCTTTACAACCTTGGTTAAGTTTATTCCTAAATATTTTATTCTTTTAGTTCTTATTGTAAATTGAATTTTTTTCCTGACTTCCTCCTCAGATTGCACATTACTACCTTATAGAAACACCACAGATTTTTGCATATTGATCTTGCATTCTGACACTCTAGTGAAACCATTTATTAGTTGTAGCAGCTTTGTTGTAAGTTTTTTGTTACTTTCTAGGTATAGGATCATATCATCTGAAAATAGTGAAAGTTTTATTTCTTCCTTTCCAATTTGGATGCCTAAGGTAGTGCTAGAACCTTTAACACTATTTTGACCAACAGTGGACATATTTGTCTTGTCCCTGATCTCAGTGGGAAAGCTTTCAGTCTTTCACTATTGAGTACAATGTTAGTATTTTTCATATATGGTCTTTATCACGTTGAGAAAGTTTCCTTCAGTTTCTATCTTTTGTAGTATTTTTATCAAGAAAGGATGCTGTATTTTGTCAAATGCCTTTTCTTAATCAAATAATAGGATGATGTGATTTTTCTTCCTTGATTTATTAATGTGGTGTATTGTACTGATAGATTTTCTTGTATTGAACCACTCTTGCATGCCTGGTATAAAACCCACTTGATCATGATGAATAATTCTTTTGATGTGTTGTTTGATTCAATTAGCAAGTATTTTCTAGATTTCTGAATCCATATTCATTAGAGAAATGGGTCTGTAAGTTTGTTTTTTCATAATATCTTTATCTGGATTTGGTATGAGGGTGATATTTACGTCATAGAATGAGATTGGCAGTGTTCATTCTTGTTCAATTTTTTGGAAGAGCTCGAGTAAGACTATCATTAAATCTTCTTTGTATGTTTGGTAGAACTCACCTGTGAAACCATCTGGTCCTGGGCTATTCAGTTTTGAGAAGCTGTTGTTTTGATGACTGTTTCAGTCTCTTTACTTGTGATTGGTTTGTTGAGGTCTTCTATTTCTTTTAGGGTCAGTGTAGGAAATTTTCCATTTCATCTGCATTGTCTAGTTTGTTGGAATAGAGTTATTCATAGCATCCTATTCTGATCTCTTTTATTTCTGTAGGGTCAGTATAATGACCCGTTTTCATTTTTTATTTTAATTATTTGCATCTTCCCTCTTTGTCAGTCTAGCTAAGTGTTTGTCGATTTTGCTAATCTTCTCAAAGAAGCAACTTTTGGTTTTGTTAATTCTATTGTTTTTTTTTTTTGTTCTCAATTCATTTATTTCTGCTCTGATATTTGTTATTTCATTCCTTGTATTTGCTTTAGAAATAGTCTGCAGCTGTGTAGTTAGCTTATTGGTTTTAGCTCTTTCTTCCTTTTTAATGAAAGCACTGAGGGCCATAAAGTTCCCTTTCAGCACTGCTCTTGCTGCATCCCATAGGTTCTGTTATGTTGTGTTCTCATTTTCATTCATCCCGAGATATTTATTGATTTCTCTCACAATTTCTTCTTTGACCCACTGATTATTTAAGAGTGTTTTTAATTTCCATATATTTGTGAGTTTTCCCTTTTTCCACCTCTTGTTGATTTCCATCCTTACTCTATTATGATAAAGAAAGTTCTTTGTATAATTTTGACCTTGTTGAATTTATTGAGATCATCTATGTGACCCAACATATGGTCTATCACAGGGAAAGATCCATGAGTACTTGAGAAGATTTGTATATCCTCCTGTTTTGGAGTGCAATGCTCTGTATATGTCTATTAGGTTTAGTCCATTTCTCATATTATTTGAGCACTCTGTTTCTTTATTGGTCCTCTACCCAGATGTTCT
>JAKSZT010037812.1:9490681-9746531 GCA_026826555.1 Tolypeutes matacus
TTGCAGAGATCCAGAATTTAGATGCGTTTTCTTCCTAAATTAAGAATTTTCTAAATATGTCATCTTTACAATTAATCCAGTTAAATGTTTAAATATAGTGCTCAAGGTTTTTGTACTAGTTTTCTATTCCTTCTGCAACAAATTACCACAAACTTGGGGCTTAAAACAACACAAATTTGTTATTTTACAGTTCTATAGGTCAGAAGCCCAGCAAGGGTCTCAGTGACTTGAAATCAAAGTTTCTGCAGGGCTGCATTCTTTTCTGGAGGCTATAGGAGAAAATCTGCTTCCTTGTATTTTCCAACTTCAAAAGGTCACCCACAGTCTTTGACTTGTGGCCATCTTTGTCCACCTTCTACGCCAGTAACTTCTCCCTTTCTGAGCACTGCTGGAAAAGTTACTCAGATTTTAAAGATATATATGATTACATTGGGCTCACCAGATAATCCAGGATAATTTCAAAGTACTTAATCGCATCAATAATGTCCTTTTGTCCATGTGAGCTAACATATTCATGGGTTCCAGGGATTAGAACATCAGCATATGTAGGGGCCATCATTCTGCCTGCCATGTGTTTATATAATATTTTTTTCTCATTCAGAGGAGAGTTAGGCAGACATAATACTCCTCAATAATTAGCACTTTATGATACATGACTTACCAATACCTTATGGCCCTCAAAAAACAAAGATTTAGAAGGAAAAACCCTGCTTTTTCCGATTTAAATCACTGAGCTTTTATATTAAGATCGTCACTTTCCATTGAGAAATAAGAGACTCACAAATTTTCTGAAAATCTTATTGCAATGTTTAAAGTCAGTCAAGGAAACAAACTCTCAATTTAGAGTGGGATACACTCTGACCATTTTTTCTCTCAATCCTAAGTATATATGTTAAGGATTGATGTTTGTTATCTTAATAGGATAGTCTGCAATTTTTTGGTCTGAAATAATTTTTATGTAGCTAAAACACTTCACAAAATGTTTTGACCTGAGGATTTTCACTAAGCAGAAGGAAACTAAATTTCTTTCTAGAAGGAAGTACAAAAAGGAAGACCTTGAATTTTCTCTAATCACATGTTAAAACAATGCAATATTAGTCACATTTACTTATTCCAATATATTAACTTTATGAAGAAAAACCAAAGTGAATATTGAGCAAAATTATTCCAGATTGCATATTAACATGTTATCACCCTGTGTCCTATGTGTATGTGTACATATATGTGTATGTGGGCACACACACATATATGCATGCAAATAGGCTTAAGACAACTACAGGTAAACCTCTTTTTATTAATTAAATGCCACTGGTATCGATTTATATAGCTACTGGCATATTATACTAGCCAATAGGAAGCATTTAATATTTAAGATATAGCAAATTAATGAATTGCTCTTAAAAGATCAAGCTAATTTAACTCATTATAAATTTATATAATATTTACCATATAGATGGGATATAAATGCCAGTGACACTATAATATTGAGTTACTTCCTCATAAATGCTTTCTTATCACTATCACAAATATTTAATATGTGATTTTAAATAACTATATAATTTTACTTAAATAAGAAGTTTTTTTCCTGTGTTCACTTTTTAACGTTGGAACATAACCCACATAAAAAATGAACACAAATCATAAGTGTACAGCTCAATGAGTTAACACAAAAGGACACCTGTGTACGTAATACTTAGGTTATGAAATGGCTTATTAGAGCCCCACAAAAGCCTCCTCATTGTCCCTTCAAATAATACTCTCTCTCAAGTCTCATTATCGAGTATTCCAAAGCCAAAATTCCTTTAGCCTGTTTTTGAGTTTTAGATAAATGGAATTATACAATGTGTTTTCTTATACATATAACATATTTGCCTCAACATTTTGTTTGGTGATTTATGTATGTTGCTAAATATAGCACTGGTTTGTTTATTTTCATTGCAGTGTATCATTCCATTATACAGTTAAACCTACTTTTTTAAAAGACTTTAATTTTTTTGTTAAAATACTCTTGCTAAATGAAAAACTACTAAGGGAAAACAAATTTCCATTCATTTTAATTGGAAAATCACAGTGTGTTCTATTCTAACACAAAATATCCAAAATAATCTGGGATAGAATATTTAATACAAACACACACGTGTGCACACACACACACACATATATATATCATTAAATAATAGATGATATATTAAGCAATAAGAATTAGTTTATATGTATTAAACTACAATTTGCAAATAAATAAATCTAGTTTAAAAGTTTATTGCACCCTCTAAAATTGAAAGAAAAGACTGTGGCGATGATTATAGAAGAGGGTGGGAGGGAAGGTGCATTGTTTTTCTGCATAATATTGTTCACCAGATTTTCAGCCTTTTAGAGGCTCATGATTATGGAGACACTAAAATATCTTTAGGTTAAAATAAAACTAAACACAAGTGTACTTTGAAATATGTGAAAATATTGGATGCGGACAACGGACTGAAGAGTTGTAGACAATGTTTACTTTTAATTCCTGTCTTTAGTATATATACATGAAGCAATTCATGTGGGGCTCATTTGGGCCTCCCCTGAATACGGCAAGCAATTCATTATTTCCCTATAATGTTCTCTGACTAGAAACTGGTAAAATTGTAAGTTGCAAGTTTGTTTTTGTCTGGAACCATGATAATGAGGTATCACTTTTTATAGTGTACTTTTAAATTTTTATTTTTGGGTGGAAAGCCAGTATACCAAAAAAAATGAGTTTTTGTTCAAAAAGTGTTCAAGAACTATGTAGCAAAAAGTTGTTAACTGAAAAGTTATTATGTGAGCTAATACCACAATTTAGTTCTTCTAATCATGATGGGAATTGGATTTGTTTTCAATTTGGAACTGTTACAAAAATGTTGCTATAAACATCTCTTGTTGAACATATGTACATATATCTATTGGACACTTACATTATAGTAGAATTGATGCACCTAAGTGTAGGCAAATGTTCAATTTTATTAAGTACTGCCATGGAATTTTTTAAAGTTTTTTTTTTTTTTTTTTTTTTTTTAACCAATTTTCACTTCCACCAGCAGCACCTGTAGCTCTACAGTCTCAGTCATATGGTATAGGAAGACTTTAAAAATATACATATAACCATTCCATATATTGCATAGTGGCTTATAATTTAAATGTTGATAATAACTAATGAAAATGAGCACCGTTTCACATATTTATTGTAAAGATATTCTCTTATGCTATTTTCTAGAACCTTTATTGTTTTGTCTTTCAAATTTTGATTTTCAATCCACCTGGTGAGTGGTGGGAATGATATGACAATAATGTGACCCCTATCTTGACATCAAGAGCTGAGGGATGACAAGGGGACATGAGAGAATTTTGTTGATTATGTGTGGTGTTTGTACTGTTGTATATATATTTTTTAAACTCTGCAAACTATATGCTTAAAATGGGATAATTTTATTATATTTAAATTATACTTCAATAAAGTTTGTTAAAAATAAGCAGCTTGAGATATTTTGCTTTTTTTATATAAATATCCAAAATTATATATTTGAAAGTATAATTCAGGAAATACTAGAAATATGGAAATAAACAGACTCTTACAGGTTTACTTAATCGCCACTGCTCACTGTGAAAACTCCACAGTTAGTCCAGATTAAATAACTTTTAGTAAAAACTTACAGATGTTACATTATATCGCTTGCAGCAATCTTCATCAGCAAATAGCAATTGGTTGAAGTTGTCATATTGATCATAATTCAAAATCTGATCATTTCCTCTCATATTATTTGAATTTGTATCCAAAGAGTGCTACCTTTTCATTTTAAACCAGCAGATAAAATATAAAGGGCCAAGACTGAAGTATATAAAAAAAATTTTTACCTAACTGGAAGCAAAACAAGTTTTTACAAATATAACCAGGGACTTTTATAATAGGAATTTTGCAATGTATATTTTTCTTGTTCCAGAGAATTATAAATAGTTTTAAATTTGGGCAACGTATGCTTATCATTTGCTTTTCTATGAAATATATATATATACTTATTTTTAAATAATTTATAACAGATTTTATTCTTTAAATATTATTTGCATGGTCTAATTTAACAAGAAACACTATTGACCTAAAAAAAAAAAAAAAAAAAAAAAATGTCATCCAACACTATATTTCAAATTTCTTCCTCTGTGAAATTTTTGGGGGAGAGGTGGGGTCATTTCCATAGGAGTCAAAGTCTTCTGGGAGAAAAAGTATTCAATCCCTTTCTCCTTTGCAGTTAAGTTATTAGTCCACTGTTAACAATGGAATGGTGTCAGCTGAGCTTTGTAGGCCAATGAGTAACCCTAAGCCCTGCCTTCCCTTCCAAAGAGGAATTCTTCATAAATTGGGTACTTTGGTCATTGAAGGACAGAGCTAGATAACTTGAAAGCCAGGGGCTAAATCGTCACATGATGTGTTTCAGTTGACATACCTGTATTAATATATAATATATATATAAATATTGACTTAGTACTACACCTTGCTTTGCTTTCTAGAGTGTACTAGCCACACAACAACCATAATGGTCCCTCATAAATGCCAATCAGATCATGGCTTCAACCCTTTTCATGGTTTCTTACCACACACATAAAAAACAAACAAACAAAAAAAAAACAATCTAAGCTCCTCTTTGTAGTCAAGAAAACCCCATGTGATCTGAGCTGAGCCCACTTCTCAGGCCTCATTCCCTATCATTCCTCCTTTTTCTACTTCCCTCTAGCTGTACCGAACTTTGTTCTTTCTGTTCTCAGAACATGACAAGGTCATTCCTTAGGGTCTCCTGCACTTGCTGCCTTTCATATCAGGAGCACACACTGCATGTTAACCCCCCTCTCTCCTCACAGGCTTGGCTCTAACAGCATCTTTACAATATCCTCCTTCAATCAACTTTTACCCTTGCTATCAAAATAATGTTTCTAACATAGAGCTGATCTTCTTATTAAACTGCTTTAAATCCTTTCAATCCTTTTCAACTAACCACAATAAAATATTCAAACTGATTAGCATGATATGCAAGGGCTACCAAATCTGGATCCAATATATTTATGCCTTTTACTGTCACTATTCCCTTTATGAACATTATGTTTTACTGGACCCTATGCTATTTCCCGGTTGGTTCAGCATTTCCAGATCTCTGTTTTATGTTTGTGGTCATTCCATTGGCCTAATTGACTTTCCCCTTCTCTTTCAAAGTCTAACTGAAAGCCCTTTCACTCCAGTTGAAATGATTTATAATCTATCACTCACTATTCTATGATACTGCAACATTTTTCAGACTTAAAAAAAGGTAGTGTCCTGCAGTTACTCAAGGCACTCTTGGAGAGACTCTGAATTCCTTAAAATGATGATTTGGTTTATACTCTAGTATATACTGTACTCAATACATTTATTGAATGCAAGTAAAATTTGGTGAAATTTACACCTGATGCATAATTTGGCACTGTGAGAAGAACACTAGGATCAAGCCTTAGAAGTCCTACGCTCAGTTATACCACCTTTAGTTGACTCAGGGAAAGTCAGTGTAGAATAGAGGTTGTTTTACACTTTAGATTGTCTATACAAGATCCTATTGTGCTTAAAGGTAATTTTGTATTCTATAGCTTGACTCACTCAGATGGCTGTGATAATTGATTAAAAGAAAATCAAGTCCTATTTTGGAACATAATTGTCCATATGGTTCATGGCTACACAGCCAAACTTGATATCTTCTGAGAACAGAAGAATATTAATGATGAAAATAAAATTCTCAGGTCACTAGGCCAAATAGAAGTACTTCTGTTTGCTTAGGCAAAGACCAAAGCAAGCATAAGCTTCATGCTTGGGGCAGGTCCTTTTGTCTCCAAGTCTGATGTTGCACATGAAATGGGTTTGCAGTACAGCTGAGGAAATCTGGGCTTAAAGAACACAAATATTTTATAACAGGCTATCACTAGACCTGCATAAGCTTTATTTCGGAGGGAAACATCCATCTTCAAGTTGGTAAGCAAACCTGGTTGGTAAGCAAACCTATCCTCTGCTCTGCAGTGAGACACTCTTATGTCTTGTTAAATTATATCATGAAAATATGAGCATTCAAAGAAGCAAACCTATAATAAATTAGAAAAAATTATTAGAAAAATTAAAGCTGTGTGCAGTTGCAACATATGCCTTATTTGGATGAAGCACTGGCTATGCATGTAGCAAAGTGGAGAATAGCTAGAAAGACAGTGCTGTATGAGATTCTGATGACCTTAGAATACCTTGTATTTGCATTTTGCCAGTGATATTCCAGAGAAAATCTCTCATGGTGGAAACTGCAGGCTGATAGTAACTAACAGGGCACTATTAGTGAGAAGGAAAACAAGTTTAGTTCCACACATTAAGGTCCTTATAGCCTTTTGCTCCTTCTAAGCAGAAAGCTAGTTAAAACTCCTCATAGCTAAACAAGCAAGTTTCCAAAATAATTAGGTTCTCAATTCAGGCATGACATATAATCTAAAAAGGCTGTATTTCTGGTAAATATTCTTACCTGTGTTTTATAGAGAGCTGCCTTTTTATTCCTATGCCATCCTTCAAATCTTCCAATATTGAGTTTTTTGTTTCTTCAATGAAGTCACAGAGGATACATTTCTACTTATACGACACTATGAAAACTACTAATGAGAAAACTGTCAAGCTGATTCCAGAGTAAGAAGAATCAGCCACTGGCCTGATTGATTTTTGTCTTTGAGACTATAGCAATGGGGGGCTAGAGGAAAGGGCATAATAGAATTCTGCTGATCTTGAAATTACATTTCTGGCATTTTCCTCATTCAGCCTGATGCAGCTTTGACACTAGTATTTGAAGGTACGTAGTGTTTGTATATAACTAGTTTGCATTACTTAAAGCATGTAAAGAATAAAGAAATTTCTGGTCCCCTCCATCTAAACCAACTAGAGATAGACTATTTACATTGGCATTTTATCAGAATTAGAGAATGCTTACATCTCCAAAACAAAGCAGATACTGACCATTTTTTCAAGCAGTAGTTGAATATTCTTGAATCCCCTTAAAAATTTTTGCCAAGCAAAGTATTTTGGTAACTTACTAAAGCAAATTTCAGTTATCTCTAACTAAAAAGCACATAGACCATTTGGCATTTTAAGAGACAACATTTAGAAGAAAGAAAAAGTTTAAAAGTTGCCCCTTTCCTCAGT
Source organism: Tolypeutes matacus (assembly GCA_026826555.1). Classification (NCBI taxonomy): domain Eukaryota; kingdom Metazoa; phylum Chordata; class Mammalia; order Cingulata; family Chlamyphoridae; genus Tolypeutes; species Tolypeutes matacus. The sequence goes on from JAKSZT010037812.1 coordinate 9,497,883, forward strand.
ATTAGGATATATTTGATTACACATTTCAGACATATTAGCACTATCTTCCTGTGTCACGTAAAATCATCGCATTGAACTCCAGTTCTTTGTGCTAAAAGAAAATGAACATGTTTTTCATTTCAACATAGGTTGTAATGAAACCATTTCTCTTTATGGCAAGAGATATAGTATAATGGTTAAGAGTACAGAGCCTGGAGCTAAAACAGCTAAGATTTGAACCCCAGTTCTACTATTTGCTAGCTGTGCTATCTTGGAATCTCAGACAAGTTACTAATGTGGAAAATGTATAAAATGGGGATGATATTGAAAGTTAGGCCACAGAGTTTTTGTGAGGATTAAATGAGTCAACATATGTCAAGTATTTAGCATAGTACCTGAAATACGATAAGTGAGGGATAAGGGCTAGCAATCCTTACTAATATCAGTGGGCCACGCAGGCACTGCATGATGTCATTCATTAGTTAACCTCTCTATCTACTAACAAGGTCCTGTAGGGTATAGCATTAAGCAGCACAGTTGTGAATATTCTACCAAAACTTGCCTTAATGTGGATTCCCAAATTGTCAAAGGAAACAAGGCTTCCCTTGTATCACCCAAAACGTAAGCCTATAGGAAATAAATCTCCATACTTCAGAAATAATAGTAAATGATAGTAATTAATTTTATTTTCTATTGATAGTAAAGATAAAGATGATCAGGCTATATCTTCATAATGCTTAGAAGTCAATTTCTGGGACTTGTAGTTGTCAAGGTTCAGAAAACAACTTAAAATTTTTCTGAAATGAAGAAAAAACAGTGACCCTCATTCTGAAAGAATAAAAACAAAATGGTTTTGTTTTTTGCAGTTGTTTTTATATTTAGTTCAAAGGACCATGGGAAATTATTATTTTGTTCTGCATAAAGAAATAAATATATTTATTTTTACCATAGTAAGTATGAGACATCCTCCCCTCCGGACCTGATTGTGTGATTGACAATCTTAATAGTTATCCTATCCCAGAGAAGTTCTGGGAGGATGGCTACCAGTTGTGCTAATACAGGAACTTCTGGAAGCACGAGTATAGAAACAAAAGACTGCCCTGAGGGGGAAGCTCTGAGACTTCTCTGGCTCAGGCAAATCACTGAGACTTCTTTAACCTTTGCCTACTCTGCCATCATTAAGAGCACGAACTTTGGATCCTGAGAAACTTTAACATTCTGACTCTGGCACTGACTAGTTGTGTGAACTAATACAACCCACTTAATTTCTAAAGGTCTATATGTTCATAAGTGGTTATTATCTGTATTGTTGGTAGTAGTAATAGTAAATAATAATGATGATGCTATTGACAAAATTATGACTACTGCTACTACCACTCCAATCTTTATTATTATTGCTTTTATTTTTAAAGAAGCTTTAGATTGCATAAATGTTACATAAAAAAATATACAGGATTCCCATATACCCTACCCTCTCCCCTTCCCAAACTTTCCCCCATTAACAACATCTTTCATTAGTGTGGTACATTTGTTACAGTTGATGAACATATATTGAAGTATTGCTACTAACCATCATCTATAGTTTACACTTGGCACTGCACAATTTTATAGGTTTTAACAAAATGCATAATGGCCTGTACCCATCATTGCAATATCATGTAAGATGATTACAATGTCCCAAAAAAGCCCCATGTTATACCTATCCTTCCCTCTTCCTCCACTCAAAACCCCTGGCTTTATATCAATGATACACATTCTTCCAATGCTAGAATAATAATAGTCTACTTTAGTCCATAGTTGCATTCCCACTTTATGTTTGTTCATTCTGCAATCTTGAGGATTTGGGGATGTTGATGCTCACTCTGTTTCTAATTGAGAGACTGAGAGGAGGCTAAGATTCAGTTGGGCAATGGATGGAACTGTCTTGCTTACAGTTGTAAATATTCTGTTTTTTGGGGATGGGCATTGTCCATCATCATCTCCTTATTATTTGTCCTGGGTGAGTCCAATGAACTGGAGTATGTATTGCAACTCTGCTGAGATTCAGGGCTCAACTAGCATATTAACAGAGCGAAGATTTAAGTCTCTGGGACATATATTTAAAGATTATAGTGTTAATTACAGATTCAAATAAAAGGGAGGGAAGAGCCATGTGTACAGAAATTATAAATGAGTCTAACTCAGTTACATTGGGGAACATATATTCCAAAGTAAGGCCCACTGACAGGGTGCTGAATTCCTGAGATTGTTTGCCCTGCCTATAGTGTCCAGATGTCTCTAAAGCTCTCAGGAGCCCTGCTGTTTGAAGCACTGTTTACTGTGGCAGTCAATGAGATCCTCTTGAGACATGCATAAACATAACCTCTGGAATGACCTCCCAACTCACTTTGAAATCTCTTAGCCATAAAAACTCATTTGTATTTAATATTTCCCCCTTTTGATCAAGGTCTTTTTCCAGATGTATCGCTAGTTAGCACTTGATAACAATCCCTTGGTGCCAGGGAGGCTTATCCCATGGAGTCATGTCCAATACTGGGTGGAGGGGGCAGCAAGAGAGGGAGTGCATTTATATGCTGTATTTGGCTTAGAGTGAGTCCACATTTGAGCAACAAGGAGGCTTTCAGGAGGTAACTTTTAGGCAATATATAATACTAGGCTAGGTTTCAATTTCACAAGGAAAGGTTCACAAGTACAACCATCAACACCAAGAGCCTGGTGTAATGGTCTGTCCTCCTTTGCTAGAACCACTCTAATCTTAATAATTCGGTTTAGTTTCTCAATAACTGTCTCTGACTTTACCTTTTGATTTCACAGCTCATCTCTTTGACTCCATCTGACTTGTGTTACTTCTGATATTAGGTAAATAATTAATTTCTATGTTTCTCACAATAATATTCTACTTTTCCATGAAAAAACAAAAAAGGATAAAAATGTAACAAAATAAGAATTGACAGTTTACTTTTTGCTTTTATCATCTATTGAATAATCACCACCAGTATCAAGCAATTATTATTTTTTTTGGTGGATACATTTACATGTCCATTTTCTGATTTTTAAAAATGTACCCAAAGGCCTGCCCTTCTGTATTTTAGCATCACTGACACTAATTCTGTAATTCTACATCTATCTCTCTATAGTTAACTTTATTTACATTCCACATGTTGAACATATTCTAATCTATCTCTTAAGCTCGTTAGAGAGCTCTCTGTGTAACCATATTGCTTTCTGAAATTTGCCCTAGTACTTTCCCAAGGATAATTAGGGGAAAAAATTGAAATTGTTAATAAATATTGAAAGAAGAAAATTTTACTTTTTTCTACATGTTTTTCCTCCTTTTTAAACAACGAGGATCCATTTTTTACCAATATGTCTTTTCAAAGGCAACCCAACAATATTTACCAATACTTTGTCCACTTTCTAGAATATGAGAGATTCAGATTAATTTCCCCTTTCAAAGTGTTAATGGTTTGTGAAATTTGACACAGGGAGACAGTCTGGAAAAGCCACATTAACCTGTCTCTCCCACTTAGAATTTCTGAATAAACAGAATTATTTCTTTTATTTGAGAGATGCCTGTGTTTAATTCCATAAGCAAAATGGAAGTTAATGAGGACTTGTATTTTTCTAATGGAAAGAACTCAGACTAGAATTTGGGGTCAAATTAGGAACAACAAAGAAATCTGATTTATAAAAACCATAATGTAAGCATAACTACTTTTAGTTTGAAAAATTGCTACAGTAAAACTCAGTTATTTTATTTTTGAGCATTTATTTTCTTCATGGAAAAGAAAGAACTTTTACATAGGTTTTTTATTTATTAATATACTATCAATATGAATTGAAAAGAGACATGTTAATGTATGGAAAAACATTACATCCAAAGAATTTCAGAGAAAATAGCTCACAATAGCTGGGTTCCTTCCTGTTATAAGAATCTGGATTTACTTTTTTTTTTTTTTTTCCATAATTTGCATAGCTTCAGGGAAAAATACACAAGCATATATGGAGCTGAGGGTATGAGTTTGCAGATAAACATATTTATAACTGGAAGTTTGAGAAGCTGAGGTATGATTTAATCTGAATGAATATTTTATACTAAAACCAAAATGCCTATAACAAAGTATTTCACTAAGTACCTGGAAGAACTTTCATAAATGGCCCACATTTCTCAAACCTATAGCTCTAAACAATCCAGCTGGATGATTCTGTCCTTAAAACTGCAAACAATCAACCACATCCAGGTCTTTTTTGAAAAGATTTTTTCACAATTGGTCCAAGCGAAAGAAGCCAAGCAAACTGTCAGTGTGAATTGTTATCTGGAATATTCTAATTCAATTCAGTTGAAATAATGGAAATAATGGAAAAATGAAATGATTGTCTATTAACTTCATTACTTAGGACTCTCTCTAGCTCTGGAGATATTTTAGGAAGGACAAGCAGATAAATAAATTAATAAGAACTTTAAAATAAGGAAACGATGGTGAAGCTAGTTATAATAGTACCCTATGGGACTTCAGTGTTGTCCCCAGTCTCCTGCATTCAGTCCATCCTGTACACTCAATGGGACACACAGGGTTCTGATTGGATCCCTGTCTCAGGCTCTGTGATGCTGTGAGAGCTCACCATGTCAAGTCTATCACTACCAATGATCATGCCATGAAATGCCAGAATGACATTATTAACACTGCCTGAGGTCTGCAAACCTTTGGGTATCAATCAGCAGAAATACATACTGTCAATTTTAACCTATGGGATAAACAACCAAAGGAAAGGAGTATCAGATATGAAGCAATTTTCTGGTCAGTTTGTTTTGGATTATTCAAATCCTAGTAAAATGACTTTTATTCCCTTTTTATCATCTATTAAGATTAAGAATATTTATAGGGTTGTGGATGGACAGCAACCATAAAACAGGACCTAGAATGATTAGTTTAGTACTCCACTAGTTGATGAAATGTCTGCAGATAGGAGGAACTAAGTGTACTTCTAACATTTTTGCTCAAACTGAGACTCTGTCTTCTCCTTGGTAGTACAAACTGCACACATGTGCACGTGTACACATGCTCACACATACACTGCAGCTCTTCATTCAATCAATATCTACTGAGTGTCTTTTGTATTCTAGGCACTATCCTAGATTCTATAATGGGAAAATTTGAAAAAAACAAGGTCACTGCCATGTACAGACTTTCCTCTATAGTTAATTGAAACAATCAGGGTTCAACTATTTTAATTGATTAAATTAGATTTGAACACAATTAAGTACCTTATTATGCAGTGTATTTATTAATAATTGGGAAATTTTCACTAATAATAATATCATTTGCATTTAATATTTACTTAGACAAGATACTGTGCTAAGGACCTTACATATATTATTCACTTATTGAACAAATGTTTATTAACACCTACTCTGTGCTAGGTACTAGTATAGGCTAGAGCCCCTCTTACATTTCCAAAAAGAAAATCTGGGGCATTACTCAGATAAGTGGTGATTAACTCCAACTTTTATAATCAAGTTGTTCAGATGGAAGGTTTTGTCTACTCCTACGTCCTCTACTTGTTTGTTGACACAATGAAATAATAAAGTACATGAAAATCTATAATACCAAGCAAGCTCTACTAAGAATGTTCTGTTTCTAATCTAGTCTATAATAACTCAATTGTCAGAAGTAAAACCAACAAACCAACTTTTATTTCAAGATCCTAGTTTTTGACCCATATTTGCTGGAGGTGTGAAATATTGCCTTTTACTTTTTAAAATAATTTTAAACTTAATGAAAAGTTATAAGAACAGAAAAAATATTAAAATTTTTTCCTCTGAGTAAATTGAAGACTTCTTGCTCCATTTCTCCTGAACACCTCAGTTTGTATTTCTTACAAACAAGGACATTCTCTTTCATAAGCCCAACACAAGCTTCAAAATCAGGAAATCATCAGTGAAATAGTAAAACTAAAACACAGACCCTTCAAGAATTTTTTTCTTTATACAATCTGGCCAGCTCAAAAGAAAACTTAGAGAATTAAAAGAGTCTTGGAAGTTAAGGATAAAGCAGAAATGAAGCAAGTTTGAAGAATCAGAAGGTAAATGTGAGCAAATCCCCCCCAAGACAGTACCAAAAATAGACATGGAAAATTAAAGGACCAGCCCAGGCAGTACAACATTTAAAAATTCTTGCTAAGGAGGACTGTCTGGGAAGGCAATAATACCCTTACAATGAGAGGTTAAGAGAAGTGGTCCTGCCAATTTTCATCCAGTCATAGAAAAAAGAACCTGCCTCAATAAGAAAAATGTTAAATGACCTTTGGAAAGAAAATGTAACTCCACTGTGCTTGTACAACACATTTATATAGTCAGCAACTATTTCCAATTACAACCATGGTAGGCATAGTACAAATACAGATACGATAGAGAAGAGGGCAATGACACAGTCAGTCCTTCTCTGGACTTCAGAGGACTCAGATTGTGCTAAGGGTGTTGCTCTTTTTCCTGTGGGTTCTGGGAGCAGAGTTGCCAGTTTTACAGCACTAGGGCAGTAAACAGGTAGATTCTCTCTCAGACTTCTTCCCTCCCTCCCTCCCTCCCCTCCCCCCTTCCTTTCTTTCATTCTTTTTTGTTTAATAAGCAAAGTAAAATGGCACAAAATTAAAAAGCAAGAAACCTAAAACCCTCCCCTAACATCTTTCATACAATAATGTGTAAGCCATAACATCTAAGACTTGGACTACAAATAGCCCCTTGGAGAAGTAACAAGGAGTTAAAATTCTTCTCCTGTATGGCCCACATCTGGCCAACATGTGACATGATTCCTTGCCCTGCCATTTTGGGGCATGCAGTTACTGGCCCAACAATGCTCTGGCACAGGCTACTTTCATTTTCTCAGGTATGAGTCAGGCACTAGTTTACTATGTCCCCCAACTGCAAGGAGCACATAAGAACCAAGCTTTCTGAGGGCTCCCCTTGAGGACCCTCTCAATTTAGAAATTAGAAAATAGCACCCAGACCTTTCCAGATGGTGGGATTTGGTCAGAGGGCTCTGGGAAAGTTTCTTAAAGAAGATAAAACTGATAGATTATATAAAATTCCAGCAAATGTTTAGAGGCACATTGTACAACTGGGAAGCACTGAATTAGGGTTAGGCACAAAAAATTAAGTAGTGAAAATAGGCCATTATTAATGTTATAGAAAACATAATGTTGTGAAAGAAAGGTAAAGCAATCCTTGTGTGGTGCATGGCTGAGATTTGAATGTTTTCATTTAATCCTAATATGCTAAACATGAATATTCATTTAATCAAAATGATGATGTACTATTTGGAGAGGATAGAAGCTCAAAAGTGTGCACGTGTGTGACAGGGGCCGGAAGATGAAAGAAAGCTAAATTCTTGTCTTCCATAATAGGAAGCCAATAGATAAAACTTATTAATTAAAAAATCAAGAAATAGCAATATAAGCATGTTATTTAGAGATATGGAGAAATCTCAAAAGACTCAACCAATAGAAGTGAAAGTGGTTGCATCTGTGCAACAGGAAATGGGCTGAGAAGAGAACACAGGAAATTGCTGTTTTAATAGCAAACCTCATACAGCCATTTGACACTTTAACTATATGCATATAGAACTCTGATTAACATAAAAAATAAATTGATAAATGCCCTACTATGTGTGTTGAAATCTAAATGCATCTATATATTTCAATTTTTCTGAGTACATTTTAAATTTATTTGAGATTAAAATCTCTTATATGAGATATGTAAGCTTTATATTCTAGTTATAGCTTTAAGAACTCAAAACTAAAACCACTTACTTTCCTGTAAACGGAAAATACCTGTTAAAGCTGCTGAAAACAAATTGAAATGCAGTATTTACTGTAGAAAGTGGAACAACCTTCAGTGGCAGTAATTTTAGCCAGAAAGGTAGCTACAAGGAAATTGGAATGGCATATGTAAAAAGCCATTTATGAAATAATGACAAGAATATGCCCCATAGGAAAAATGTTATGGAACATCTGCTGTCTCTCCTTCATAATTAGCAGGATTACGAATGACCTGGAGAGATATCACAGATAGAAGCTGTATCCTATCAAAATTATAACACTCCTACAAAACCAACAGTGGTAGAACTATTCATCATTCATGACTTTAAAACGTTTGTCTAGGATGATTTAAAATATTTGGATCTGATTTCCTTATAGAAACTATATTTGACTAATTTCAGTTTTAAAAATGTATTAATGATTCAAAAATCCAATATGTTCAAGTGAGCATAGTATTATATAATTTTATCACACATTTACTAATTGGTGCCTGGTATATTTGGCCTTGGAATTGCAGTTCTTGATAAAGGCAGTGTCAGGTAAAATTTTTAATACATTAGGATAAAAGAAAACCTATGGATTCCTGAAAACCAGAAACACTGAGGAGCTGGCACCTATTTTTGTTTCTTATTTACACTCTCACAGTAAGAGAATAAAGTTTTGATTGTTACTTTCAGTTTGGTTCATTGTCCTAATTGACTACCTTGCACTTGGCAGCTGAGTAATACTAATCTAGAAATGAAAGCCAAAATATTTAGTTAAAAACTGTAATGTATATACAGGCAACTAATAATGATAAGTTCCTACTGTAAATCAATTGAAATAAAGGACCCCCTCTTTATTTACCTTTTTTGCACTGAGACTTTGCAGTTCCTCCCATCAAGAGGTGATATGGTGATATATGTATACACAGACTTTAATTCAAAGTTTGGTGACGTGGCTTGCTATGGTGAATGGGGTGTTAGCAAATGTGACTAAGCACAGGCTTAAAAGCCGTGTATAGATGGGCTTGCTGGCTCTTTCCCTTTCTGACACTGTCATGGGATGATACCCAGGCTAGCTTACTAGGAAATGAGGGTCTCAAAGTCCTGTCTCCCTACTCTCCCACCTGATAACCAACAACTACATTATGATCCAAACATAAAGAAGAATGAACAGTGAAGCCTAGCCTAAATCACCAACTTTCAAACTCATGAGCCAAATAAATGCTTATGTTTCAAGCCAATGAGATGTGAATCAGTAAGTTATGCAGCATTATTGTAACAAGAGATAATTGACAGAGAGCTCTCTTTTCATGATATTTATAAGGATATCATTTATACTGCATGGAAATATTCAATTAATACTAAAATCATAAAAAGATCATAAAAACTATCATAAAACATGTAACACTGGGTTTGAAAATATTACGTTGAAACTCATTTAACCTAGAAAGTTATAATCAGAAGTTAAATTTTTAGATGAAGCAAAATAAATTTTAAAATACATACTCCAATAAATATGATGCATTTTGTAAGTTTCCTGAAATTTATTTCCAGTGGAAAGAGGGGTCCTATCTTTATTAAACTATCCCTTAATATTGGAAATGTTTAGATGAAGATATACCATATCTTCAAAAATCTGTTATGTTCTTTAAACTGTTAGATATGAGATGATGACATTGTTAGAGCAAACTATTTTCAGAAAACTTGAGGCAAGGATTGATAACATTTGCAATACATAGACATCAATCCAGGGTCAGTCGTTGGGTTCCTCATGGATCGTTTTATTTGTTCTCATTCTATTTGCCTCCTTCATTCTCTTCTATAGCTATTCCTCAAATTCACTCTCTATTCAAGTCCCTTTCCCAATACTAATCCCCTCACTCATTTGAATTATAGCTCACTCTGCTATTCTAATTTTATATTCTCATACCAACTTTCTTCATTTAGAAATGGAAAACCATTTTAAACCTATTTCAAAATTCAAAATATGTATCTTAAAAGATTCAAGAATATATTATACTCCTAAAACAAATTGAGGATGCTATTTAAAAAAGAAAAAGAAAAAAAAAATAGAGGTGCAGAAAAGATTTTTGTTGGAAAGCAACCATTAAAAAAACAACTATAGGCTTCCAATTTCTAGCCTGGATGTAAAGAGTATAAAGAGTGTGGTGATCATCACTCTCATCCTAACAACAAGCATAAAGGTGAAAAACTGAAAAACAACAACTCGTCTTAGATCTACCAGGAAATTGAGGTCACAGGGCATGCTACTTCCTCCAAAACCTAGAAAGAGAAAGACAGGCACCAAGAATCACAATTTACCTAGAAGAGAAACCCAAGACCAGAAGACTGTCTGCTGGAGCCAGTACTGGTAGGAATATTTCAACTGCAATTGATGAATTGCTGGAGGACCAGAGTAAACTAGTTTAAGAGTTAAAAACCCCAGAAACTCCAGGTTCTCATAGTGAAGACAAGCAAAAAAATCCCCTCATGCTACCTGCAGCAGGAGAGGAAAAGTAACTACTTTGAAATACCCCCAGGGTATTCTATTCTCTTTTAAAAAGATTGCCCTCAAAAAAAACTACTTTACCAGAGCCAAATCACCAAGGTTATTACCAGAGCCTAACTGGCGTGCGGAAAAGAAATACCCAACTTTAGCCCTCTCTAGTCTTCCACATGGGGTAAGGAAAATTTCCAACTTCAGGCCCCTTTAGATTTCAAAATTGGAGAATGGCAATGCTCACCTACAGCCTTCTTGCCTCACCTAAGGGGACGGGAAAAGCTGGGAATCAGTTGTGAAAGTCACAGCCCAGGGGCACAAGCCCATTAAAAGATTGAGACCTAATCATTGGATTACAGAACACTTCCCCTCTCTCCTACCTCTTCAATAAATTTCCTTTATGATGGCAGGAGATTGCGAGGGAAAGAATTGCAAGCCTTAGACCTTATTTAAGAACTATCAAAGGAAACTCAAAGGCAACAAGGGAGACAAAAATAAGAACACTAGAGGAAATTTTAGCCTCTGGCTCCTACAGCTACAGCAAATAGTAAGCTAATTCCTAGCCAGAAAAATACACAAAACACAAAGGCCTATTTATCTCTGTCCCTTTTTACCTGGAAAATCAGATATATCAGTATATTAGTCAGCCAAAGGGGTGCTGATGCAAAGTAGCAAAAATCTTTTCGATCTTATAAAGGGTATTTATTGGGGGTAAAAGCTTACTGTTATAAGGCCCTAAAGAGTCCAACTCAAGTACAATAAGAAGTACTTTCTTACCAAAGTCAGTTGCCACATGTTGAAGCAAGATGGCGTGTGATCTCTGCCTGGTCTCTCCTTCCTTCTTCCTCTTAAGGCTCCATTGGCCTTTTTCCTGTAAGCTGGCATAGGGCTCGTTTCTTGCCGGGTCTTCTGAACTGCTCAGGTGCTCTATTCTCTTCAGCTGCAAACTATCAGGCGAATGGCTCATCTCTCCCCAGGGCTCCAGGATCAAAACTGACAAAGTTCTCTCTTCTCTCCTGTGTCTTCTTGAGTGAGTGTCCATTATTATCTGCCCACCAAGGGCATGAGAACTCAATCTGAGTCACGACCTACTGATGTGGTCAAATCAAAGTTCAATTAATAGCAGGTAATTTAATCAAGAAATGTCAGCTGAATCTAATGCATTCAAAGGGTATCACACCCAGAGGAATAAATAAGTTCACAGACATAATCTCTCTTTTGGGGGTTTATAAATCTCAAACTGCCACAAGCAGTCAACAAAAAATTATAAGGCATACTAAAAGGGAAAAAGAAAACACAGTTTGAAGAGACAGAACAAGTATCAGAATCAGACAAGATATGACAGTGATGTTGGAATTATCAGATAGGGAAATGAAAATAACTGATTAATATGCTAAGGGCTTTCATAGAAAAAGTGGACAACATACAAGAACAGATAGATGATATGGTAGGGGACAGACCTTTCCTTATTCATTTTTGGGGTTACTTATTTCCAGTGAATTATTTTATTTCTATTAGAATAACTGGCCTCCAGTTCATTAATTTTTTTAGCTAATTCATTTTGTAACTTAGGCAAGTCACCCAAACATTTTGGACCATCATTTCCTTATCTGTAAAGCAAGATGGTTATAATATATGGTTCCATTGTGAGTCCTTGATATATTACTGCAGATGCAGATAAGAAACATGCATATCAGCTATTAAATCCTTACAATGCACTATTATTAGGATATATTTTATCCCCACTTTACAGAAATGAAACTGAGACCAAGAGACATTAAATAACATGACCAAAAACACTCAAATGTGTGCTGGCATCCCTACCCCAGTTTGTCTCAGCCACTATACAGTACTGCATCCAGGTGTTTGTAATAAAATTACTAATAGCAGGCATGGAGACGCAGACAGCATTAATAGTTAAACATGTTAACTGCTCACACCGAATAATTTTGAGGTATATTTAAGTCTCCTCCTGGAATTCCAGAAACTTAAAATATGAAATATGGCAGCATGATATGAGTCCTTAGCTATCTAGTAAATTACAGTGTTAGTCAGGGATAGGCACAATTTAAGTATCAGCAGAGAGGACTGAAAATATGAGTGGAAAATGAGAACATTCCCCAAAGCTAAGTCCATCTACTTCACATATTTTCAACACTTCGTATAATAATGGAGGACCATAATAGCTATTCTGTTTCAATGTTTGGAAAAGCAAATCTGGATTCCCAGATAGGGAGAGGATGAAGAATTCAAAGGACTTTCATATCAAATATAATTGTTTAGAACTTCTGGTAAGAGAAGATAGAGTTGTAGAAACCCGTCAAGCTTCTAAGAAATTACGTGAGGAGAAAAAGTTAGCAACTCAGAAGTGAAATCTAGCATAGGCATTTAGTTTTATACTAGGAAAACAGAAGTATACCAGCAGCTGCTCAGCTGCCAGAAGTGTTTACTCATTTTCAAATAGAAGGGCCTGGAAGAAATGGGTAGCAAAAAGATGAAAAAGGAGACAGCTCTTACTCTGTTCAATCCTTCTTCACACTTTGACTAGAAAGCCGCTGACAATCAGCGTGAATCAGTGTCTAGAGATGAAATCCTTCTGCCATCTCAGATCAGAAAAGAAACTTCATTCTCAGACTGAAATGTATCAAAAGGTTGTTATTATTCTTGGCATTAAAGATTAGACATCTGGACTTCCTGCACCACTTCTGCAAATGACCTAAGGAAGGAGAGTTCTTATTGAGTTAGAAGTACCAGCATCCACTTCCTGGCAAAATATGACTTAGTAATAATAATGCTAAATTTTTCTATTTGAGTATTGCATCTATTTTTCTATAGACTATCTTTATATAATATTCTTGCAATGGTTAATTTCATATGTCAACTTCACTAGGTTATGCTGTCCAGTTGTTTGCTCAAGCAAGTAAGAGTCTGATTGTTACTGTGAGGGTATTTTGTAGATGGATTTACATCTATAGTTAGTTAATTGCATCTACAAACAAAGAAGATTGTCCTCAGCAATGAGGAGAATCCCAATCAGTTGGAGATCTTAAAACAAGGCTTAGGATTTCAGGAGGCAGAAAGAATTCCTGACTCTACTTCTGGGTAACTCAACTTCATCTTCATCAGTTTCCAACTTACACCCTTCCCTATGTATTCAGATTTGCCATTCCCATGGTCTCATGAGCTAATCTGTACAATAAATCTCTGCATATTTATATATATAAGTACACACATAAAAGTAAATATATATATATATTTTTTCTACCTCTCTGGAGAACCCTGACTAATACAACTCTCAACATCCTCATGAGTTAGTCACTGCATTTTACGTATGTAGAAGCTGAGAATAAGAGAAATTATGGAGCATGGCTAAAACAATTCAAATATTAAGCAATGGAAACGTAATTTGAAACTAGTGTTCTTAGTCTAAATTTTTTCATTCTTATTCATTAACTATGCAAACAGTTTAATTTTATTGATGTGTCTTGCTGATGAGGTATATCCTGAATGTGACTTTCTAGATAGTATTTGTAGACAAATCAATCTCTCTCTCTCTCTCTCTCCCTCAGTGAATGTTTATAGATAAAATCTCTAGAAATGAATATATTTATATAACATCTAGAAATTTATCTAGAAATGAATCACATAAACCTACCATTGCCTTCATTTAAAAAACAATTAAAAATAATTCTGTACCTGAATTTTATCATTTGGAAATGAAAATAAAACAAAAACAAAATCAGAACCTTGAATTAAAAATCTCCTTGACTACCTAACTTCAAAAGTGCTATTTTCTGAATAGGATAATAAATGCTGGAAATTGACCTTGTACTTCCTTTACTAAAAGCATTTATTAGGCCAAGATGGATGCTGATATCCTCATAAAGTACTGTTCAATGAAACTCGCAGCAAAAGAAAAAAGCTAAGTAAAATGGTCCATGAAAATGTTTGCCATACAGGTAACCCAAAAAACAGATTTGCTGCTCATGCAATTATCTGAAGTGCAAGCTCAGGGCAGAGCTCATGTGATAAGGTGTTAATCATCATGGTCAAGGTGGCAAGTTCCAGTTCCTCTAGTTATGAAGGAATAAAAACAAAAGTTTCCAAGCAATCAGATGGGACATTTACCATAACTAAATGTTATGGTATTTACCATAACTAGTTGGGAAAAAAATGAAGTTGTGAATATCTCAATCTCAAGTGTGAGGGAGTAGATGGCAGATACGGTGAGTTTGGAACCTCACTGGACTGCAAGTGAGAGGACTGTGTCTCCTTGGCCAATTCCTTGCCTTTTCTGGACACTTATTTTTTATCTCTAAGATGAGAGCATCAATGATCTTCATCTTTTTAAAGATTATAGATTATAGAAAATGACACTTTTAGTGCCACACATTGATTTGTAAATGGTGATGTATGTGAATAAACAAAACTTTTAACCACTGTCTTTGTCTTTTCCAACTGAAATCAAGGTGATCAAGAGTTTTACTTTCCACATCATTCTAAAAACCTCTAGTTGTCAGTGACTCAATGCTTTCTTTCAAGAGAATTCAAACTGGCTCTATTTCTGGCTGCAGGCAGGCTTCATGCTTGCCAGACAATCCAGGGACAACTTACAGTCATTTCTTGATGAAAATGACAGTAACAAGCAACCAAATGGCTCCTCTGCTGATCTCAGGCAAAAAGGATTCTGCTTCTCTACTCCTGCACTGCCGCAGATCCTATCACACCTCTCTGGCCCCTTTGACACTACAGCTTTTAGAACATGGCAAGAGAGAGACCCCTGCCATGTGTCCTGTGTTTTAGAGGGGTTCTGTCACGCCTTTCTCTGGCCATGCCCTCCCCAGGGACAAAAAAGCTCATGTGGCCAAGAAGTTGAGCCTACCTGGAGCTTGACCCACTTTCCTCCAACATTCTCCAGGTAGTCAGAACCCTGAACGCCCTACGACTGCTTCCTGGATCAACTTGAATCTTTTCCTAAGCCTGAAAGTTGTTCAGGATTGGCTATTTCCCAAAAAGAGTGGGTAAAGCTTGGCCAGAGTATTCATACATGTGTGTGAGGCCACTGAAGTGCAGGAAAAAAAGGCTAGGACAGAAAGAGAAGCAGGACTCTCTTTGGACCAGTTGCTGAGACCCAGCCAGCCAAACATTTCTCTGTTTCAAAGAACTCTGAAGCATCGGGTATTATCCAGGTGGTTTTGAAAGCATATCTTTCAGATAGTCGGTTAGAATATTTTTAAATAGTTTTTTTTGCTTGATTTCTAACTTTCAAATATTTAGAACTGAGGTATGTACACTCCATTTGTACCCTTGCTCCAGGACACACTGCTGCAGGTGAATCTACCCACTGACCTCCTCCAAGGAAGTTCACACCCCCAACTCATTATCCCTCATCCACTCTTCCCAGCGATGGAGTAGTCTGTTTCTGCCTCGATGCTTTTCCACATTTATTATGATAATATACTCCCTATGTTGTGTGTCCTCTTAATAGAACTCTTGCTTACAAATCAAGTTTAGTTTTTCAAATTATTATTTTTTTGCCTTGACTTCAAAAAAAAAAAAGGTTTTTTGGAAGTCAAGACAAAAAATAATTATAAAATCCAAAGTTTTGTGAATGCCTCTGGTAGACAGAAGGTAAACTCAGATACAAGGACTGTGGAAAGACAAGACAAATGTTAATATTTCAAGATACTGCCTCATTGCATATCTTACTCAATTTTCCAACATTTTCACATAATTTGAGCAAAGTATCATTTGTTATCACTTAGGGGTAAGCAATGACTTGGGGACTAAAAATTCACATAGGTTGAAAGGGGTAAAAGTTCAAAATACAGGGAATGAATATAGATGTCAAATGCACTATTTATCAAGTATAATACTTGGCTTTTTTCTTGTAAATGAGGATCTAAATTATGCTTTTTATGATGCCAATCTTCATGAAAACACTTTTAAACCTAGTTTTCCAGATTTAAAACGTCCTGATAACATTATTAAAGGAAGACATGAGTATTAACAAAAAAAACTCGGCTGTTATGTTTTGTTGCCTGTCTTCTTTCCAACACCAAAAACGTAAAGATTATATGGCTGGCTACCAAAGAAATGGTTTAGAGTAACATAACAGCATAAGAGCTGTGGCTGTGTTTGTATGAAATTGGTATAAATGAGAATAAAAATGTACTTTTTTCATTATATTGATCAAGAAACTCCACTTTTATAGAATAATGGCTCCTAGGTAGAAAAAATAATTTTGAAAATGTTTTTATTTTCTAAACATGAAACCATGATGCTTTTGGAAAAAAAAAAAAATATATATATATATATTTTTTATTTTTATTTGTAGAGGGCTACTAAAGACGGCCTTTACTTTTCTTAAGCTTTACTAAAGTTTAGGCTTCTCCCTAACTCCAGACCCTTGACCTGGTCCTTACATGATCTAGGCACCTAACAGGTGCCTAACATAGGTAGTTCCTAATCTCCCTCTTCCTCTCTCCTGGCCTTTACAAAGCTCCAGGTAGCCTAATCACAGCAAAAGAAAACATTCAAAACCAAGAGGCCCTAACTGCAAACAGAGGAAATCACTCACCTCTGCCAGTAATCAACCTCCTTTAACATCCTCCAGTATTTTTCCACTAGCTGCCTCCAAGGGCATTCGCAGCTGTGGTCTCCCTCCTTAAAAACCTGCAACTCCAATCTAACCAGGAGAAAATCAGACAAGTCCAAACTGAGTGACATTCTATAAAATACCTGACCACACTCTTCAAACCTTTCAGAGTCCTCAAAAACAAGGAAAGTCTGTGAGACTGTCACAGTCATGAGGAGCCAAAGGAGACAAGACAAATAATATAATGTGGGATTCTAGATGGGATCTTGGAACCAAAAAAGGAAATTGGGGGAAATCCAATGAAATTCAAGTAAAATAAGGAACTTAGTTAATAATTTATCAGTGTTGGGTCATCATTTGTGACAAATGAACCATGTTAATAATGATGGTAACTGAGTGAGTGGTATGAGAAAACTCTCTGTACTTTCTCTGCAACTTTTCTGTTTATATAAAACAATTTCAAAATAAAGAGTTTTTTTTAAAAAAAAAAACTGGGGATATATTCTGTAGACATGTATAATCTTATATGTAAACTCTATATAATTTATCTGGTGTCTATGGACAAGTTTTATGATAAGAATGGCAGCCTCTTATCTTCTCTATAACTGATGTTAATTTATAGGCATTTCATAACCAAGAGTAGAGCCCTAATATAGGGAAATAAATACAAAATGGTAAAAAAAAAAAAAAATCCTAGGGACAAGGTGCCATCTTATTCAGTGCGATCATGTTTAGGGAAAATTTTTTGTAGCAGGATACTGAGGGATTATTTGAGGACTCAGCATATTGTTTTTAAATGAGACTTTGGACTGTGTACATAGAAAAAATTTTTAATTTGTTCATATTCTTTTAAATGATTCTGTCCCAAATGAAAATAGTAAACTCTTTATGTCCTCTGTAGTATACTTATTTTTTACTGATATTATCTTTTCACATGATAATCTTTTGTCACCCAAATAAGAACTATCTTGAAATTAGCACGTATCATGTCTGATTTTTACTTTAATCATTCCATAGTGCCTTGTAGTATCTCTTTACACACTTTTGGTTGCTTCATTATCTATTTTATGATTCTATATTAAATTTTTCTGTATGCATCATTGCTGACATTACATGTTCTATGAAATTCCAAAATTTCAGGAAAAACTGTGTCTATTGCTCAAAAAGATCTAAATTAGTTTTCTGGCCTATCAAGAATTTACTGACAAAATATTTAACTTTTTGTTTTCCTTTGCTGTGAAGGTATTCATTGGCAATGATATCAGTTTTTCTATTGACTATAACTTGACCAATGTTTGCCTAGCAAAGCAAAATTTTACCTATTTGCATGGTATTATTATATTTCATATATCAATAGCCTTATTATCTTCTCATTGATTTGACTCCTGTATCTAAGCAACATGTTGGCCCTGTAATGTCTTTTCCAATGGTTATTCACCTATACCTAAACTTCTGAACATGAACTACAAGCTGGAACTTTGTCTTCTATTCAAATGACAAAGTGTTACTTTTGTTATTTGTTCATTTTATTTCAACAAAAGTCAAGCTACATATCATTGGCTCTAACAAAGCATCTTCAAATCCAACTAGTCAGGAAAATCATTTAGTCAAAATGAAAAATAATAAACAATTTTAAATAACTCTCTAATAAAAAAAGTCATATGCAAGAAAGCTGCTATATATATGGTTCAGCTTACAGAGTTATGATATCCTGGTTATATTCATTGTCAATGAGAATACTTGAAAATGATCCCTGTATAGTTCTGCTTAAACCAATTCATTACAAAGGAATCCTTGGTCATAGGGCATAATAACATATTCAGATTCAAAAGTCTGCACATAATTTTAATTGTTACATTTCATGGTCAAATAATATGTTTGCACAAGAAAAGGTGATTATCCATAGAGCAAAAATTATCTTGACAACACAAAATTAATTCCTAGGAACTTACTTTCCTCAAAGATACTCATTAGCTGCCTATTCATTTATTTTTCCATACAGAGCATTAATCCATGATTTCCCCCATTCACTGGTAATTCAATGATATATAGAGCTAATTGACCTGCTTAGTTTTCATTTTCCTTTTTGAGCTCTAAATAAATAAATTCCTGATTTAGAAGAGGAGACTTACAAGATTCTGATGGCACAGGCTTGTCTTTTGGGATTTGCCTAGTTTTCGAGCATATCTGCAAACTCACCTTACCTCTGTCCTCAAATCCTGTTGTGTGTTAGGGACTTGCCACAGGATCAGTCCATCTCAAGAAAGCAAGTTTTCTAAGAATATGAGAGCTTTGGCAAGGATGGAAAGTTCAATTTACAAAACCATGCCTATTACTGAATGGTTATTCAATTGTTAGGTTTTTGGAGATACCATGTAGTACTGACTTTTCATATGAATTATGAAATAAAGTCAAATATTAAAATATAATTATTATTAACCTGGTGGGGTGCCAACCTTTCAAACCTTAGGACAACAAGGTATTTTTTTTTTTTAATGGGTAAAAATCAAAATTTTCACAATATATACAAACATTTGCAAAATGATATATAAATATATATGCATATATGTGTATTTGCTTACAAAAATGTTTATATATATATATACATATATTTCAAGAGGTGCTTAGATTACCCAAAATATTACAGAGAACCCACTGGGATTCCCATGTTGCCCACTTCCCACACCTCCCACCACATCCCACACAAACATCTCCCACAGTGTGGCCCACCACCCTCAATGAACTTACACATCCTGGAGCCTTGCCACCAACCATAGACCACAGTTCACACTGTAGACCACACGCTCTCCCACTCAGTTCTGAGTGGTGTGTGCTGATTTAAAATGGCCTACATCCGTTGCCACAACAGTACTCAGGACAACCTCCAACTCCCAAAGAAGCCCCTGTATTTCAATTGCTCATCCCCTCCCTACCCAAAAGTGTCAAGTGGCCACTGGCTCCACCTCATTGTTATAATTTCTTGCATTGCTAGAATCACCATATGTGAACAAGAGAAAACCATCAAGTCCACTCTAGTCCATAGTTCTTCCCCCAATCCTGAGGGGACTGGGATGGTGATGTCCACTCCAACTCCAAGTGAGAGAGGGCTTATATCCCATGGATATGGTGGGTGGGATGATCCTGCCTGCGGATGCAGGCCCTCTCCATTCCCTGGGATGGCCATTGCCCATCGTTGTCTCCTCACCAGGTGACTTGGATGAGTCCATTGAGCTGTAGGGTAGGAGTTGCAGCTTCACCTAGATTTCATGCACACCTGGCACATAGGTACGCAGGAGTCTCCAGTCTCTGGAAGTATACCTAAAAACTCCAGCATCACATATAGGTTTGAATAGAAGGGACTGGTGAACCATGTGCAGGGAGGATTTATTTGAGTCTAATTCTGTCACTCTCAGGAGCACAGATTCCAAAATAGAACCCACTGATAAGGCATCAGTCTCTGGGGCTATCCCCCCATATATAGGACCAGGGTGTCTCCGGAGCTCTCAGGAAACCCACTGAGTGGGGTGATAGGCACTTAAATGTTCTATGAGCTCCTACTGAGGTGTGCGTAAGAGTTACCTCTGGGATGACCTCCCGACTCTCTTTGAAGTCTCTTAGCCACTTGAACTCATTTGTCTTTACCATTTCCCCCTTTTATTCAAGGTCTTTTTCCAGTTGTGTTGCCAGTTGGCACTTGGTATTAATCCCTCATTGCCAGGGAGGCTCATCCCCGGGAGTCATGTCCCACGTTGGGGGGAAGGTAATGCAATCATATGCTGAGTTTGGCTTAGAGAGAGGCCACATTTGAGCAACAAGGAGGCTCTCAGGTGGCAACCCTTAGGCACCCCACAACTGCAGGCTAAGTCTCATTTACAAGAGCAAGGACTCACAAGGGTAGTCATCAATAAAAAAAACACATCAGTGGGTCATCCTATTTTGACAGGCACTGTCCCTACACTCAGAGGACTATTGCTGCTCCCTTGGAGACTGTGGCAGAGCTCTCCAGGCTAGGAATTCAGATTCCCTCATTTATTGTGTGATTATCCACCCATCGTGACCATGCCCCATCCCCCGTTCCTTTGAATGATTTTGTATATCTTTCATGTATATTCGGATGAACCAATCCCCACGAACCCCCCCCAGACACCCCCCCAATAATCCCCCGCAGTACCCATTGTAACCCTTCTGTGATCCAAATCCTCCATGAACATTTAGTCCAAAAAATAATCAAATACACTTACTAGGAAAAAGAAACAAGTGTGATAAGCTTACATGCAAGAGACAAACATAAGGAAACTCAGGGGAAAAAAAAAAGAGAGAAGGAAAAAAAACAAATAATCAAACAAAGAACAAAACAAAATAAAATAAAATATAATTAGTGGATTGGGACATTCAAAAAATGGGCAAATAAGCAAAGGAAATGCCTTTAAAATATATATATATATTCATTTTTTTTTTCCTTTCTCTTTTCCCTTTTCCCTTTTTTCCTTCCCTTTATCACTGTGTTATCGGATGTCTGGTGGGCCATGACACCTTCCTCCTCTCAATCCCCATTGTCTCCCAATTTTTCATTTAATTTTCAAAGAAGTTTTAGGTCACAGCAAAGTCACACACGGAGTGCCGGAGACTCCCAGATACCAAACCACCCCCCCTTCCCCACCTCATATTAACTCCCCCCCCCATTTTATTGTTGTTGTTAGCATTGTTATAACTGTTATGTAGATAGGAAAATATAGCAACTAAACATTGTCAGTGATTTACAGTATAGTTTACAATTTAGATGATACAGTTTAATAATTTTGATGATATTTACCATGTCCTGTGTCCATTACTGTAAGGTAATGAAAAACCTTCCCCATGACCACCAAACAACCCATTAGATCTTGACTGTTCCCTTCTCCCCAGCCCCCCAGGGCCCGTGATACTCCCCTCTCCCTACCCATGGAATGTCAAGATTCACAGTTACATGCCCTGGGGATTTGAACCAGCCCTTCCTAATCCACCCCCCCCCCCAAAGTGCTGCACCACCAACCCCAGGAACACCACCACTCATCTGTCCCATCCCCCAACATGCAACCACACTCTATCCCTTTACCATAGATTATGTCCATATGGGTGATGGCTCAAAGCCTGCTATTCTTTTACTCTCCTTTGTTAACCTATCTTTCAGACAATGGTTCTCAGAGACTGCTCACTTTCCTCAGTTCAGATCAGTGAGGTCATATACTGTTCATCCTTCAGTGCCTGGGCTTGCTTCACTCAACATAAGGTCTTCAAGATTCATCCATGTTATTCCATGTGTTAGCACTTTGTTCCTTCTTACAGCTGAGTAATATTCCATTGTATGTATGTACCACATTTTGCTTATCCATTCTTCTGTTGATGGGCACTGGGGCTGATTCCAACTTTTGGCAATGGTGAACAATGCCGCTATGAACATTGGTGTGCATATATCTGTTTGATTTTTGTTTTCAGGTCTTCCGGATATATACCCAGAAGTGGAATTGCTGGATCATAAGGAAGATCTATTGCTAGTTTTCTAAGGAACCGCCAAACTGTCCTCCACAGTGGCTGGACCATACCGCAGTCCCACCAGCAGTGGATGAGGGTTCCTATTCCTCCACATCCTCTCCAACATTTAGTGTCTCCTGTTTTTTTAATAGCTGCCTTTCTGATGGGTGTAAGATGGTATCTCGTTGAAGTTTTCATTTGCATTTCCCTGATAGCAAGTGATGTTGAAATTTTTTCATGTGCTTTTTAGCCATTTGTATCTCTTCCTTGGAGAAGTGTCTTTTCAGGTCACTTGCCCATTTTTTAAATGGGTTGTTTGTCCTTTTATTTTCGAGGTGTAGGATTTCTTTATATATGCAGGATATTAGGCTCCTATCAGATATATGGTTGCCGAATATTTTTTCCCATTGGGTAGGCTGCCTTTTTATTTTCTTAATAACATCCTTAGAGGTGCAGAAGTTTTTAATTTTGAGGAGATCCCATTTATCAATTTTTTCTCTTGCTGCTCATGCTTTGGCTGTGAAGTTCATGAAACCATTTCCTATTATGAGGTCCTGTAGATGCTTCCCTACATTATCTTCCAAGGTTTTTATGGTTTTGGCTCTTATATTTAGATCTTTGATCCATCTTGAGTTGATTTTTGTATAAGGTGTGAGATGGTATTCTTCTCTCATTCTTTTGGATATGGAAATCCAGTTCTCCAAGCACCACTTGTTAAAGAGGCCACTCTCTCCCAACTGAGTGGGCTTCGTGGCCTTGTCAAATATCAGATGACTGTATATGCGAGGATCTATATCAGAACTCTCAATCTGGTTCCATTGGTCAGTAGGTCTATCCTTGTGCCAATACCACGCAGTTTTGATCACTGTAGCTTTGTAGTATATTTTAAAGTCAGGTAATGTGATACTTCCAACTTCATTTTTCTTTTTCAATATATCTTTGGCAATTCGGGGCCTCTTGCCTCTCCAAATATATTTTGTGGTTAGTTTTTCCAGTTCCATAAAAAATATAGTGTTGACTTTTATTGGGATTGCATTAAATCTGTAGATTAGTTTGGGTAGGATAGACATCTTGATGATGTTTAGTCTTCCCATCCATGAACAGGGAATATTTTTCCATTTATTTAAGTCTTCTTTGATTTCCTTTAAAAGTGTTGTGTAGTTTTCTGTATATAAGTCCTTTAGATCTTCAGTTAAATTTATTCCTAGGTATTTGATTCTTTTATTTACTATTGTAAATGGTATTTTTTTCCTGATTTCCTCCTCAGTTTGCTGGTTATTGGTGTACAGAAATGCTACTGATTTTTGAGTGTTGATCTTATAGCCTGCAACATTACTGAACTCCATTATAAGTTCTAGAAGCCTTGTTGTCGATTTCTCAGGGCTTTCTATGTATGGGATCATGTCATCTGCAAATAATGAAATTTTTACTTCTTCTTTTCCAATCTGGATGCTTTTTATGTCCTTTTCTTGTCTCAGTGCTCGTGCAAGTACTTCTAAGACAATGTTAAATAGGAGTGGTGATAGTGGGCATCCTTGTCTTGTTCCCGATCTCAGAGGGAAGGCTTTTAGGATTTCACCGTTGAAAATGATGTTAGCTTTGGGTTTTTCATATATACCCTTTATCATTTTCAGAAAGTTTCCATCTATTCCTATCTTTTTTAGTGTTTTTATGAGGAAAGAGTGCTGTATTTTGTCGAATGCTTTTTCTGCATCTATAGAGATGATCATGTGATTTTTTTCTTTCAGTTTGTTTATGTGGTGTATTACATTGATTGATTTTCTTATATTGAACCATCCTTTCATACCTGGGATGAAACCCACTTGGTCATGGGGTATAATCCTTTTGATATGTTGTTGAATACGATTAGCAAGTATTTTGTTAAGGATTTTAGCATCTAGGTTCATTAGAGAAATTGGTCTGTAATTTTCCTTTCTTGTGGTATCTTTATTTGGTTTTGATATTAGGGTGATGTTGGCATCATAAAATGAGTTAGGTAATATTCCTTCTACTTCTATTTTTTGGAAGAGCTTAAGTAGAATTGGTGTTAGCTCTTTCCGGAATGTTTGGTAGAATTCAGCTGTGAAGCCATCTTGTCCTGGACTCTTCTTAGTTGGGAGGTTTTTAATGACTGAGTCTATCTCTTTACTTGTAATTGGGCTGTTGAGTTCACCTATTTCTTCTTTCATCAATGTCGGCTGTTTGTGGGTTTCTAGAAACTAGTCCATTTCCTCTAAATTGTCATTCTTGTTGGCATATAATTTTTCAAAGTATCCTCTTATGATACTCTTTATTTCTGTGGGGTCAGTAGTGATATCACCTTGCTCATTCCTTATTTTATGTATTTGCATCTGTTCTCTCTTTTTCTTTGTTAGTCTGGCTAAGGGTTTGTCAATTTTGTTGATATTCTCGAAGAACCAGCTTTTGGTTTTGTTTATTGTTTCCAGTGCTTTCTTATTCTCCATTTCATTTAGTTCTGCTCTAATCTTGGTTATTTGCTGCTTTCTACTTCCTTTAGGTTTAGTTTGTTGTTGTTTTTCCAATTCCTCCAAGTGTGCAGTTAGGTCTTCAATTTTAGCTCTTTCTTCTTTTTTAATATATGAATTTATGGCTATGAACTTCCCTCTCAGGACTGCTTTCGCTGCATCCCATAGGTTTTGATATGTTGTGTTGTTGTTTTCATTAGTTTCAAGGTAGTTACTGATTTCTTTTGAAATTTCCTCTTTGACCCACTGTTTTTCTAAGAGTGTGTTGTTTAACTTCCATATCCTTGTGCCTAACCTGTTTCTCTGGCCCTTATTGATTTCCAACTTCATTCCGTTGTGGTCAGAGAAATTACTTTGTATAATCTCAATCTTTCTGAATTCATTGAGTGTTGTTTTGTGGCCTAGCATGTGGTCTATTTTGGAGTATGTTCCATGTGCACTGGAGAAGAATGTAAATCCCGCTGTATTTGGGTGTAGTGCTCTGTATATGTCTATTAAGTCCAGGTCTTCTAATGTATTGTTGAATGCCTTAGTTTCTTGATTGATTCTCTGCCTAGATGTTCTGTCTAATGATGATAGTGGTGTGTTGAAGTCCCCTGCTATAATTGTAGAGGAATTTATTTCTCCTCTTAGTTTTTCCAGAGTTTGCCGCACGTATTTTTAGGCACCTTGATTAGGTGTGTAAATGTTGATGATTGTTCTCTCTTCTTGAGTGATTACTCCTTTTACTAATATGTAGTGTCCATCTTTGTCTCTTACCATAGTTTTGCATTTAAAGTCTATTTTGTCTGATATTAGAATAGCTACTCCTGCCCTTTTTTTGGCTATTGTTAGCTTGTAAAATGGTTTTCCAGCCATTCACTTTCAGCCTCCTTGAATCCCTGGGCCGAAGGTGGGTTTCTTGTAGACAGCATATAGATGGATCATATTTTCTTATCCATTCTGCCAATCTGTGTCTTTTGATTGGTGAATTTAATCCATTAACATTCAGTGTTGTTACTCATAACGAATTTCTTACTTCAGTCATTTTTCTTTGGGTTAATGTATGTCATATGTTGTTTTGTTTCTCTTTTTGACTTTTCAGTTGTTTTTAAACTCTCGTCCAACTCTCTCTCCTTTCTTTTTTCCTTTCAACTTGTAGAGATTCCTTTAGTATTTCTTGAAGTGCTGGTTTCTTCTTGACATACTCTCTTAATTGCTGTTTATCTGTGAATATTTTGAACTCTCCATCATTTTTGAATGCCAATTTTGCTGGATAGAGAATTCGTGGCCAGAAGTTTTTTTCTTTTAGTGTTTTGACTATGTCATACCACTGTCTTCTTGCCTCCATGGTTTCAGCTGAGAAATCAGTACATAATCTTATTGTGCTTCCCTTGTATGTGATGGTTCTCTTTTCTCTTGCTGCCTTGAGTATTTTCTATTTGTCTTGAGCATTGGACAATTTGACAAGTATATGTCTTGGAGTTGGCCTGTTGGGATTTATACTATTTGGGGTGCACTGTGCTTCCTGGATCTGCACATCCATCTCTCTCAAGAGTTGGGAAGTTTTCAGCCATAACTTCCTTCAACACTCCTTCTGTTCCCTTTCCCTTCTCTTCTCCTTCTGGGATGCCCATAATGCGTATGTTTGTGCGTCTTGCATTATCGGTTAATTCCCTGAAAACATACTGGATTTTTTCTATCTTTTTGTCTATCTTTTCTACAATCTCTTTGATTTCAACTGTATTGTCTTCCATATCACTAATTCTTTCCTCTGCCTGTTCAATTCTGCTGCCATGTGAGTCCAGCGTCTTTTTCATTTCTTGACTTGTGTCTTTGTTCGCCATCATATCCATTACCTTTTTAGGTGTGTTAGCTATTTCTTCAGTATGTTCTCCCAGTGTCTTCTTTATATCCTTAATCTCTTCCTTCAGTTCTTTAAGTTGGTCCATGATATTTGTTTGGATAGCTTTGATTAGTTGTTCGATGTACTGCATTGCTTCCTGGTTTTTATTTTGTGCACTGGACTGGTCCATGTTTTCCAGTTTCTCAGAGTCATTTGTATTTTTCTGTTGCCCTCTGGTCATCATATTATCTTGATGGGTTTGTTCAGTTGATTAGCTTTTCTCTATGCTCTAGAATTTTATTTAGCTGTTGGTTCTGCGTGTGAGGTAAGTTTTCTCTTTGGCAGTTTTTCTCTTATTTTATTTCCTTGCTTCTTTCTATGTTCCCTTGAAGGCAAAATGTTAGGGCCAGAGGAATCAAAAGATGTAAGGAAGGCAGAAGGATAATAGAAATATTGATAAAAGTTAGAAGAGGGGCAAAATGAGACTTAATGAGATGAATATTTAACTTGTGTAGGCAGTGTAGAGTACTAGGAAAAAATATGGAGTTCCTACAATGGACTGGGAAAACAAATGGAGGAATGTATATATATATAGTGATTTAGAAGGCTAGAATTATGAGGAGGGAGAGAAATAGTAGAGAAAGTTCTGAAAGGAAAATGTTAATACTAATAAAAAAAAAAAAGAAAAAAGACGAAGAAGAAAACAAAATAGATGGGATAGAAATTGACACCATTAAGTTATGGGCCTATGAAAAATGTTGTCTCTAAGAGCCACAACAGAAAACAGAAGGCAGAAAGATGCAGGAAGGATAAGCGATTGTTTGTAATACAGAATCAATATATACAGCGAGTGGGAAATTACTGAATAAGAAGCCCAGCAAAGAAGAGACCAGCTGGCAGCACCTATTTAAAAATAAAAATAGAAGGAAAAAGGAAGGGGGGAGGAAAATGGGAATAATAGCACTAGACCAGAAAGTAACAGAGAGAAACCAAAGATCCACACAGGCAAGCAGTCAAACAGAGCTAAGGGGGGTCAATGATTCCCCTAGGGTCCACGTGGATCCTTCCTGCCTACTTGTGTTTATCAATGAATTTCCCCACAGGGTTCTATACGCAGGTCCTGAAGCAGCTTTTAGCTATTAAACTAAATTAAAAAGAATTTCTTTTTCATTTGTTGAGGTGACCTCACTCTTTTTTTTTTTTTTTTAGCCAAATGCAGGACCCAAAATAATTCCTCCTCTAGACCAACCCCCTTACGGAAGGGACCCTAGCTGGGCCCATGGAAATTGATCAAGCACGTCCCACTTTCCGGACTCCCCAGGTTAGCTGAAGCTCTGATGTTAGTCAGTGAGGAGTGCTAAAGACGGCGGATTCCGCCCCTTCTGGCGCCGAGCTCCAGCGTCACCGGGCTGCTCAGTAAATCAGTTTGAGTGCAGATTCGCGTCTGCTCTCTGCTGCTTCAGGTCGGTTTATCTGCTCCCCAAAGCTATGGGGCGGTGCAGGCAGCCAGATCAATGTCTAAAAATATAAAATACCCTTCCCTGTCTTCCAACCGAACCCTCCCTTTTTTGGGAAGTGTCCCTTCCTCCTGGCTCCGCAGCGGCCCGGGTCTTATCCCTGGGTGGCTAGGGAAATCAGCTGCGTTTCCCGACCAAAATCCCCCCTCCGATTCACCCGGTGCTGATTAGCTCGTTTGCTCTGTTCACACAAGGTCCAAGGGGCGCCAGGCAGCCAGATCCCCAGAAAATAAAACTTTTTCGCCCCGCCCGCGGGTCCAAATGGCCGTTTTATTTTTTTTTTCCCTAACCGCGGGGCCCAGCCGCCTGTGCCAACCGCCACCGGCAGCCTCAAAACTCACGAATCTCCACCGTTCGGTCCACGCCGCCGATCCGCGCAGATAGATGTCCCAAGCTTCTCACTCCACGCGTGCACAGCACAGACCCCCGGGCAGGACCCCGTCCACAATCCGCCTTGCTCTGGGAGCTTGCAGTGTGCGCCTTCCTACACTAACGCCATCTTGGCCCCTCTCCCTCAACAAGGTATTTTTATAATGGTTTTCTTTCTTGCAATTAGGTTTGCTCTATTAGACATGACATAATAGCTGCCCTCTTAGCAGAGGGCCAAATGCATAAAAATTGAAGAATATGTGCAATATCTATTTTGAAGTTTGCCTAGGAGTGGTAAGTTTTCTTGTAAAGTCTGAATTTATGGAGTGTTTATCATAGATGCTGAATCAAGTAAGAACAACTCATAGGATTAGACACGACCTCTTACAGCAAAGATATAGTTTCAGCAGCTAGCTTCCTCCTTCCTGATAACGGTAATTTTATGGCCCCTCTTCCACCCCATATACTGCCAGAGACTAATTCTGCTGCTTGAAGATGAGAAAAATGTCACCAGACTGGAGACTTTGGAAGTTATTATTATTGTATTGCTTTTAAAATTTAACAAAATTCTTTCAAATGCAGCAAGCCTTTGTTCTAGATATTGCTTGACCCCCATGCTATGAGACCTATGAAACAGACTAAGCTTTACTGTACAAATATCCTCTGTCTTAATGATAGGAACCCGAGGACCATTGCTATGGGAAGAAAGTAGATTTAAAGGGAAGATAACCATGCTATAACTTTCTCAATAACAGCCTCTATCTCTTACAGACCTAATCGCTTCAAAAGCAAGCATAGTGTCTTATATATACACAAGGTAATAATTAAATATTTGTCAAATTTTCAAGTAAGTATACAAAGGGGTACAATCATATGAGACTGAGAAATGAATACAACACTGTGTAGCCTGGAAATATATCTATGCATTAAGACATAGAATCAGAAGGAAGTGGAATTGGACAGTGTGGAGCAAGTTGCTACATAGTGCATCATGGGAACACAGGCTTAGGCATGTTGTGCTGAAAATAAAATAAACAGACTTTTTTTAAAAGGGAGGCAGAGTAAGTTATTGAGCTGAAGTTGCATTAATGCAGGAGCAGCACCAAAAGAGGTTTCTGCTCAAAAGGTTGAGTTGGGGAAGCAGCTTATACGGCTGCTTCAGACAAAGGGAAGGAGGAGGAAATGAGGAGGGGTGAGGACGATAGGGTATATGAGCTATGTGAACTACAGATGGGAGGGTGTGGTGTCAGGCAAGGTATACCGTTTTGTTCATTAGCAACCAGGATGTTGACGTTAGACTGTGGCCATTTGGTGATGTTGGCCATTTGGTGAAGATCAGCAGACTTTGCTAGTGACAGCCTGAACTCTTTGTTATAGTTCTTCTTCCCGGCTGGAGCGGGGGTTTTTATCAGCACCACAAAGAATTATTAGTATGCCAGCATGCTTCAGTTAACCTCTGTTTCTTCTTTATAATTCCCCAGATAAAATGGAAGTTCAAGCAAATGAACTTTTGGTCAAGGGAGTCCTTTGACTCCGGTGAAGACAAAGTATGACTAGTTTGGGGCTCTATAGCCTGATACTGTTAATCTACAGGAGACAGGAGAAAAAATCCAGTGGCTTTGAAGCACTGTGTAATGAAGTTGGTGATGATGGTATGGAAACAGGTGCAAGAAGATGGATGATGATTAGCATGATCAGCAGCGAGACTAGGGAATACAACCAAGAGGTGTTAGGCAGAAGCCACTTAATTGCTTCCCATATGTCTCTTAGTTGCTGGTTTATCTGTGAAGCCATTTGGCTTGCTTGAAGATTTCCTGGATGTCAGTCTCGACTTGCCTGGTGGTGTTGATCCAAGTACAACAGGATGTGTTGGCAACAGCACAGATGCCGCCTTCTTCTGACAGTAAGTAATCTAAAGCTAATCGGTTGTCATAATTGTGGCTGCAAGAGAATTGAGAGAGGTACTTAGTCCTTGCAGGGCTCACCCCATTTCTTGAGTTACAGCTTCAACGGTGGCACTGAGGCTGTGGATGGCATGTTCTTGGTCTCCAAAACCTATCCAGGGGGCTAAAAGTCCAAGTCCAAGCCCTATTCCAGCAAGAATTATACCAAAAGCCCTTTAATTTTGCATGAGAGAGGTAAAGTTATAAGGGTGGAAGTTGGGGGTCTATTACAGAGCCAATTATGCATTGTCCGCTGGGCTCTGAGTCAGTGAGAAGGCAAGGGAATGCTATAGGCCCTAGATTGGTATTGCATAGGAAGGTAAAACCTGAGGGTAGACAGAGAAGTTTTTGGTCCATGAGGGAATATGAAACCTTTAGGAAGGTCAGGTTTCCCTTGGTGAGGATGGTTGAGCAAGGTTTGGACCACTTTTTGGTCTAGGGGTAGCCCTATTGACTTATTGGGTATTGCCAATGGTCTGACCTTCTGAATTGGTGGTGTGGGTAAAAACTTTCATGCCATAAAGAAAGAAACAGTGGAAGGGGGGTTGGTTGGGAGGGAAGTGGAATGAGATTCCTGCAGGGAGCTGAAATTTGGTATCTCCCAGGAGGCCAATTCCATTCCTGGATTGTACTAGGGACTCCCATTGGGAAAGATTGGTGCTGGAAAGACTAGGGAGGGAAATTCCATAAATAAAGGATTGGGCTACTTGAGGATTGACAAATCCAGCAGTCTGAGAGATTAAGCCTGTAGGCAATAATTTGGGACATTTGTTAAGGATAAGGTTGATTTTCCAGTTGTAGGTGGGGTGGGGAAGACAGAGGAGGAGGCAAAAGAATAAGGTAGGGATCATTTTAGTTAGACAGCTGGGTTCAGGGAAGATGATATTTACTACAACCTAGATAAAGGCAGATAACTACAGGAAAGAGACACTAACAGTCCACAAGGGTTCTTAGGGGTGTTCTTGCTCTCAGGGAGGACTATGCATGACTTAAGAAAAGAGACAAAAGGGGTTTTAAGTGTACTCAACCCACATCTGGGGTCTTGGGTGAGCCGTCTGCATCAGATGCCAGCTGCTTCCGGATGCTTTCAGTGGTCCATTTAAAGGTGACAGGGCTGGTTTTAGGTACGATAGGTGAAGCCAGGAGTTGATTCCTCGAAGTTTTGCAGCAGTGGGGGTAGTAAGGAGGACTCGAAAGGGTCCTTCCCATGGTGGCTCAAGACCATGTTTCCAAAGATGCCATTTCCAATACACCCAATCTTCTGGTTGCACAGGGAGTGGAGAATTGGGGAGAGCTGTAGAGTGAGACTCAGACACAGTTTTTGGATTTCAGAAAGCATTTGTGAGAATTTTGGGCAGTAGGTAGCCAGTGAGGAGCTAATTTTGGTAGTTTTTAGCCAGGGAAATAAGGGCATGGATCCTTCAGTAATTATCTCATAAGGGAAAAGCTAGTGAGAGCCGAAAGGGTGTCCTCATAAATTCATGAGGACTAGGGGAAGAACTTCAACCCAGAGGAGGGAAAAATGTTCAGTAAGTTTTCCTAGCTGTGTCTTGATCAGGCCATTGGTGCATTCAACTAGCCCTGATGATTGGGGATGATAGGCACAGTGCAGGTGCTCCAGGATGGGTGAAGTTGACAGAAGTTTAGAGAGGGGTTGCTCTGTCAAGTGGGTACCACAGTCACTATGGTTTTCTCAAGGAACTCCCCACGAGGGGATGATCTTTTCTAACGGAATTTTGGCTCCAGATGTGGCAGTTGCTTGCCTTACAGGAAAAACCTTTACCCCCTGAGAGAACACACAGACCATAAAAAGGTAATACTTGTATACCAGACAGGAAGGGAGCTGGATGAAGTCATCTGCCAGATTTCAAAAGGTCCTCGAGGTGGCAGGAACTTCCCAGGGCAGGTTGAAAGGGTCAAGTGGGGTTATATTGAGGGTAGAGGCCGCAGCTTGCAGCTGCTTCTTGAGCTGCAGACTTAAAATTTCCCCACCAATACCTCCTTGCAAGATTTTAAAGCTTACTAAGAGCCCAGTGGGTTTGAGCGTGAAGGTGAGTCATCATTGGGCGAGTGAGGACACCTGGAAGGTGAGTAGACTGTTGGGGCTAACCCAAAGTCTAGTCTAGGGATATTTATGCCCCCTCTTTGGCACTCCAAATTTTTGAGATCTGGGCTGAGCATAGTCTGCTGGGCTTGTACAATGTCATTTACGGATGGCCCTTGGGGGGCTGTTGGCACAGTGCAGAGGGGGAAGGCAGGCTGGCTTGGCAGTTTCCAATAGTTCACCAGGTGTTCCATACCTGCACCTTGATGAACTGCAGTGTCCGCTAGGACATTTCCTCAGGCTCCTTCTGAATCAGCTATGCTGTGTCCTGCAGTTTTTACTACCGCTACTGCCTTGGGGAGCAAAAGACTTTGGAGGGACGGTAACTGTCTGTGTAAATGATAACTGCTTTACCTTTTGCCAAGTGGCAGGCACGAGTTGTGCCTGCTGAGCTGAGGAAGCTTCAAGGAGGGGACCAATTTCTACAATTTCAGAAAAGCTTGTTATTCCATATCCTGCAACTAGATGTCTCTTTTTATTACCATAACAGGATCCATCTGTGAACCAGACATAGGTTCTTTCAGAGGGGTTTTGCTGAGGTCAGGTCTTGGACTGAGAACTGAGTCAAGAAGGGTGATACAGTTATGAGGCTCAGGGCCATCTTTGGTGGCCAAATCAGGGAGGGAAGTGGCAGGGTTGAGAGTCTTAAGGCGCTCAATTGAAATATTTTAGGGTTGCTTAACAGGAAGGCTTCTAGGTGTGCCAGGTGGCTTGCCAGGAAATGCTGTGTATAATGGCTGTTTAGCAGAGTCTCCACAGTATGAGGCACCAAAATTGTGAGAGCCAAGTATAGGGTTACTTCAGAGACTGCCTGAACCAAAGTCACAGTGGCAATGACTGCATGTAGCAGGAAGAAAGGCCTTGCTTTACTGTATCCAAGGTCTGGAGGTAAAGGTAAGAGCCCATGGGGTGATAATGATCAGCAAGTCTTTGGGTAAATACCCCTCATGCATTCCTTCCTTTTTTATTCACGAACTGCTATAAAGGAAGAGAGTAATTAGGAAGCCCTAGGGAAGGGGGTTTTAATAGAGCTTTCTCTGAAGACTGGAAAGCTGAAAGGGCAGGGTCATAGAGTGAGAAAGGTTTAGGTTGGGAGTTTTTGAGGAGAACTTAAAGGGGCAGGGCAATGGAAGGGACCCACAAAGGGCAATATCCAGGGAGCCCAAGAAATGCAGAGTTGTTGTTTGGTGGTGGGCTGGAGGAAGTTAAAGATGGCCTAGTAAGGGTCCTGGAGAGGAGATGATGTGACCAAGGAACTTAACAGAGGGTTGGGCAAACTGAAGTTTTTCCTTAGAAGCTTTGTGCCCTTTTGACGCTAAAGCCCTCAGGGGTGTTAGGGAATCTTGAATGCAGGAATCAGCAGAAGGGGAACAGAGCAGATTGTAGAAGATCATCAACACACTGGAGCAGAGTTGATTACGAAAAAGAAACGTCAGCAAGATCTTTGCTTTTGGCTCTCGGGTGAAACCTTTACAGAGGAGAATGCACTACAGAGGTCTATACAAGTAAAGAATTTATCCTGGGGGTTGGGGGGTGGTGGGGGGAGACTAGATTAAGGAGCCTATGTGGATTAGGAACAACAGGCAATTTAGGTATAACAATAGCATTAATCACATTAATGATGTGGAGATCATGGACAGGTCATCACACGATTGTTTTTTTGCACAGGGAAGATAGAGGTGTTGCATAGACTGGGGCAAGGAATGATAAGACTTTTAGCAAGTAAATTTTGGGTTATGGGTCTGGGTCCCTCTATTGCCGCTGGGTTTAGGGGGTATTGTGGGAGAGAGGGGAGGCAAACAGGGGGCTTTACTTGGAGAATAATTGGTGGGAGTGGGGAGCACTGAGAATGTGGCCAATGTCTGTGGAGTCAGTAGCCCATAAAGTGGAGGGAACAGAAGCAAGGAGGCCGGTGGGCAGGATTGGGAAATCTAAAAGTGTACAGATTAAAGGGCAAGAGGGATTTGGGGATGAGCCCACAACTGTTACTGAAATCCTTCCCTTTGTTTGAATATCGATAGACCCATGAAAACTGGAAAGGAAGTCTTGCCCTAAAAGACAGGTATTGGAGTGGGAGGAGAGGACAAAGGGGTGAATTCCAGTAAAGCCTCCAAGTATGAATGGGAGGGGTTTAGAGAGGGGGAGGGGGAAAGGACAGTTGGTAATCCCACAACAGTATAAAGCTTGGCTCATCAGGGAGGCTCTCCGGGCAATAAAGGATAGACAGAGTAGTCCTGGAGACAGAGAGGACAGAAAGGAGGCTACCGCAAATGGCCACTGGAATGAGCCCAAGAGGAGCAGCTGAGATGGTAGTAGCCACATAGATGTTAATTTCCCCAGGGCACCCTCAGGCTAAGAAAGGTGATTTCTGGTGACTGATTTCTGGTGGAAGTGGATTTTTGAAAAATCCCTCTTGGCGATATTTACAGAGACCTGTGTTTTTCTAGTGCCCTTTTCCAGTTCCCTGGCAGTTTGCAGTAATGACGGGCTCCTGCTCTGAGGGCCGGAGGGAGGCGGCCCTGAGGGTGACTAAAAGAGGAGCTGGGTAATGGACACTCCTGCTGAGACTGGAGTTGACAATTGCAGCTGCAGGAATTTAGTCTTTTTCTCTCTTTGTTCCAAATGGAGGGAGTCCTGAAATGGGGCAATGGTTCCAAGGAGGGCTTGAACCTATAATTAGCACTATACTTGTTAAATATATGTCCCAGAGACTTAAATCTTAGGTCTCTTCATGTGCCAGTTGTGCCCTGAACCTCAGCAGAGTTGCAACACCTACTCACCAGTTCACTGGACTCACTCAGGACAACTAACAAAAGGATGATGATGGACAACGCCCATCCCAGGAACTGGAGAGTGTCTGCAACTGCAAGCAATACAGTTCCATCCATCTGCCCCATGGGATCTAAGCCTTCTCTCAAACAGAGACAGGGTGGGCATCACCATCTCAAAATCCTCAACACTGAGGAATGCACAAACATAAGGGTGGAAAGCAACTACGGATTAAAGTAGACTTATGATTATTCTAGCAATGGAACAACTTCTATCATTGATAAAAAGGCAGTGGCTACCAGAGGTTCTGAGGGAGAGGGAAGAGTAGGTATAACATGAGGGCAATTTTGGGACATGGGAATTGTCCTGCATGGCATTACAATGACGGATACAGGCCACTAAACATTTTGTCAAAACCTATAAAATTGTGCAGGGTAAACTATAATGTAAACTATAGTTCACAGTTAATAGCAATGCTTCAATATGTGTTCATCAATTGTAACAAATGTACCACACTATTGAAGGATGTTGTTAATGTGGGAAAGTGTGGGAGGGGGAGGGGTTGGGGTGTATGGGATCCCCTATATTTTTGATGTAACATTTATGTAATCTAAAGCTTCTTTAAAAAATATAAAATAAACAAACAAAATAAAGAGTTTGCTAGTCAGCAATGTTGTGCATGACCAGAGTAGAGAGCTCAGGAAGAAGGCCTTCTAAGAGCATGGAGTGATAATTAATAAGAGCTCCCAGATGGCTATGATTGAGTCCCAAGTTTGCATCATAAACTTCAGTGAATCAGATATATTCATGGACAGATTCCCCATCCTTTTGCTTTATGGTACAGACCTTTGAGAGGTCAACAGGTTGAGGGAAGGCTTTTGGAGTCTAATAAAATTTTTGTGATATTCTGAGCTGCATTGAAATGTTCCTTGGGGGTCCATTGTTGTTTAAGGATTGAATGTCAGATATGCTCCCAGTAGTGATCCAGTGCAGAGCATGTCCTTGGCTGACAGTGAGTTGGGCTATTTGAAAGAGGTCTGGGATGCCTGGCTTATATGTGACAGAATTTCAAACTGCCGTCGAAAGCCAGCTGGGTCTTCACGGGGGTTGGGGAGGCTCTTTGTGAAACTGGCCAGTTCACTTTAAGTCCATGGAGCACAGGGATAATGGGGCACTTCATGAATTTTATTTTCTTCATCCCAAACAGTGTGGGATTTGTTTTTAAAGGGAAACTGAGGAGCAGGGTTGGAACAAGGAAGGTTAACTTCAGGGATAAAACGAGGTGGAAAATGATCAAGGTTAGGCAATGTGTGGGGTGAGTGGGTAAAGGAATTTAGAGGATTTGGGCTTGGAATCCAAGCCACAGATTTAACTTTCCATCTTTTCACAGAGGTCTCAAGTTTCTGCTTTAAAATCTTCTACAAGGTCGTGGTTTCTGTTTTAAGGTCTTTTACAAGATCACGAGTTTCAGTTTTAAGGTCTTTCATTTTGTCTTTAATAGATTCTAATTGGCCTTTGTGCTTGTGCTCACTGGCTTCAAAAAGCCATTTATTAAAAGCATCCCATTCTGGGAGCTTAGTGGAATCTTTTGATGAGCTCAAATTTTCCCTAAGATAATTAAGTTTGGGACGATCAAAACATCCCCATTGAAGCCAGGTAAATTTGGGGTTATCAGAGGTTAATTTTGTCCATTTAGTTAGAAAAGAACAAGAATTTGGCCCAAAATTAGAGAACATAAAGTGAGCGGCCATCCTTTGTGGAGGCCCTTCTCAAAAATTGACTGTTTCCCATAGGAACAGTTAGAGAAACAGTAAAAAAAAAAAAACAGAGGAGAATTCTCTTACCTGATGGCTGAAAACAGATTTTAGCTCAAGAAATGGATTTCGACCTCAACTGCAACATGGCAGGAGTTCAAAGATCCAGGAGGGGTTAACTGAGTGAGTCAGGCGATGAACTCAGAAAGGATTAAATGTAAAAGCTTCCTGCAGGTACCGTGCTCATCTCCAAGGTGGCAGAGGCATTGTCCCAGCATCTACCTTCAGATCTCACGGCTATACACCAAGAATGGTTGTGTTGAAAATAAAATAAGCAGACTTTTAAAAATGGAGTGCAAAACAAGTTTATTGAGCTAAAGTTTTGCATTATTGCAGGAGCAGCACCAAAAGAGGTTTCTTCTCAAAAGGTTGAGTTGGGGGAGCAGCTTATATGGCTGCTTGAAACAAAGGAAGGGTGGGAAAAAATGGGGAGGGGTTAGAACAATGGGGTACATAAGCTATGTGAACTACAGGGTGGGGTGGGTGTGGTGTCCAGGCAGGGTGTCCAGTTTGTTAATTAGCAACCAGGATGTTGACATTAGATTGTGGCCATTTGGTGATGTTGGCCATTTGGTGAAGATGAGCAGACTGCTGGTGTCAGCTTGAACTCTTTGTTACAGTTCTTCTTACCAGGCTGGGGCGGGGGTTTTTATCAGCACCACAAAGGGTTATTGATATGTCAGCCTGCTTTCAGTTAACCTCTATTTTCTTCTTTATAATTCCCAGAAAAACTGGAAGTTCAAGCAAATCAAGATGGTTAGTAAAATCATTTATCATTCCGATTTCACAGGCATAATGAAGACTTTAAACAAATGACTGCTTTATTACTTACATAGCACAAAAGATGCAAAAGAGCAGGGGAAGAGATCCATCATGGCTGGTTTCCCGGGCACACCAACTGCTCCAGTCAGCGTTGATGGTGGCTCCACATGTCCCACTTCCACAGAGATGAGAGCCTGGTTTGCCCAATAGTGGATATCTATACACCACAGGGAATGGGGTGTGCAGAATTCCCATCCTGGAAAGCAGTTGGGGCTGCTTGTTTCCAGTTTTAGATTCATAGAATGATCAGGCCATTCCATTCAACCTAACATCTCTCCCAGGCTATGGAATGGAAACATATGGAAAACATCTGCACACAAAGCAAAGGAGGGTGTAGGCGAGGTCTAGGAGATGGCTGCTGAGTATGTCCCTGTCTTCCCCAGCAACAACCGAGAAAAGCAAATATGCAAGGTTTAAGAAGGTAAAATGGGTGTTTCATTGCTAATTTCATGAACATTGAACATCAACGTCTTCTGGAGTATTTCTTTTATATATGGCATGACATGTTTTCCTGGGCCTAGTATCAATTCTTACTGAAACAGGGCCAGGCTGATTCATGGTGGAGTAGAAAATCATTACAATTTAAAAATCCACTAGCACTTTCCTGTGCTTATCCAAATGAGAATCTTTCCATGTGTTGTGCAACCTGAAAGCAGATATGATCCTAAGTATTCAGGAAATGAATGAGTAGCTGAACTTGAGAGTTATCACAGGATCTGTCTATTTCAAAATACTACTTATTTTGAGAATAAGTATATAATGTAATTTTATTACCTTGGATTAGAGAAATGAGTGGTAGTTTCATCCTATTTCCCTTTATGTTTCATCTTTATCTTTTCCTTTTCTTTTTTTTCCCCAGAGAATTGTTTACTTTGTCATTGTTATTATTGTTAAATATGCATCCTAATAATTTCAGGACTTAAAACTCAGGTTTAAAAACAAACTTGCTGAATTGTTGGAAAGCAAGTACAGTATATATAGTTCCTTTAGTAAAGAAACAAAGGAAAAGTTAAGAAAAATAATTTGGTCTGATTTACTAACGAAATATGGAGTCTTTACATAGCTGACCTTTACCATACTACTTTTTAAAAACATCTACACTCTCTGTGCTTCAAATATGAAAAAAAAAGTTATTTCACATTGCCATTTTCTACTTTCTTGTCCTCTCTTTCCAACTCCATTCCCCTGCAATAAGTTGATGATTGGATATTCTCTATTTTGAAATAGGAATGTATTTCTGAAAATAAAATAATAATAATAAAACACCCACTAGCACTGCTAGTCAACCCGGGAACTTAAAATTAAATTGAATTCTTCTGCACATTGCCGCTATAAAATTTACCATCAGAACTTTAAAAAATGTGCTGATGATGCACAAAGCAAAATGAAATCCATTTTGGGGGAAAAATAAATTAGCTCTCTACTATGGGCAAGCATAGTCCCCAAGCAATAGCCTTGAGTCTATAAAGGACTGAATGCTTAAAACCAGGATATACATAAAATCAGGAGAGTAGATCATATTCTTAGTATATATTTACAGCTTCAGAACAGTTTATACTCATTTGATAATTTCCTATGCATTAGTCTATTGAAAATGTTCATTCAAGACAAATAAATAAAAATTTATAATATCTGGATACCAACACAATATAGGCACAGATATATTCTCCAATTATACAGGAATTATATTCTTCAATTATAATTCTGCCAATTATTAACATTTCACTCCTCTATTTAATTTTGTTTCCCAAACTGACTTCAGCCAAGGATACAATATATTATACATTGTAATTCAATAACCATTATTGAAAATATTTTAAACACACACACACAAAATCTAACCTATAAATATTTTGGAATAAGGAATATACCTGAAATTCAATTTTTCATGCTTCTCTTTGGTAAAAAGTAAAATATAGTAGCAATTTATAAAAAAAAGTGCAGGTAAGAGGAAAATAAAAGTTTATTTAAAAGGTGATTGAAGAAAAGGAAGAAGAGAGCAAAAAAAGGGGGACAAGAAATCAAGTATGTCTTTGCACCATTCTTTTAGTGGGTAGAATTTCCATGTGATTTCAATGATTGAGGTTAAAGAATAGTGATTATTAATTATTTGCAATTACTTTGTGTCTCCCAGGAAAGATTCGTGAAACTACTTGCTTAGGATCTTAGATGTGCTACACAAAGACACACCTCTCTCCAAAAAAAAAAGGCCTTCAATTATTCATCCATCTACCTGTGCATCTAGTGTCTATCCATCTATCTACTCTTGGGATGTTTTCCACTTTGGGCGGATCTCTTCATAGTAGACACATGCTCACCTTATTATTTTTTTAAGAACTATGTGCTTTTTTATTTTTCTCTTCCATTTACTGAACACTTTTACGAATTAGCAGCTACTATGTTAAGAAATAGAGCAAGATGTAACCCCATCTGTAAAGATCTAAATTCCAAGCCCATAAGCATTATGCTAGATTGCTTCCATTGAGAACAAAAGATAAAATAATCCATGACCCTAATTGAACAAGTTATTTAATCTCTCCATGACTCAATTTCCTTTTTCTATAAAACAGGTTTAGTTATAACATCTACCTTATAAGGTGATTATGAGAATTAAATGGTGTTGCACATGTGAAATCCCTAGGACAGGATTTGATATGTATCAAATGCTCAAAATTTTTAGCCATTATTTTTATTACCTCAATTCAATTTCTAACAGTCAATCAGTCATAGTCACTCCTCAGAGTCACTGAGGCCTCAAGGGGATAAAGACCCAAGTGTGGTCGGATGTGGAAACTACTATTAAGTCAAGAGCTCTGGTCCATAGCAGTGAGGGTGTGGCCAAATTTTGGTGGTACCTCTAGCTGTTAATGTCCACTGAACAAAGATCACCAGTTGCACAGCTACAATAAGGTCAGACTAGGTTTACTGATCTGTTTTGGCAAGAGAAAAAGCAGTCGAGAAGAAACATGAGCATCTCAAAATGGATGAGTTAAGAAATGGAGCTTAGAGGACATGGGAAGTATGTTAGTCACAGGATGGTTTTGGCGGAGCTTAGTCAGAATTTGTAAAAGAAATCATTGACTGGAAAAGTCAATGTCATCTTTAGAACACGACGACATGCCAAATTACTATTAGATTTGTTTGTTTCAGGTCATATCACTAACATATGGGAATTAGAAAGAGTTTGTACTTAAAGAATTTGTCTTTCATGTTCTGGTTTTGAAAATTTTATCTGTTTTGTGACCCATAATAAGGTTTTACAAGTTGTGGTTTATATTCAAATCTACGTTCCTCTATAATAGTCTATCTGCCAACAGGGACGTTTTTCAAGTTATCAACAATTAGTTTGGAGACTTCTAGTAGTTCTAGTTAGAGATATCTGGCTTGTAAAGGAAGAGGAGATAAATGGCTGAACATGAGGAATATTTCCTAAGTAGAAATGACAGGTTTTGGTGATTGATGAGATGCCAGAGGGTAAAAGAAAGAGACCTTCCAGATTTTGCTAGACATCTGAGACCCCAAAATTTTATGGAAAATATGTATAAACATACAGAGATCCAAATGCATACCCATCACAACGTGTACAATGCTACCAAGTGTGTAACAGAAAGATTGATATTAAATTGAATGCAAAAAAGGATTATATAAAATTTTGCATATTCCATAGCACAGGTTTTATAATCATGAGTATGTATTTTATCCATCCAGTTGAAAAACTGAATTTATTTTATCAGCACCTTATATTTTCAGAATAGTTTATTTTAGCTTTTTAACGCAATGATCTGAGTGCAGATATTTTATTTAACATTTGAAAACTCCATTGAATTTGATCATTTGGGTGGCAGAGATTTTAAGAATTCATTTAGTTTATTTATGTAAAAACTATGCTTCTTCACTAAATAGCATCTCTGCTGCTATCATATCCCTAATACCTGTGCATATGCAAAAGGAGCACTTTTAAATAATGCTCAGCATCGGACCTGTTTCAGAACATTCACATATGCACAGGGCAGTGGTAAATCA
The DNA here is from genome assembly GCA_026826555.1 of Tolypeutes matacus. Taxonomy (NCBI): domain Eukaryota; kingdom Metazoa; phylum Chordata; class Mammalia; order Cingulata; family Chlamyphoridae; genus Tolypeutes; species Tolypeutes matacus. Next base: position 9,539,942 of record JAKSZT010037812.1, read on the forward strand.
AAGATCCCTTGTTGTAAGCATTAAGGAAAGCAATAGAAGAGAATTAAATGAAGCTGAAACTTAGAGCCCTATTAAAAGGTCCAGCTATAATCTAGAAAATAATTATACAATGGTGTTGGTTTATAAGCTAGTTGAAGAAGCCTGCTGGTATAGAACATGTGTGAAATCTGCCTCTCCAAGGAAAGCTTTGATTGTGATTGTGCCTCCCTTACCTGATCAAGTAATTAAAGAAATGAATGATGTAGATCCTTATAATGCAAGCTGGAAAAGCAAAACAAAGTCAGACTCTGTTCCCAAATATACCAGAAAATCACCCATTACAGGCTTATGATCACGCATTCCAGTTTATCTAGTTAGAATCTTCAGCTCTAGTCAAACTCTTTATCCTTTGGCCTTCCTCTCCTGTGGTTGTTCCGAACCACTTGTTGGCGGAAGGGGAACGCTGAGCGGCAACCAGCATTCGGGGGCCCAGACGGTGTGGAGGGCGCACGGAGGAAAGACCACCGCGGAGACGAGGTAAGCACGCAGGTCTAATTTATTGAGGAAGTGCACAGCCTTTTATAAGTAGGGTGAGGGGTGGTGTAGGGGGTAGGGCATGAAAAAAGAGGAAGTACGTGTAAGGCATATGTGGCAGGCTGGTATTGGGCACAGTTGGTTGCTAGGGAGGGTTTGCTATCTGTGGAAGGCGGGAAGGTTACGCGCGCGCGGGAGCAGGGTGAGCTACTTCCTCAAAGAAGGCTAAATATAGGATCAGGCTTGTTCTTTGTTGTCGGTCGGCCATTTTAGCTTCACCTCTTTCTGGCTGCCTCCAACACTCTCCTTAAGATGATACCATCTCCCTCTCAGGTAGAGACTCTTCCTAGGCATTCCTTCAGTACCGGGTTAGATGCACTGCCTATGTGCTTACACACACTGTCACTTGGTATTACCCATTCATATAAAAACCACTTTAAAAATTTATCTGTAATAGCCAAACACTGGAAACAACCCAAATGTCCTTCAATGAGTGAATGATTAAACAAATTGTTCTGCAGTACATCTGTAGCACGGAATACTACTCAGCAGTAAAAAGGAGTAAACTTAATATACACAAAAACTTGGATGGCTTTCAAGGGTATTATGCAGAGTGGAAAAAAAATGAAATCTCAAAAGGTCACATACTATATGATTCCATTTATAAAAATTCTCAAAATGGCAAAAGTATAGAGGTAAAGAACAGATTAATGATTGCCATAGGTTGAGTAGGAAGAAGTGGGTGAGATTATAAAGGCATAGCCCAGGGAGATCTTTGTGTCAATGGAATAATTCTACATCATGTGATAGTGGTTACTCAGATCTACACATGAAATAAAATGGCATAGAACTACATACACACAAATGAATGTATGTAAAACTGCTGAAATGTGAATAAGATCTGTGAATTATACAACTGCCAATTTCATAGTTTTATATTGTGTTATAGTTATATAAGGTGTTACCGCTGGGGCAGTCTTAGAGTGAATGAGATATTTGTATATTATTTTTGCAACTTCTTGAGAATCTATAATTATTTCAAAATAAAAGTTAAAAAAAAATACTGTAGTGCAATTCACCTTGATAGTGATTAGTTTGGGAATGTGCTTTTGGCTAAACAGATAATGAGAGAAATATATATGAGGAGGAGATATTCTAGGAAGTTCCTTCACTCATAGAAAGTCATGGTAAGAGAAAATTCGCTTTCCTGGCTTTGTACTTTACTGCCTGGATGTGATACAGGGATCTGGGGAGCCATCTTGAGACCAGGGGAAACGGCCTTGGAGTTAAGGAAAAGTCCATCCTCTAAGACGGGTGAAATAGAAAGATAGGGGGAAAACCCTGCCATTTATAATGTCAGTGAATTTATGAATTAAGGAGCCTTGTAATTTCCTTAGCTTGGAACTTCTTCATTTATTTATTTGAAAAATCTTTATTGAGCACCATTTATGTGCCGCACCCTTGTTAGTCCATATTGTTTAAGCCACATTGGTAAGATTTTCCAATGAAAAAAGACTGAAGAGAAATCAAATAGCATGTGAAAACTACACCATATGTAAGGAACTGACCCTCATTTTCTGTTCATATCTCCCATCTGCTAAATTTGGTATTTTTTCCAATTATAACACTAATTTTCTATTTTACATGACAATCTATTGACTGTTTACCATCTCTAGCACCACAAACCATCTTTTTAACTAGAAAGTTATCCCTACAAAAATGGGAAAAGATAGACTGAAATTTTGGTGAAGTACACAGAAGATTTCAAGTACATTTGGTTTATTTTATTCTTATATATTACTTTTTCTTCTGTTTTATATCCCTTAAACATGTCATGAAAATTTTAAAAGTAACTAAAAGTTAAAAAGTATCCATTATGTAAAATTTGGTTTGTTTCCTTCAAGCTAGAATTGAGTGCCAGCAAAGGTTCTGAAAACAAAAGCCAACAAAGAGATCTGGAGATTTGTAAATGTGCACACCTTGAAAATTATTTATAGGTCATGAGTACTAACCGACACAAGTTCATGTAAAGTAAGTCTAGAGTTTTTAGCCCAACAACGTCTGTAAGAGGAAATGAATAAGAAGTCTAGACCTTACATATGCCACACAAAATGAAATTTCTGCATCATTATGCTGGGCTCTTGAATGAAAACAAAACTTCTCATGATAGAGATAGTAATATGGTCTGGCTGTCTTTTGAACTGAGATAGAGATTTACCAACATATTATCAGATTACAAACCCCACTTAAGCTTTGTGTGACACTGCCTTCTGTGGTGTCAGGACCACAACCTCTGGGAATCTGCTACAGTTACATACTGCCTGGAATATTATAGGCAATGGTGGAATGAGTCTTTAGCAAGTTTTACAAGTGATAGGTGATGTGTCATCATGTGTCCAAATATGTTGTTTTCTAAAATTGTGGGTCTTTTTAAAGATATTGGAACTCCTAGCATGGTCCCCAGAGGGCTATGCTAATGAAACTCCAGGATGGCAAGAGAATGAAGAAAAGTTATAACCCTATAAACATACAGGACAAGGTATATCATCATGATTATTTGTTTTATTCATCTGTACAAAAGTCATTATACTACAAACAAGATGAAGAACTTTGCAGATACGGATCAGTACAAGATTTATTTCACTAGAGAAAACAGTTAACGACAGAAAATATTTTACTGCATAGTGAAGATTAAATATTTGGAGATATATTTATTAGAATGGATTCATTTGAGAAAAACTTGATTAAAATGAATTATGGATATATATTATTAAGTAAATATACTAATGGTACAAATTGAAACTAAAATGAGTCATACGTTCCAAGTATCTTTCTCCCTATCCACAATAAACTGAACTTTAAAAGATGTATTACGTGCTTTTCAAAATGACTTATTTTTAAACCCTTTGCTAGGCAACTTCTTTCTTCACATAATGACCTGGACTCAGCATCATTATAAATTAAAACTGTCAAAAATTTAACTGGAAATACCATGTATATTTATACTACCTCATGAAAAAATACCAGTCTGAATGATTTTGATTTGATTTGTGCATATATATGTATTTATATATATATAATGTTTTGATCTATATATTCACCACTATTATCATCTGTTGCAGTTTGGCAGTTTGATGTAATTATGAATTCCAAAAATAGATATTGGATCATGCTTGTAAACTGATCTGCTAATCTGGGCATGAATTAAGTTATGATTAGGGCGTTAACTGGGCCACGTCAGTAGGGCGTTGAGCCCCACCCCTTGGTGGGGAGGGAATCAAATATAAAACGCAAGGCAAAGGACAGAGGGAGCAGTTTTGATGTTGGAGTCTTGAGCTGGAGCCCCGGGAAGTAAGAGAGCTTGGTTGTGAGAAAGGAGAGAAGATCCTGGGATAGAGACAAGGCATTTGCCTGATAGTCTACAGCTGGCCTTGTGGGGGAACCAGAGGAGCTAAGCCCAGAGAGAAAAGCAGCCCTGGGAAGAGAGGAACCCAAGAAGCCTGAACCCTGGCAAAGGCCGGCAGTTGTCTTGCTCCAACACGTGGCACTGGCCTTTGGTGAGGGAAGAAATTTATTCTTTATGCCCTCGTAACTGTGGACTTCTGCCCCAGATAAATATCCTTTATAAAAACCAACTAATTTCTGGTAATTTGCATCAGTATCCCTTTGGCTGACTAATATATCATCCAATCCACTGAATTATGCTTGAATTATTCCTATTCTTGAGTTTTTCCATGTCTTAGCTCAGTTTTCTAAATTGATTTTCTTTTACATTCTAAAGATTTCAAAGTGGTAATTTTTTAAATAATCATCTATTCTTGTTTTAGTGCCTTTTTATTTTAAAGTTTTAAATTTCTACTTAGAATTATTTCCTTTTGAGGTCTTAAGTATAATTGTTTCAAATTTATTTTAAATTTTTACTATTTTCTTTTTCTAGAGTGAATTAATTTCCTTTCCAGAATGCTACTGTATACATTAATTCCCTTTGTTCCCCCATTCATTTGGAATTTTTAGTTTTTAAATTCTATCTTGATCTTTGGTACTCAGTCTTCCTCTTCTAATAGTTGTTCTCCACACTGCCTTGAGGGGTCCACTGTCCAGAACCAGGTCTTATGATGATAGAGCAGAAAACCTATCCTAAGATGATAGTGTCACGGATGGCTTCATGGACATGTGACCTGAGCAGTCACACAGGGCCCCACCCTTGCTTTAATGCTCTGTTATCCCCATCTTGAAATTCTGAATACTTTTACCTTTCAATTTGTGTTTTGTAAATGAAATCTGCTGTGACAATGTGTTGTGCATGTGAGCAAAGGAGATACGTTCAACACACATGTCCTAAGTACCTCGGTACTTGTTTAGTTTATTAAAAGCTGCCAAGGCAATATACCAGAAATGGATTGACTTTTACAATGGGGATTTATTAATGTATCAGCTTACAGTTCTAAGGTTGTGAAAATATCCAAATCAAGGCTTTTTCAGGTTACGCTTTTCTCCCTAAAGACAGGCTGTGAGTGATCCTGGACCCCTGTCACATGGTAAGGCACAATGGAGGCATCTGTGGTCTTGCCCTTCTCCTTTGAGTCTCATTGCTTTCCGCTTCTGGCTTCTTCCGGATTTCTCTCTTTTCCTGTGACTTTCTCTCTCACAAGTTCTATTGGTTTCAGCCTATTGCTCTAGTGGCTTTCTTTGTCAGTTTCTATGGGTTTCTCTCTGAGTTCCTGGGTCTTTTCTGTCTGTCTCTGCCCCTTCATATTCATCCCATTTATAAAGGACTCTAATATGAGGATTAAGACCCACCCTGAGCCATCCCTTACCGAAGTAATCTAATCAAAGGCCCTAAACTGAAGTGACTTAATCAAAAGTTTCTGCCCACAATCGGTTCACACTCACAGAAATGGATTATCTCTAAAGACATGAGATTCTAAGGTACGCCCACCTTCAAATTGTCGCAGTACTCCATTAGCTTATAACTTTTGTGATGCCCCATGAACACAGAATTCCAGTAGACTCACAATGAATGGAAGTTCAGAAATCTTCAAAACAAATATAACATAAATGTGTTAGGTATAAACAGGGTCACTGACTACCTTGAGCATCCATGCTTTCTGTTAGAATCAGAACTTTCTTCAAATGCAGAAAGAAGGAAATGGAGCTCTAAGAAACATGAAAGAGTTCTAAGAAACATGAAGTTTTGGATTATAGAAAGGTTACAACTGTGGCAGGGGAGGATCATTGGTGCCAGTCGTCAGTGATGGGGGATACATGGGAGGAAGCTCACCTGGGCATACATATAAGGCATATAAATGTGTTCAAGTGTTCATGGGGCATCGTCATGGTGGGTGGAGATTCACACAATAACCGAAGGAATATCAAATTCCCATCCTGGAGAGCCCTGCCACATTCTCTAATGGATCAGCAAGAATCCCCTGAGTACTGGGGCAATGACTAGTGAAGGAGAATGATCCATTGATGGGCCCTTGATATTGATGACTGTGCATATGAACCTTTACTCCTGAAATTGAAATTTAGCCTAATATTATAGGGTGCCTAAGATTTGCCTTCTGGGAGCCTCTTTGTTGCTTAAATGTGGCCTCTCTCTAAGCCAAGCTCAGCATATAAATACATTACCTTCCCCCCAGCATGGGACATGACTCCTAGGGATGAGTCTCCCTGGCATGGAAGGATTACTACCAAACACCAAGTAGCAATGCAACTGGAAAAAGACCTCAAATAAAAGCGGGATAAGGTAAATACAAATGAGTTTATATGCTAAGACAGAAACACTGGCTCCTGCTTCAAGCTGTGAATCTGAATGCCATTTTAGGAAGTAAGCATGGTCAGGTCCTCTGTGTAGAGTGGAACTCAGCACAAGCCTCCCCATTTGTGAATACAGACCCTAAAAATCAGAGACCACAGCTTGTGTTTATGTATGCCCCAAAAGTGAGAGGGCAGCCTCTCCCTATTATAGATTAAAGAGACTTTTTTTTTTTTTTTAATATAAGCTTTATTTTAAAGAAACATTGGAAATGAACATTTTTACAAATTATAATCAAACACTTAAACATAATTTGATCATGTGAAACAATTCTTAATTCAAACTAATGACAGCCATAGAAGTGGCTTTAGCATTTTACACCTTTAACTTTCTGGTCAATGGAGATGTTTATCTTGTTTATCTCTAGCTTTTAACTTTTACATATTTATAGTTTATCTATCATTGCTCTGTATTGGGAGCAAAGTTGGTAGGCGGTGTCTTCATGAGAACACAAACTAATAAAAATAAGGAGCAAGCAAGGTTTTTTTGTAAACAGATTTAATGAAATATAGATTAAGCATTAGATGTGATGTATTTACCATTTCTAATAAAATAAGGAATTATTAAGAAAAGAAAGGGGAAACCCAATGGTTTAGTTTCCAAAATATCTACTACATCAAAATGATTCACCCCAGCTATCTTTCCTTTAGTGATTATAGAAAAGCTCAAAACTGTAATCAGAGCTGTAAACACAACTCTGTATATCTGATGGTTACTAATAGTGAGCAACTGCTTTCCTTCTTTGCCAGATATATTAAAATTTAATTTATGTTGCAGTCAATGATTATTACATTTAACCAAAGAATACTTTTCTCCCTATTTAAATCTGTCTCTTGTCACAAGAAAGTGGCATTGTGAATAATCAGAATATCTTATTGGTAGTCTGCACAACTGGAAATAAAGTAAGCAAAACGGGTGCAAGCCATCCAGATGACTTCATCAAAGATTATTTTACTTATTACAAGTAAAGCATTATTACTCTTCCATTTCAGCCGAGACAGTTCAAAGAACCTTTATATTCTGAAACTGTAGTCTTCCATAACTATAATTTAACTGAGAAACAGTCACAGAGCTATGCATGAAGGAAATTATACCCTTATCTGAAATCTCTCCTCTGCAGGAGATGAGGGTTTGAGGGTGTTGATAATTGTAAGCAAATTTCTTCTGATCCCTAGGTTCCAATGGATTGCTTCTAAAATGCCCCCAAGACTATATTTTTATAGTCTAAAACCCTGTTTAGAAGTGGCGTCTCTTCTGTCCTGACATAATTTGCATGGCCTGGAAATTTGAGTTTCAAATGCAGCACTTTCCTGGTATAAAAATTAACAGATTGGAAATGGTACAGCCTGTTCATTTTCAGGCCCAAAAATGCAATTGCCACTTGGCATTTTATTCCATCAAGACAAGGAAGTGTTTGCTGTACCAGCACAATTTTGTCAGCTGTGCTCAAGTTCTAGCAGCTACACGAAGCAGCTGGCTCCATGTCTTCCATCCTACCTGATCTGTTTAAGGATTGTAGAACGAGATGGATGACTTTGTTCTACATGTATTTATATGCTTCTGAGAAACAACTTCTTACTTAACTCTATAAGATATATGTACCTTCGTAGAAGGTCAAGTGCATTATCAGTTGGACCTTTTGAATCTCTCTTTAGTGATACCTGAACAAATAGAATTAAATCAACAAAATAATTAGTTACAATGAATATAACCACACTCTGAAGTAAAGCATAAACAGAAAATGTGGAACTATTAAGTTAAAATTAGTTTTTTGAGTCCATGGTCTTTGTTTGCATTCAAATAATTGTATGTCTTTGTAATTTATCAACTAGGCAGCATGCAATTCACATAACATCCATTACTTCAGAGTGTTCTTGTTTGCTATAGTAAGAATTCCTGTGTTCAAATACTGGCATTGCATACTTTATAACCTATTTCATTTAATTTTAAAAAAGCTTTAAAGAAATTATATGTTAATGAATTGCAAACATGTCTAATTGCAGGTTGTATGGGTTATAGCTCCAAAGATTCTTATTCAGAATCTCTTGATGGTATGCAAGAACATGTATTATAATGAAAGCTGCAGTGATTCTGATTCAAGTGGCCAGTGGATACTTGAGATTTATCAATATATATAAACTTAGTAGTACAATAGTGTGGTGTTAAGGATGCTGCTAGTGTTAGCAATTATATAATATAACATTAGAACTATAAGGAAATATTGATGTTACCCTATTGTTGGGGAAGTTATGGCCATCTCCCAGCACTTGCCAACCAACTCCACCCTTTTCTATTGTGCGCAGAAATTTCTATTTGTTTCAATTCCACAGCCTGGGGAGCTTTTTGGTCTAATGAAGTGGCCTGTCCATGCTTTAAACCTGGAAACCCTGAACAAGCAGCTAAAGTTACTTTTCAGGGCAGGAATTCTCAGTGGCTCAGGATTTGTATAAATACCCTGCCGTTGGCCAACACAAATCCCTTTCTCCTCTCCAGGTAAGGTGGAGTGTGCAGAGCTGCCATCTACCTACCCTGACGTGAGCAGGTGACTTTCCCAGAAGACTGGCCACAATGGGATCTCTTCTCCTGCTGTTTTGGACCCTTTGTCCAAAAGAGCAGTCATTTGCTGAAAGTTTCTGTTGTGCTTGGGCCTGTGTTCCAGGACGCATCCTATAGCAACTCACTCCACACCTGAAAATACTCCCTCACTAGAGTGCCGCTCAACCCTTAACCAATAGTAACTAGGATAGAGACCTTTGCCTGGGGCCAGTTCTCTTCCAGCTCCACTTTTGGTGTCATTGTCTTCATGTTAAGTCTCTGATCATGTTCATAGATGATAAGGCTTACATAGGTTGGTCTTTCTGCTGAAAATGTAGATATGTGAAGTGCAGATATTTTATTCTCTCCACTGGAATTACTCAAACATCTATCTATTTCTCTGGCATTTATATTCCTAAATTCTCTGCACAAGTCAGAGTGGCACAGGAATTTATGTTAATGCCTTCTGCTGGATGTCTCCCTTTAAGATTCCTGGAAGACCTGAGAATGGCCTCTATCCTTTGCCTCTTCTTATACCCATCCATCAAATGTTCTTTCATCCACACCCCCACTGAAAAGGAAAGTCCTTCCATGGGACTAAAGTAAATCTAACCTGTCATTTGGAGCCTTGACAGAGTCCAGGAGCACCTCAAATGGTTTATACATTTATAAAAAGGCCAGAAAAGACAATATTTAGTTAAATTAATTAGCTATTCTTTTTTAGGCTCACTAGTATCCTTCTCTTCCTGCAACCTGGAAGGGTAGTTATGGAACCTTAAAATTGGTTGGAATTCAAACTACTACTGTAATGAGACTGTCCAAAGGGTAAATAAAATAAAATACTAGAAAAGTTAGATGGTTTGTTGGGAATCAACTGCCGATCCTTCTCTTTATGGTACTAAAAGTGCATGAATAGAGGTTCATTTCTAAGATCAGGCATTGCAACTTAAGGAACCCCTTATTAAAACTCTCTTGGAAAACTCACTTCAACAAACTGATGTCACATGTTAGCAGTCTTAAGACATAGGAAGGGAGTACAGGAAGAGATGCTTCCCAGACTTTGGCAGAATGCCTCAGGATGGAGGGATTTCACTGCCATGTGAGGTCATGTACCTGGGAGGACACACTTATGCACCAAAAATGGGAAGATGAGGGTAGAATTGAAAAATGGGCAAAATTGAACTGAAAATTCAATTACTTCACAATTTTGCTCAGATTTTCTGCCCTTATGTCATCGTGAGGGGTGATCTGATTCTGTGCTATGCCCAAGGGCAGGGTAGAAGAATGAATGTTACTCTGTATTCTCATCCTTTGTTTAGGAGATATGAAAATAACACCCTCTGAGTGATTGAGCTCCTGAGCAGTATGACTAATTCAGATTATTTCATGGTAACTGAAGATTTTAAAGAAATTAAATGGTTTCTAGTTTTTATATATAATTTTAAGTAGAACAGATGACAAGAATGATTTTCAACAGGAATAGGCTACTTGGTTTGTTAAAAGATTTTTAAAATAAATTTTCTTAGATATTATATAGTTGCTTGAAATCAGATTTTAAAAATCATCTAAGTTTTTACTCTGCCTAATGCTTAGTGAAATTGACTTTCCACCAATCACAGATTTGTTTAATTCAGGAGTAAGCAAAGTACAGTCCATGGGCCAAATCCAGCCTACCATAAGTTTTTGTAAATAAAGTTTATTGGAGCACAACCACACCCATTTTTATAGTGTCTAAGACTGCTTTCTAGCCACAAGAGCAGAGTTGTATAGTTGTAACAGACACTGTATGACTTGTAAAGCTGGAAATATTTGCATTTTGTCCTGTTACAGAAAAAGGTTGTTGGCCCCTGATTTAAATGTAATCCTCTCTTAAAATATCCCAAAGTCTAGAGATATTTTAAAGAAAATAACAGAGACCTCAGCAGTTGAACACAGTCATCTGACCACAGGGCACTTGCAGAGAGGACATCATATTATCAGATATAAATTTAACATTTTGGCTGGAAACCCAATTTTCTCTTCTTGGACATGATTTTGGTGATGATGATTTAATATATGCAAGTGTCTGGCCAGCTATTTCATGTAACCCTATATTGTGGGGTCATTACTATGTCAGTGAGTACATGTCTACTTCAACATTTAATGAACAAATACAGTGCTTAGTATTCCATACCTTAACTCAGTTGCCCAATTGAAATAAAGTAGTTAGATTACCTCAGATTTTCATGGTTTCCATCACTGATTAGTGATTGAGACAGTAAAGTAAGAATTTGAGAGGAGCTAAACAGTCTTGCATTTTGAATGCTATTTTTCAGACATTTATAATTGTAACATTTTATGCTTTCATATGTATTTTGCAGTCATCTTTTTTCAAATTCTAACCACTCTTCACAAAAACAACCTTAGGGTTTTGAAAATTATTGTAATAAAGGTGTCAATAAATTTTGATAAATTCACAATTTAACAATAATTTGTAAATAATTAAAAAAAAATTACTCTGAGCACCTCTTCAATTGATGCTTACCATGACTATTAGATTTTTGGTGTAATAATCATCTTGTGTAACTATGTAATGTTTTTAATCTAAAGAGGTATCTTTCATTAATGAAGCTTCAATTTCAAATGCAGTATTAAATTGGCTTTCTTAAAAGATGCTACAAAAGCACACTTGTTTGTATAGATTTTCTAATTCTTCAAAGAGCTAAATGATCATATAAATATTTTTTCTTGTCAATCACTAATCTGTGGATAAGTAGCATAGGTTTCTAATTGTGAATAAATAGACAATGTACTAGCCATGTTAATCAATGTTAAGGAAAATAATAGTGAGTTTTACATTATTTTACAACTTGGAAGCAAATGAAAACGTTGCTTTAAATCCCCTTTTAAAAAGGGAGACCCTCAAACTTTGTTAAACTTTTTGTCATTGTAGAAATATGGAAAATCACTCTCATCCACTATACCTTGAATGTAAGGAAATTGTAAAATTTATTTAAAACAGTAATAGATTTTTGAAAAACAAAATGCATACACACATACATACATATGTATGTATGTTTATTATTATACATTAATATAAGGAGGAACAGATTTCTAAAATGCTGATTTAAAATTTTTCTCCCAAGTGAAAGCTAGAAGAGCGATAAAGAAGTCCCCTCAACTGTTTTTGATGCCTGCTTGTCCAAAGGTCAAAATAAATAAGCCCAGAGACAAAGAAAGTTCATACTCATTGGCAATTAGAGCATCACTGATACAGAAGGAAATAAAAAAGACATAAATTTGGATAAAAAGGAGCAGTTGATAGATAAGGGAACATGTATACCAAGAATTCAATTTTGGGAAAAAGGCTGAAAGAAAGAGGAGGCTGAGGAGTTGAACATGAATTTCAGAAAATTTATTGATGAAAGTGTGCAGATGCACCCCAACCAGGATAGAATATGGGTATTAAAGAATTTGGCATTCTTCAAACAGCAATGTGATTATAGAAGTTCTTAGAAGAAAACAGGAACTGCTCTCCTTTTTGCTCTAGAGTCTAGAGAGAATCAATCTCCCCCTCCAAAATAAAAATTTTCCCTATGGAATTCGAGTCCAAATAATAAAAATAGATATAATATATTATAAAACATATAAAATTATGCATGAGAGTTATGACTCCATATCAAACACTATTTTAGCATCTTTGAGAATAATATATATTGCTTATTGAAACACTAAACAGTGAAGTTTACCTAGAATTATTTTAGCAGACATGTTCAGTGTAAATAATGGTACTTAACATAAATAACATTTGTACTCCATAAATATCCTTAAGCACTAAAATTAAATAATTTTGGTTGAATTTCTTACGAGATTACAGTCAATAAGTAAAGATTACATAGAAGAATGGTGTCTAATCACATTTTGGCACATGGGCCCTGAAAGAGGCATTCAAAAATGTATAATTTCAGTTCAGGAAAGAGTAACTTAATGTGAAGCATGCTGTCTATGAACAAGATAAAACTCAAAAAAAAAAAACATGAAAACACATTCAATTCAGTCTCCTTTTACATTGTGGTTCTTTTAATCCCCAGGAAAGAAACCTAAGAAAATCAATTTTTGAAAATCTCAGTAAATGGATATTTCCAATATGTAAACATTAGTAGTTGATGTTTTTGGGTGGGTGGGAACTTTTTAGTTTTCTTGTATTACATCAACTTTTTTCCTTTTAATTTTCTCCCATTAAAAATATATTAGTGGGTAATAATAATAAGTAAATATATATATATATATATATATATTAGTGGGAAGCAGATGTGGCTTAACCAGTTGGGTGCCTGCCTACCACACAGGAGGTCCTGGGTTTGAGCACCCATGCCTCCTAAAGAAGATGAGCAGATGCTGCACCTGCCGCAACAAGCTAGAAACCGCACTGCTGCAACAGCTAGATGCTGTACCACTGTAACGAGCAGACACCTAAATGAGGAGATATCTCAAGCCAGCAGGTGCTGTAGCCTGTGGGAAGCAGATGTGGCTCAGGGCACTGGGTATTTGCCTTCTATCTGGGAGGTCCCAGGTTCGGTTCCCCATGCCTCCTGGAAAAGGCAAGCAAAACATAGAACTGACAGACGAGAGAACCATCTGGGGAAAGGGGGAGATAAATAAAATAAAAAATAATAAGTAAAGTAAATAAATGAATCTTTTAAAAAATATTAACTAGCATCCTTGAAAATATGAATCTCATATTTTCCCTATGGAATTCCTTAATATGCTAACCACCACACAATAATGTGATTTTCATTCACATGCAAATTTTTGGAAATTCCCATATAAAAAGCTGAATAACTGAGGTAAAAAACATATATTTTAGCATTTTACGAAAAACATTTGATTTATATTCTAACCCATTATTTGATAATAATTCTAAATCCATTTATTTATTTTTTTATATTAATGTATCCCTGGGACCAAAAGTAAATTAGAATGGGATTATTGACTGTCAATTTGCATAAAAATCTATATCATGAGATTGACAAATTACTCCACAAATTTCTCAAATGCATTTAAAAAATAATTATATATATTTTCTTTTAGGCACAAGAGTATTTCTGTATTTATCTAAAATGCATTATAGAGAGCATTGATTAGTGATTAAATATTTAATGTGCACATTAATGTAAGCCATTGGGCTTGACTATAAGAGATTTCGGTCAAAGTATTAGTTGGAATGGGTCTATACTAGTATCAAGACTGGAGAATCTAACTGGACAATGGACTGTCCTCAATGATGTGTTGAAAAACAATAGGGCATGTTTGTGTGTAATCTGGGCTGGTGCCAATCAAATGAATCAGATCTGTTAGCTAGGTATTCCACTCTATGTCAAAATGTGTATTCAGGAAGGTGGCCAATACTGGTCTCTGTGAACCCAACCCCAGTTTGAAGGAGAACCACAGCAAACAGTAATAGATGCAGCCTCCATTCTCCGTAATATTGGATATCATAGCCAGAACTCTTGCCTTGATTTATCTTAGCTATACTTTATATACTGTGCAATATTGTTGTTCTTGAGTGAGAAGAAGATTGAAAAACAAAGTTCCTTCAACAGAATTTAAATAAATAGGGTGTTCAGCTTATAACTAACATCTTTATCAAGTACCAGGAAGTAACATTCCACCTTCAAATGTGGAGGAATAGCTTGGTAGAGTTAAAAATCCACAGGACTGAATTTAAAAACCTGGACTCAAATGTTATTCTGGTCACTTTTTGTCTGATGAGGACAAGTCATTTTCTCTGAACGTTTCTTGAACCTTGATATTCCTCTTAGGAAATCTAAAAACCGAACACACCTAGTTATCTCAAAAGACAGCTTATCGGGATCATATGACAAAAGTGTGTGAAATTGCCTTGTTTGTGGGAAAATGGCTTTAAAATTTATGAATTTTTTCCATTATTATTAACATTGCTATTATGATATCAAAATTTCCCTTAAACCCTAGCTAATAAATCTGTTAATATAGATGTTTAATGTTTTGCATGGACTTTAATAAATGTTTTCTTTTATACTCTATATTTTAACCTATTTTACTTTTATGTAAAAGTTTACCCATTTCCTTTTCACAATGTTTGTGTGTGATGGAAGAGGAGGAAGGCATGACTTGAGGAGTGGCACATTACAAATGGGTCTAAAAAGGGAACATATCTCCTTCACACCTTTTGTAGTGTCCAGATAACACAACACAGGGCTCAAATATGGCTGTTTGTGGACACCTTGAACTATGGTCATAACTACCCAGGATATTTGCTTAATGAAAGAGAATGATTAGTACTTAAAGATAATATTGAATTGTGAAATGTCCTCAATTTTTGTATAAAGCCAAGATGCAAAACTGAGAAAAAAAAGACTGGAGAATAAAAGGGGTAAGATGATAGAGATGGAGTGGAAAATAGGAAAGCCTTATAAGAGAGTGGGGAAGTTATAAAGCAAAGAAATGAAAGCAGTCCGCAAGATAGCCCAATCAATACTGAATCTCCTCCAGGATGTTTCTTTTATAGAGAGGCCACCTCACTATGTTCAGATGGAAATGAACTTTCTAAAAGGGTTGACCTCCGCCAGAAATACAATGCCTCAGATGCCTGCTTAGCAGGCCAAATAGACTTTTCAGACCACCTTGACCCAGAGGAGAGGGAGAAAGTTGTCTGGTCACATCTTAAAGCCCAGGCTTGTGGGCAGCCAGCAGACATTTTGATTAATCTTACTTCCTGAGAGAAAACTGCCTGTCCTTAGCATACCACAGGAAGAGAACAGTTTCTACATAATCAAAATTCTATAAGTTGTCTGATAATTATAATTTGGAAAAGAAAATGATGTCTTTTGGGGGGAAAACCCAACAATGTCTCTAAGCTATCAATAATGACCAAACTGATCAAGTCTTACTAATTTTTTATTTATAGCTATGCTTCTATTTATAGCCATTATATATAGCAATGTTTCTATTGCACCAAAAGAGCTTTCCTGAAAATCACTCAAAAGTAGATTAAAAATAGGCAGGATAGGGCTGTGGGTAGATGACAGATCAGAACAGGAAGAGCTCAATGGTCTCACAAAAACAACAGAGACAGAACCAAAAGCTGTCTGAGGGACCTGGTTTGGGGGTAAGTAGACCAGGACAGTGCTATACAGAACGTGAAATGAAAAATGTGAGTAACCAAGTCACCAGAGTGGCTGGGAAAGGCTCCCCTCCCCCATTCCCAAGATATTAAGCTGAGATAAAACCCCTGGCTCACTGCAGTCAACTTAGTGAGAACAGACATCTTCCTCCCTGACAGCTGTTTCAAGGGAAAAGGGAGGGGGAGTCAGGAGGTTTTCTTCAGTGAATTTGGCCAGCAGAGCCTGCTTTGAATCTCTGTTCTGGAGATTCAACACAGGATCACAAGAAAGCCCAGACTTAAACATCTCTGTGGAAAAGTGTACTGATGCATGCCATCTGCTGGCCAGTATGGAAATTACATGGATAAAAACCATCCTACCCTTGGGAGAAAACCCGCATCCTATTAGTGAATCCCTGGCCTGATTTTGATAACTTAAGCCAAGCAATTTTAAAGACTTAGAATAAGTTGAACTAAATATCAAAGAAAAGCTGTGGAAAAAATAAATAAATATGAGGCAAGGAAGAAAAATTGGCCATCAGAGTAAATTTGCCAATTCAGAAGCCTAGGCATCAGCAAAAAATTACAAACCATACTAAGAAACAGGAAGAGATGACCTATCCAAAGGAACTAACCAAATATGCTGAAGAGATACAGGATTTAAGAAAATTAGGCACTGATAATTCCAAAACTGTCCTATATCACTTCAAAGAATTTAAAGAAAATAAGTTTAAAGAAATAAAGGATATTAAGAAGACACTGGGTGAGCATAAAGAACAATTTGAAAGCCTGCAAAGAAAAGTAACAGATCTTTTGGGTTTGAAAGAGACAATGGATGAGATTAAAAATACATTAGAGGCACATAAGAGCAGATTTAAATTACTTAAAGACAGAATTAGTGATTTCAAAGACAGAACATCTGAACTAGAAAAGACAAGAGAACAGAAAGAGAGGAGAATAGAAAAAAAAGGAACAATGTCTCAGGGAATTGAGTGATAATGCGAATCACACAAATATTTGTGTTATCAGTGTCCCAGAAGAAGAGAATGGAAAAGGGGCAGAAAGAATATTTGAGGAAATAATGACTGAAAACTCACCAATCCTTATGAAGGACATAAATATCAATATCCAAGAAGGACAACATACCTCAAACAGAATAAATCTGAATAGATATACCCCGAGACACCTACTATTCAGCATGATAAATATCAGAGATAGAGAGAGGATTCTGAAAGCAGCAAGAGAAAAGCAAAGCGTTGTATACAAGAGAAAATTGATAAGATTAAGCATTGACCTCTCATCAGAAACCACTGAGGCAAGAAGAAAATGGTATGACTTATTTAAGGTACTGAAAGAGAAAAATTGACACCCAAGAATTCTGTATCTAGCAAAACTGTCCTTCAAAAATGAGGGTGACTTCAAAGACTTCACAGACAAAAACTGATAGAATATGTTACCAAAAGACCAGATTTACAAGAGATATTAAAGGGAGTGCTACAGCCTGAAAGGATAAAACAAAAGTGAGAGATTTGGAGAAGAGTTTAGAAATGAAGATTATTAGGAAGGGTAAATTAAAGGGTAAGAAGACAGACAATAGAACAATATGACAACAGAGATCCAAAGGACAAAATGGATGAAGTAAGTAATGCCTTTACAGTAATAACATTGAATATTAATGGGTTGAAATCCTCAATCAAAATACATAGAGTGATTGATTGAATGGATAAAAAAGTATAAGCTGTCTATATGTTGTCTGTAAGAGATACACTACAGATACAAGGACACAACCAGTTTAAAAGTGAAAGTTGGAAATCAATAATGGATGGAAAAAGGGAAATTTCATAAACATATGGAGATTAAATAACACACTCTTAAACAGTCAGGGGTTCAAAGAAGAATTCCATGACAAATTAGCAAATATCTTTAGACAAATGAAAATGAGAACACAACATATCAAAACCTATGGGACAGACAACTAGCAAGATGGTGGCAGAGTAAGGAGCTCTGAGAATCAGCTCCTGTTACAGGGCAGTTGGTGATCAACCACAGCTATCTAGAGCACTTATTTGGGGGCTTCAGGAGACCAGAAGTGCATCCTGCAACATCTTTGAAAGAATAGAACGAGGAGACTGCCCATCTGCAGAGAAGATTCGTAAGTAGAGCACTCCATGCCACGGAGGCCAGTGCCCATCCTCCACTGGAGGCACAAGCCACCTTGGGAGGTGTTCCATGGCTGGAATTGAAAGCTCCATTTCCCAAAATGGGGGGAAGAAGAGATGGTTGGGCACCAACTTCAGCTACTGATTAGTAAATTCAGCAGGCTAAAGTATAATCCTAAGAACAGCTAAAGTTTTAACCTGTCCAAGTCAGAAAGAGGCTGGTAGCCGCCATCTTAACTCCACGCCTGACATGAGGGGAAGCAAGGCTGACTGAAAATCACAGTGCTGGTAGGGACCGGCTTTTTTCCATCTAGATCAGATTGACGCTCTAGCTTCAGCCCCAGGCCCACCTTGGATAGGGAGGAAGCTGGGGAGAGCTGCGTCAGCCTCTCCAGGAAATTACAGGCCATGTAATATTCTGTGGCAGGATTTGGAAGGTCCATTCCCCAAAAACAGTCTCTCTGGGCAACTACAGTCTAGGCCTGCATGAGTTGGATTATTCCACACAGCCGTGGCTCTTTCCCTACCCCTGGCAAAGGAGAAAGTTGGGAGAAGCTTCATTGGTCCCTGGGTTAATGAGGGTAACTTGAGCCTCCACAGCTTATAGCACCAACTACATCCTTGGCTCCTACTACACAACCAGGAAGTGAGAAAGGGCAGAAAGTCCTAAACTAAAGAAAAAAACTGCACCCAGAATAAATACTCTAATTCACCGGGCTCTTCGCGCGGACGGGCTTTCCATTCTATAGTCATGGCCCAGTTTGTCCGAAACCTCGCGGAGAAAGCTCCGGCGCTGGTCAACGCTGCTGTGACTTACTCGAAGCCTCGATTGGCTACATTTTGGCATTATGCCAAGGTTGAGCTGGTTCCTCCAACCCCTGATGAGATCCCTACAGCTATTCAGAGCCTAAAAAAAATAGTCAGAAGTGCTCAGACTGGTAGCTTCAAACAGCTCACAGTTAAGGAAGCTCTTCTGAATGGTTTGGTGGCCACAGAGGTGTGGATGTGGTTTTATATCGGCGAGATCATAGGCAAGCGTGGCATCATTGGCTATGATGTTTGAAGACCAGTCTTTAACATCTGATATTTTTGGTTTATTATTTGAGTGTTCTTGGACCATGTATGATCAGACTGCTATCTGAATAAATAAGATAATGTGTGAAATTCAGTGTTTTCTCTCTCAAACACTACATGAAAGATGACAATTGATATGAATTTCTTGATATGAAGTTGAAGTGCTTTTTGCTTGGATACCTTAATAGAGCTCTAAATGCATGTCTTCACATAGCCTGAAATTGGAAATGATACGTGTGAATTTATCAACCTGATATGTGTGTGTGTGTGTGTATGTATATATATATATATATGGAGAACATTTTAGTTTGGGACCAAGGTTTGAAGTATGTTATTTAAGCTTTATTTCGAAAAAAGTAGCAGAGAAGGCCTTGAAAACTGGAGCTTGCTACATTAGGAGAAATCATAATACCATGTACCAGAGTGATGTAGTTAAATCATGTCAGTCATCATAAAGAATAAAATTTGGACTATTTCATTTTGCTAAAATCACAGAAAGGTCCTTCTGTTAATACTTCTATAAATATTGGGGGTACTTCTTGTCAACTTGAATGCAGCCTCTGAAGAGAATAGCAGGATGGTATTCTAAGTATGTATCTTTGTAACATCTTTTAACAGTACAGAGTGAAAAATAGTCATGACCTATATTTTAATATACTTAATCTAATTTTGACAGTAATTTTACATTACTAATTGGTCTTACTTTATGATTTTTAGCACCTGTCTGCAAAAAAATATCCAATAAATATTTAAAAGTTATAACTTTGGGTCTAAATAGTATATTATGTCCTGAAATAAATAGATGATTGGTATCAAAAAAAAAAAAAAAAAATACTCTAGTAAGCCAGATGCCAAGGCACCAACAAAAATTACAATCCATACCAGGAAACAGGGAGATATGACCCAGTTAAAGGAACAAGATAAGCCTCCAGATGACATAAAGGAGTTGAGATAACTAATCATACATGTTCAAACAAATCTTAATAAATTCAATGAGAAGGCTAAAGAAATTAAGGATATTAAGAAGACATTGGATGAGCACAAGGAAGAATTTGAAAGCATACATAGAAAAATAGCAGATCTTATGGGAATGAAAGGTGCAATAAATGAAATAAAATTACACAGGAATCATATAATAGCAGATTTGAGGAGGCAGAATAAAGGATTGGTGTACTTGAAGAAATGGCCTCTGAAAGTGAACACACAAAAGAACAGATGAAGAAAAGATTGGAAAAACTTGAACAAGGTCTTGGGGAACTAAAGGACAGCAAGAGATGTGCAAACATATGAGTTATGGGTGTTTCAGAAGGAGAAGAGAAGGGAAAAGGGGCAGGAGGAATATTTGAAGAAATAATCATAGAAAATTTCCCAACTCTATTGGAGGACATGGATATCCGTGTCCAAGAAGCACAACGTACTCCCATCCGAAAAAATCTGAGTAGACCAAGTCTGAGACACATACTATTCAGAATGTCAAATGCCAATGACAAAGAGAGAATTCTGAGAGCAGCAAGAGAAAAGCAATGCATAACATATAAGGGATACCCAAAAAGATTAAATGCCAATCTCTTATCAGAAACCATGGAAGCAAGAAGACAGTGGTATGATATATTTAAGATACTGAAAGAGGAAAAACTTCCAGCCAAGAATCTTATATCCGGCAAGATTGTCTTTCAAAAATGAGGGTGAGTTTAGAATATTCACAGATAAACAGAAACTGAGAGAGTTTGTAACCAACAGACCTGTTCTGCAGGAAATACTAAAGGGTGTGTTACAACCTGAAAAGAAAAGACAGGAGAGAAAGGCCTTGAAGGGAGTCTAGAAATGAAAATTATATCAATAAAAGTAACTAAAAGTGTCAAAAGACTGGTGAAAATAAAATATGACAGATAAAACCCAAATATTCAGGAATAAACTTAACCAATGATGTAAAGCACTTGTATTCAGAAAACTACAGCTCATTGTTAAAAGAAATCAATAAAAGACCTAAATAATTGGAAGAACATTCCATGCTCATGGATTGAAAGACTAAATATCATTAAGATGCCAGTTCTACTCAAATTGATATACAGATTCAATGCAATCTCGATAAAAATTCCACCAGCATTTTTAAAATAAATAAAAAACATGATTATCGAATTTATTTGGAAGGGTAAGGGGTCCTGAATAGCCAGAAACATCTTAAAAAAGGAAAGTGAAGTTGGAAGACTCATTTCCAGACTTTAAGTAGTATTACCTAGCTACAGTGGTAAAAACAGCATGGAACTGGCATAAGGACAGACAGATTGACCAATAGAACTGAATCGAGAACTCAGAAATTGACCCCCACATCTATGGTCAAGTGATTTTTGACAAGGCTGTAAGCCCAGCCCGCTGGGCCAGAACAGTCTACTTAACAAATGGTGCTGGGAGAACTGGATAACCATATCCAAAAGAAAGAAAGAGGACCACTATCTCACACCTTATTCAAAAATTAACTCAAAATGGATCAAGAACTTAAATATAAAAACAACAATCATAAAACTCCTAGAAGAAAATATAGGAAAATTTTTTCACAATCTTGTGGTAAGCAGTGGTTTCTTTAACCTTATGCCCAAAGCACAGGCAACAGAAGGAAAAATAGATAAATGGGATTTCTTCAAAATTCAACACTTTTGCACCTCAAAGGACTTTGTCAAAAGGGTGAAAAGGCATCTGACTCAATGGGAGAAATTATTTGGTAATCTCACATCTGATAACTGTTTAATATTCATGATCTATAAGGAGTTCATACAGCTCAACAATTAAAACACAAAGTATCCGATTGAAAAATGGACAAAAGACTTGAAAAGACAACTGTTCAAAGAAGAAATACAAATGGTGAAGAAACACATGAAAAAATATTCAACAAGACTAGTGATTAGAGAAATACAAATAAAAAATACAATGAGATATCATTTCACAACTATTAGACTGGCCGCTATTAAAAAGTCCAAAAACTGTAAATGTTGGAGAGGATGTGGAGAGGTAGCAATGCTTATTCACTGTTAGTAGGAATGTAGAATAGTACAGCCACTGTGGAGGACTGTTTGGCAGTTCCTAACGAAATTGAATATAGACTTGCCATGGGACCTGGCAATACCATTGCTAGGTATATACTCAAAAGAATTGAGAGAAGTCATACTAATAGATATCTGCACACTGATAATCATAGCAGCATTATTCATGATATCCAAAAGCTGGAAACAATCCAAGTGCCCATCAACTGATGAATGGATAAACAAATTGTGGTGTATACACATGAGGGAATATTATGCAGCAGTAAGAAGAAATGAATTCGTGAAGCATATAACAACATGGATGAACCTGGAGGACATTATATTGTGCAAAGCAAGCCAGAACAAAATGGACAAATACTGTATGATAGAGATATTTTGAACTAAATATATTGTGTAAACTCAGGAGTTAATAATTGGAATATAGGATGCCAGAAAATAGAAGGAGGGTAGATAATGGAAAGCTGAGGGTTAATCTGTGCAGAATTGGTAAAAAGGTTGTTTGTAAATCTTTGGAAATGAATAGAAATGGTTAAAGCATATCATGGTGTTTATAACTAGCAATACTATTGTATGTGTATGACAGTGGTTGAAAGAGAAAAGCTAAGATCATATATATTACTAAAAGGAAAGCTAAAAACTGTAACATGGGATGTTATAAGATAGTAAAACCTCATGTAAAATATGAGTATCAGTGACATTGCATATATAAGGCTGTTTTTGCAAAATATAAATACAAATATACTAGAGTGAAGTAAAAAGAATAGCAGTTATGTATGGCAGAGGAAGCATAGAGAGATTGAGAGGTGAGGAGTTTTGTTTATTTGTTTTTGTTTATTATTAATATTTCTGGAATAATGCTAGTGCTCTAAGAATGATTGAAGTGATGAATGCACAAATATATGATTACACCAAATACCATTGATTGTACACTTTGGATGGATATATGCTTTATTCATTTGTATCAATAAAATTGATTTGTTAAGAAAAAACTATTTTTAAAAAACAAATAAATGCAGGAATAGCCAGAAATAGTAGCTATGTACAGATTTTTTTTGGTCTGGTTTTTATTATTATTATTATTGAAGTAATGCAAATGCTCTAATAATGATGGGCATGATGAATGCACAACTATGTGATTATTCCAAATGCCATTGACTGTATACTTTGGATGGATTGCATGCATTGTTAATATGTATCAATAAAATTGATTTGTTTAAAAAATGCAGGGTAAAAAAATTACACTAAGGATTATACTATTGATCTAGAAATCCTCCTGTTCCACAGAGGACACAAATTCTATATGGAGCAATGGCTAAAAACATAGAAACTACAATGATGATCTTGATATTTGTGATGATAACATTCAGTGCTGTTTATTTTCTGTGTGTTTCAGGCATATTAAATATATTATCAAGATAATCCTTCCCAAAACTCTGAGATATATGAAAATATTTTTAGCTAAAAAAGAAAAGTAAGTCTGTTTTCTCTATAAAATTTAATATTTCAAATCTCACTTTCTGGCAACTATAATTATGGGTACATAATAGAATTAAATTATTCAAAGTTAATGCTCATATAGCCATATTCCAATACCTAAATTTAGACATAGAATGTCTAACTTAAGGACCCTTCCTCAAACTGCTGCTAAGCAACCCAGTTTATAATTAGTAGAATCAAGAGTCTATCCAGGTCTAATTACTTTAAACCCAGTGATATTTCCTTGAAGCTCAACTACCCTCAAGAGTTAATGGCCAGAAAATCAAACTGTCTCCTTTCCAAAAGTAAAAGTACTTTTCTTCATCATATAGCTATAGGAGGAATGAACCTAATCATACTCTTTGAGAAATATATATCTGTTTATCATTTGGAAGTATTATTTTCTCAAGACTTGAAGCAGCTTTCACATTTGTCTTTATAAACTGGTATTTCAAATATTTCAATTTTTGGGGAAATGTACCTACACATTTGTACTAGCACTGGAGAGGATCAGAAGTTTACAGACAGAAACCACACATTTTAAAATTTTGACATTTCAAAGGAAGAAAAAGGAAATCTTCTTAGGAAGTCATGTAGAAAATTTTAATATTCACTTGGATTAATAGAAGAAACCCACAAAGTCTTTTAGTGTTATGAACAAGAAAGGAAAAAATAGATAAAAATTAATCACAAATATTGATATTAATTAAAATGTTGTGCTGAGAATGATAGCATAAGGAGCATAGTTCAAAGATTAGCTATACTTTCTAATCATATTATGAATTTCATTTATATAATGCAGCTGGAACTCTCTAAAACGTTCATAATTACTCAAATTTCACATTAATAATTTTATACCTACTAATTAATGTGCAGTTATTGAAACATGGAAGTCTTATTGCCTATCTAAAAGAGATGTGTTAATGGCTTAGTTTCCACAAAGAGTGGTTGTTTGGGATATAATTATTTTATATTGGAAAAAACTCTAAATTTGAATATAGATTGACTCATAATATACTCTTACACTATAGTCATGTGCAAATGACACTTGGTATCTACAATCTTAACTTTGTTCAAACTATAGGATTAGATACATTTTCTAAATTAACTATAAATGACAACCATTTGTAGAAAAACCCAAAGGAAGACATTTGGATAATTAAATATGAAATCATTTCGAAATTAATGGGTTCACAATAGAAAAATAAGTTAAAAAACTTGGACAATTCACAAAAAAAATTAAAAATGGCCCTTAAACACATGAAAAGATGTTCAATGGCATTCACATTTTGAGAAATGCAAATTTCAATTACAGAGATATTTCTGCTCTTTGACTAAAAATTAAAATTATTATGACTTTTGATGAAACTGTGGGAAACAGGCACTCTCACACATTTCTGGTGGTAAATTAGCAAGGAAAATTTGGCACTATCTAATAAAGCACAAATTCATTTAGTGTCTGATCAACTTCTAGAAATTTACCAAGAAGAGGCCAACTAATAATATGAAAATGTGTCTGTACAAAGTTATTCATTGCAGTAAATTTTGTAATTTAAAAACTTTGTAACCAATTCAAATTCCAAATTTAGAAGAGTATTTGTACGGGCTTTGGTGACTACTCATAATGGAGTTCTGTCCAGCTGCAAAATAATGAGGGATGTCTCTATAAGATGATGTGGAGTGTTTTCCAGGCTATTATTCACTATTAAGTGAATAAAGAAAAGTGCAAAGGAGTGTCTATAGTATATTATAGTATAGTATCTATAGTATAGTATTGTGTGAACAATAAAATAAATAAAAATACACACACAGGAAGAATAAATCAAAACTAATGGGATCAATTACAGGGATGAGTGGGTAGAACTGGGTGGAAGAATGGAGGGTCGGAACAGTAAAGAAGAAAGAGGAAAGAGAGAGCTGTGACACTTCTGAGAATATACTTTTTGTTACAATTCTATTTTTTGAAACAATATTAGTTATTCATATGCTGAAAAAGTAGGGTAAATAAAATTACCCAGATTAAGGGGTGAGAGGCTTGACCAAGTAGCTTTTAAACATCCTATTTGGATTAATGCTCTCAGGTTAAAGATAAATCGCTCTAAACAAATATTGAATCAGAGTTGGTAAATTTCTATTTTTCTTTTCTTTCACTCTCTTTCTTTATTGCTGTTGAATTGGGTAACAAATTCTAAAGGTACTTCTGTGAATTCTAGAATTCAGAAAAATAAAATAAAGTAAAATAATTCACTTCGTTCACATTTATTCCCTGGTTCGCTCATTCAGTATACATTTATTGAATATCTAATATATAATAGCTTTCATATTATACACAGATAACTAAAAGATAAGAACAGCAAAAGAATTCAGTAATCTAAGATTTTATTTGAGGTATTAGTCACACAGAAAATAATTTCAGAGTAGATAATTAAATGGATTAAAAAAAAAAAAAAAAAAACTATAGGAGAAATTTTCTTAAACCTGAACATGCTCGAGAGTGGTGGGTCAAAAGAATTTTCAGGGGGTAAATGGAAATGTGCATACACCTTCTTAGGGGAAGATGTGGTTGCTCACTCATTTGTCTTGAAATTGGTTAAAAGAGACATTAACCCAATCTAAGTATACTCTACATGGGTCATTGCTGAAAGCCTCATAATTAATGTAGCTGCCATAATTTCAAATATAAAGACATTCTTTTCATAGACATTCAGCTGTCTTGTGAAATTAGCATAGCACACACAAAAAGAAGCTTACAACTGATTTAATGATTTCTACCTAAATATCTCTTAAGCACTTTTATTAAATTGTCAATGGCCATTGTTTGCTAGGTGATTAATGATGGCCCTATGAATAAAAGAATACTTTTAAAAAATACTTGTAATTTATTTTTGGGGGGTATTTATGTCTAGAAAATAGGTCACATTATTGCTTACATTACACAAAGATGCCTTCTAGAGGCAACCAGTTTCAGATTGGTTTAATTATACTGCAACATAATTTCAATTTTATTAGGATTTATCGCATCTAATCTATTCTCTTTCAAATGAAATACAAGACTTAATAAATGTATAATAAAGTATAAAATCTTAGAGGGGAGGGAACATTGGACAAAACAGCACCTTCTTTTATGTCACTACTAGACTTGGACAATTTGTTGACTTGCAAATGAACTATCAGAAGATCAGGTAAGGAAAATGTGCTTTGCATGGCTATCACAAATTGACTTTATGCAAAGAATATATGCATTCTTCTGTACTAGGCAGGGCAGAAGGTAGAGGACATATTTATGTTGAGTACCACAGGCACCGTGTAATATCATATCACATCAGGAAGAATTTAAGTATGGATATATAAATACAAATTTCAGCTATTCAAGTTTCAGAAAAACAAGGAGTTAGCACTTACTACAGATTGGGTTGTTACTTGCTACTATTTCCATGAAAAAATTCATGTTCCATAATGTAAGGCATTCCCCTCATGTTCAAACTTGAATGGTTTTGCCTTAGAAGAAGTATGAAATCCAGTGTTCAGGAAGGGAGTTACTTCATTTTTTCCTAATTAAGCTATATATATCTTTGGAAATGTAGCCATCATTTCACTAAAATGCTTCTCCTGTGTCTTCTGATGAATATGGCATTCCTCCTCAAAGAAGGTAAAGATTCCACTCACAAATTTTAGATTCAGTGCTAGAAAGGAATTCACTAACTGGATAGCTCAATGTTCATCTCACAAATTATTCTTGAATTCTGCTGCTAGTTGCACGGTAGAATTCTGTATTTCTATATAATTAGGGATGCAGAACCACATGTTGACTATTGGGTTAGCACATATAATGTATTTCAGAAGTGCTAGCCACAAGATAACAAAGATGTTAATGGGCCATCCCATTGTCCTATTAGGCCAGTCCTGTTTTTTTCTGCTGATGCAGCAAGTGAAAGGATAGGTAGATATATGATCACTCACTCATTATCATACCTCCTTTACTATAAAATGGATCTCCTGCTATGAGAAAATGCAACATAGTATCCCTTGTCAGTAAGTCACACATCTGTAAGCCCTCAGAAAGTGGTACAGAAGTTAGAGAAACTACAAAAAAGATAAATGATAGTCTCCAGGTTGAAATGTGTCTGATATAACTATCTTCTCAACACATGGCTAGCTGGTCACCTTGAGCTATGGTACCATATTGAAGGCTTATCATTGGTTGTTGCTGGTGGTAGATAGGGAGCCAGCTCTGTCATTATCTAGATCATACTTAAAATGAAAAGGAGTCTATGATGTGGAGACCATGCATTATAACCCTTCCTGCTACCCTGCCTCCTCTATTCCTGGGACTTTCACACAAGCACTAGAGCAATCAAGTAGACAGGCTATCTGAAATCCACTGGATAAGTCATCATGTCCAACTGGTTGTTAAGTGACTTCTTTAGAGTGGATGCTCTGTGGTAGGCATTTGCAAGAAACACAATATCTACAAGTTTTGTGCTCACTACCATAGGTCTATCTACCTTTCACTTGCTAGATACCTTTGCTGTTGACTTTTCAATTATCCCCCTTATATGCGCTTAACCAAAAGTCAAGCTATTCACCACTGCCTAAGTCCATATATATCTTTACATTGGGCAACATTTTTCTCCATAAATGTGAAAGACCAAGTTAACTGCTCACAGCAATGCCCATTGGGGGGATTTCTCCTCACTATTATCTTTTAGGGTGACTTCCAAAGAAGGGATTTAATAATGATACAAAATTCCTTTTTTTGAGTTCACATCAACATAGTAGCCAAACCCATCCATTATATAGGTCCAAGATATTTTCTCCCTCTGTTAGGTCATCATAGAACATTTCCATTGAGGGAACAGATATAGATAGGGTAATGGCATCGGTGCAAATGGAACAGGTTATACAAGAGTCTGGACTACCTGTTCATGTAGAATGTTTGTAAAGATTTAACTGTTCAGCCTAATACAAAATGGAATGTTTCAATTATACGAAGGATTATTATTGTAACAGCATGCCAGGGCCTTAAGAATTAGAATATCTGATATTTTGCAACTTGTTATGGGTCTCTCTCATTGAATAGTTCTTGCCGTAACATCATTAAAATCTCAGAACACTACTAGGGCCCAATAACTCACCAAGAGAGCTATTATGCATAAGGTAAGTGGTTTGTTACAGGGAGCATGGCCTTGTTGGCAATCCTTTTGAGGTATGACCAAGAACATATGAATACCTATAAAAGATAATTGTAGAGCTTTTAGATATTCTCAGTAATATGTCTACATCCAGAATAGCTTATACTATAGCCTGGTCTTGCTACAGAGCCCACTGTCTTCTAGGGACAGCCAAATGCAGTTTATATTGTCTCTAAAATCCAAAGAAACCTATCAAGTGTTAGGCCTCTTTTGTAGAGGCTTAGGGTACAACAACCCACCCTTTGCCTTTAGGGGAATGCTTCAGAACATTGGATTCCTAAACATTTCTTTGATAAGGCAGGACTTTAATCTGTGTAGTATTTTTCCTCCCACATTTTGACATGTGTCCGCCTGATCACTGGAGCCAATTAAGCTGAGATTATCAATATAGTGAACCAGCATGAATACTTCGGAAAGTCAAGAAAATAACTATCTTGTGCCTATATTCAGAAATCATGATAATTAACATAGCTTGTGGAAAAACAGTAAATGTATATTGCTGTCTTTCTCATGTAAAAGGGACTTACTTTTGATTTTCCTTAATAACTATACTCTAAGCGCCATAGGCTCAAGATGAGTCAAAGCCACACAGAGTTGTCCTATGCAGCTACAGTTTTAATAACAAATGAAGTTGAGGGGATGAGAGGCATTTGCTGTAAAGGTATCTTACACAGAATAAAAAGCTGATTGTTATTAAAATTGATGTAAATTTCTAGCTAGGTGGTCAAAATTCTTTTGAAACCTTTAATAAAATATTCTATCCTGTTACTCACATAAAAGTAAATCAATGACAGGTTGATGGCCAAGATAAATGTGTTATCTTTATATAGTATGTGTGTGTGTATCACATATATGTATGATAAATAGAAAAATGGAATCAGGAGAAAAATAATTGTTTCACATTTAAGTATATATTTAGCCATTGTAAATAAGCTGAAATGTAGACATTTATCTCTATCTATTGTTGGTTATCTTTCTCCTATTTACAAATAGAATATTTATGGTACTTAAGGTATACACATTAAGCAGTACAGGCTAAATTGATGCATCTAGTTGCATTGATGTAGACTGAGCCACAGATTGTTTTTCTATTTGCTACTCTTTTATTAACAACACTACTAGTTATAAAAAGCCATGACCTTCTCTATAGCTTCTGCTATGTTTCCTCTGAATCTATTTAGAATTAAATAAATTCAACCAAAGACTGGCTTTATAACTCAACATTAAATCTTAGCCTGGTTTGCACAATGCCTCCAATCATCCCTATCTTTACCACTCAGTTAAACAAGCGTTAGTAATTTTCCTTGACACCAAAATCACATATTCAGAGCTACCTACTGAAATTTCATATTTACTTTTTCATATTTTCTTTTCCTTTTCAACATATGCATTGCTATGAAATATTTAAAGATCTTTGTTTATATTTTGCTCTATCTTTGTTCATATTTTGCCTTAAACACATAAAAATTCATTTAAAAAATATTCTGAGTTGTGCAAGTTCACCATCTCTTCTTTATTAATAATTTCAGAAACTTTTATGAATCTTGTAATGATGGATTAGTTTGTATCCAGCCAATCCTCTTGCTAAGAATTACTTTAAAATCTATATTTCAAATGAACAAAGAAAAAACATTTGATGTTATTTTCCCCCAAAGGGGTCAAAATACTGGATGCAGTAGAAAATCACTGCGCTGCATCACATATTTACAGCTGTTTTCCACACATGAATGTGCCAACTGAACTGCCAAAGGCAAACAGCCAAACAGAAAGTGACCAGAGATTTCTGCAGGCTCTTGGAGCTATGGAGATAAACATTTTGGCTCAGTGGTACAAGGCAGCCACATCCTGAAGGGCCAAGAACCGGAGAAAAGAAAGCCAAACTTTCATAATGCTTGATGAAACAAGTATGTTATTTGTGCTATTTGATTGGAATGAAAACATACAAAAAGGTAATGAAATTATATTTTTTTCCATTTTTTGAAACTTATACCAGTCACTGTACTAGATGCCTTACCTAATGTAGTTCATTTAATTGTTTTTTAACCCTATGAGAAAAGTTGGGCTCAAAGAGGTTAAGTTATTTGCCAGTCACATAGCCACTACCTGGAGGAGTCTGAGATTCAAATTTGGCTGACTGTAAAGCCATCATACTTTCACATAAAAATACCTGATTTCCCAGTTGGTTACATGGTATCAGTGACTTTTATTTTATAATATTTATCTTACAGCAACATTACTTTTACAGTTGAACATTTGGAGGGGGAAAAAAGAATTAACATTACAGAGTAATGCAAAGTTTCAGACTCTATAATATTCTCTAATATCTAAAGAAATTAACAAATAATAGTACCATCAGCCAAATTTTACCAGCAGCAACCTTTAAGTAAAAGGGAACCTCCTCATGACAAAAATTCAAAAAGTAGAAACTGTAGAAAAAAAAAAAACACAGATGTCTGGATAAAGAGCGTGGCTGTGAGCCACAACTCTAGGAATCCTTTGAATTCGTTCACCAAGCCCTATCTAATCTAATATCCATTTAGAGTTTGCAGTGGCAAACTAAGTAGATGCCCTTACAGTTTACTTCTTTCTCCCTTTGGACTGGGATGGAGTACATATGGATTTTTTCAGAATGATGGGTGAAATGATGAGGGGTCTGGTTAATCCCTAAGGCTCATTCTCTTTGTTCAAGTTAAGACTCCAGGGTTGGGCACCACAAAGGTATCTACCCATGAGAATGGGTTTTCCACATTACACAGGATTTAGTATAAAGCAAAATAGTAATAATACAAAATAAAATAATACTCCATCTCTTCAGATCATTTACATGGACCCTGTTTTCATCAGAGACCCAAGCTTCCGGACACTATATCCACTGTGACTGCTCCTCATAATCAGAAAGAATCTTCTCCCTAGTCTTAAATTCACTTAAGTTGGCCTAGACCCACTATAGGCTATAGCACAATTTAAAAACAAGAAAAAGTAGTTGGTCTGGAGCAGCCAGATAACTCCAGACTTGACAAAAAAAAGAACAAAGTCAGAAATCATGGCAACTTGAACCTTCCAGAACCTTGGGTTACTTGACAACCTCTCAGATACACAGGCCAAACCTTGTAAAGAATGATTCCCGTTAAAATA
Organism: Tolypeutes matacus; assembly: GCA_026826555.1. Taxonomy (NCBI): domain Eukaryota; kingdom Metazoa; phylum Chordata; class Mammalia; order Cingulata; family Chlamyphoridae; genus Tolypeutes; species Tolypeutes matacus. The sequence goes on from JAKSZT010037812.1 coordinate 9,572,005, forward strand.
ATAAACAGCACAGAAATAAAGTGACTTTTAAAGGTTTCTATGTTTCCCAGTGCTTTCTCTTCTGGTTTCAATAGATAAACTTTGTCTCTTGATACTGTATTATCCTTTATTTCCTAAACATTAAAAGAAGGTGACCTCAGTCTTACAGGTGGTAAAAATGAAAATTATAGAATAAACATTAGTGCCACAAATGAGAATTGCTCTTTTAAAGTTAAAAATTGTTCTGCTTTATGTGCCTTTTCTAAAGTGCAAGCATTTCAATTTCCTGTTTGCCCTTTCTTCTATTTGAATATAGGTGAATAAAAATCATCTTCTCTGGTTATGTTCTTTTTAGAAGAAGTTAGATAACATATACTCACTAGAGGGAAGAAAATTCTTTCTAAAATCCTTTGCCCAAAATTGAACTCTACTTTATACTTTGTAACATCCCATTTGCTTTTGCACTGCCGAATCGTGTGCACTAAATGCCTTCTACTAACTCCATGGGGAGTCTTCTCTCTCTTTTTTTATTTTCAAGGGAATGGTTTGAATTATCTTAACATTGTTTCTGTATTCTCCTCTTTGGGATTGTCTGAAGTCATCTCTACACTTAAAATTGCTAAGTTAATACCTCCAGCCCCAACCTCTCCCCTGAATTTCAAACTTAAATACTTAATGGCCTACACAACTGTCTTCATTTTGATGTTTCATAGACATCTCCAATTAGCATGTCCAAAACAGACTTCCTGGTATTCTGTCTCTGCTAGTGATCATCAATCCCAGTTTTCCCCATTTCAGTAAAAGTTACTAACTTTTATCTAGTTCCTTAGGTCTTAAACCTAGAAGTTAATTTAGTTTCTTTTTGTCATATCACACATTTAATTGTCAGCAAGTCATATTGGCTTTATCTTCAAAATGTACAGCAAATCTGATCATTTTTACTATTTTCACTGTTGGTACCTACTCAGTCCCAGTTGCCATCACCTAAAGCCTATATTAACACAACAACTTCTTAACTGGTTACTCCATCTTAAAAAAAAACTTGCAGTCTCATTGTCTTGTAACTCTTCAAAAAATGTTATTAGCATCCATATTAATTCAGAAGAACTAGCTTAAAATGGGCAATTCCTAAGTTTATTTTTTATATGATTAGGTAACAGAAAAATTGGAGTAGACATTCATTTCTATCTTGGGTCCAAAGTCAAATTTGTAAAATCTATTTGAAAATAAAAAGCATTTATGGTCACATAATTTTTAGATCAGTTTCCTTTATTCCACTATTCATTCATTTTTTAACTTATCACAGTTTGAGTGTGTGTGTGTGCACATGAATATATGATTAATGCATCTCTTCTTAACTACACTGTAAACTTTGTGAAGATAAAAGTAATACTGATTTGTTCATCATTGTGTTCCAAGCACCTAGTTTGATGCTTGCAACAAAGATATTCATAGTATTTGTTAAAAGCATTAATCAATTTGTTTATTGACTTTTATCCAGCATAATGTAAGGAGTTTGCCATATATAAGGAAATAAACAGATAATGTAGTTCCTGACAGTCAAATTTTGGTCAGTAAACCTGCAATTCAGTCATGGATTTGATCAATCTGTGTAACTACTCTGGGATTCCGAACTCTCGTTTAGGTTTTTCAGTGTTATGCTATTTTAAATAAGAAAACAACATTATATTTTAATATCATTTAATAGGATATTTCTATGATATTTAAATCTACTATTAGACATAGGCTGGAACTAATTAATTAATTAAACAAAATCAGTTCTAGACCAAAATCTAGGTTCTTGACCAGATGCTGTGGTTACAAAGATAAGAGAGGCACATGTCCCCTTCATGGGGCTTTTAGTCTAGCATTTAAATACATAGGACCTGAGAATATTTTAATCAACTTTGCCTATATTGTATCAATTTTGTTTACATTCATCAAGCCAAATGTAGCTATTTAAATTAGTCAACTCTGTCCTTGTTTCTTATCACATAAATCCAGAAAATCCATTAACTTAATTTGACATAATTCACTTTGAATTCTGTCAAACAACAAAACGTTTTATCTGAAAGGATTCCATGGGAATATTGATAAAATTACCATGAAACTAGTATCTTCATAACATATAAGAAGGGCTTATTGTTTATATTCCAGAAATGCTGTAATGTTGGGTCTAAATGAACTTATCAATGGTTGTTTTTACATAAATAGATTCTGTTCCTGTGCAAAGGTTAAGTTTTTAAAGTGGCAATGATAATGTGGTTTGGTTTCTGATATTTTACATAAAGGTGGGGAAGAAAGACTGAATTAAAGTTGGAAGGGAAAATAAATACATTATATGGCATCCAGGTTACCTAGTTCTTGGCGGTTCTGCCTTTTAGAAGCTCTTTAAGTAGCCAGGTCATTTCCTCATTTTGGGTCTCCATTCTCTCATTTTTAAAGGAAAACGGTTTGAACTGGATCTTTTTTTCACTTCTTTTAGCTCTAATATTCTAGACTCTAGATAGAGATTTTATAGACTATATTCATCTCCATATGGCAATATAGAAATATTAAATAATGGTAAGAGATAGCTCATCAGCATTTCTTCTCTGGTTTATCCATATTAATAAAGTGGGTCAGATTCATGTGCAGATTCATATTTGGCTGATTAAACAAACCACTGGTTAGTTCTAGAAAAAAATCCCTTACCTCTTTTTTGAGTAGTGACACCCAAATTATGTTGCTGTGCCCAAGATACAGAAAAGTGAGTAATCAGAATTTATTCATTTCTGATGCTAATATTGATATATAGAATGTCAATCAGATTGAAAAAATTATTATGAGTGTATAATAGATCAGAGGAAATCCCAGAAGGTACTGTTTTCCTTATGACATTTACATAAGTAAAATGTTCAAAATGGGATCTTAATTTAGCAATCAAATATTTGTTCCATGTAAGCCAAGCAACTCAGTAATGATTTCTAAGTTCTATTCAGGCAATCAAGTCTGTAAACACAATTTCTAGTTAGTCATATTAATTATTCTTTGTTTATTTTTTCAGCTACTGGTTTTTGTTAGCTTGTTTATTAATTCAATAATTCTTAGAAACATTATTATACTAACTGAGACTTCCTAAATTTGATTGTGTGAAAATACTTCAAAGTGCCCTCTTATTTTCCTTATAAAGTTTCTCAAGGGACTCCAAATAATGAATGGGCGTCACACTTATGGTGTGGACAGTATCATATAATTGCTTAGGAAGGAAAATGCCTTAATGGAGTCTGGTGACTAATGGAAGAGATATAGTTGGTAGAGTGTCTTCTTAACATCTTTATGCAAAAATTATGAAAAATATAAATTTTAAATTAGCAGTAAAATGATCTTTACTAGTCCTTGGGACATGTAAAAATTTACCTTAAAACTGGCAAAAATCCAAACTTTTTTCCAACATTCTTGCAAGTTTTCTCAGAACCATATTTTAAACACGGATATCCAGGTTCTGGGAAGAGCACTGGATTGAGTCAAGAGAGATGAGTTGGGTCTCAGCTTTGCAGCTTCTCGTCTCTGTGATTTTGCCTTTATGCACAGCAGCCACCTTATCCATAAAATTGAGGGATTAATTTCTCTAAGCAGTCCCAAAGCTTCTTCCAGCACTTCAATTCTGTGAGATCCGAGCTACCTATGAAAAATTATCACCAAAATAGTGCAGTGTTTTCCCACAAAATAATAGTTTCATTTCACTTCTGAATTGCAAGCTAGTTTGACATTAACAATTATCAACATTCTAACATAACTTTTTAACTTTCAGGTAATTTTGAAAATGGTTTCTGGGAACTAGTTCCCTCAAATTATTCTTCCTTCTTTAGAAGGTAAGTTAATAAACTTAACCTAACCCCTTGACTCTAACAATGGAAAAAAAGCAAGTCGGGTAGCCATAAATCTTTTAAAGTAATCTTTTAGTATTAAAGTGTAAAATAGGTACTGAAAACTGCACGATCACAAATGTGCAATTTAAAAACTTTTATAAAGTGTACACACTCTTTTTTTTTTTTTTTTTTAAGTAAAATATTCACTTTAATAAAAGACAATGTATTGACGTCAAATAAGCACCTAAAAGAGATGCACAAAACATCTAGTCTTTAGGAAACTGCAAATTAAAATCACAACACATCAACTCCAATAGCTAAAATTTAAGAAGACTGAACATACCAAGGGTTGGCCAGGATGTAAAGGAACTGGAAACCTTACAAAATGCTGGTGTGCATGTAAACTTGTACAACCACTTTGAGAAAAATTGCGGTTTCTTTCAAACCTGATTAAACACCCATTATAAGGCCCCATCATAGAGAGAGAGACAGTTACTTCTGGGTCTAGTTGGTAGGAACCATAGATTTTCTGGTACCACATGGAAAGTCCAGCATGGCCCCAAAAGGGAGCCAAAAGGGAGCCCAAACTGGAAACAAAAACTCAAAATTTTATTTTATCTGAGATATCAAACATACTTAAATATTTTGTTAAAGAAGACAAGCAGAAGGGGCCAGACTGTTGGTGAGAGTAATATGGGGTCTGCCCTTATCATACTAGAAAAAATAGAGTGACTAGTAACCCTAGAGAATCAGAGCCCCTCCTCTACTTACATTTTAAAAGAAGGGAGAAAGGTCTGTTCAGAGTTGGCTGATAGCCAAGGCTGATGTCAGTTGGCAAAAAATTCATGGCCATTGACTGGGCAACCTGTGGCCTGCCCCTCATCATCCTCTTTCCCCAGGCCTCCCCAGTTCTTCCTTAGCAAGAGTCATATCCCAAGCAGAGCTATATGGAAAGGCAGTTGTGGTCTAAGTCTCTTCCCCACATATGCTTTCTTTTTTTTTTTTTTTTTTTTTTTTTAATTTTTTAATTTTTTTTTTTTTATTATGGGTAAAAATCAAAATTCTCACAATACATACAAACATTTGTAAAATGATATATAAATATATATGCATATATGTGTATTTGCTTACAAAAATGTTATTTATATATATATATATACATATATTTTAAGAGGTGCTTAGATTACCTAAAATATTACACGGAACCCACTGGGATTCCCATGTTGCCCACCTCCTCTAAATTGTAAACAAGTGTACACACTCTTAACCACCATCAAGATGAAGAAAGAATATTCAGGAGACTTACTCTAACTCCTAGTCATTATCCACAAAAAATAATCCCTATTTTGACTTCTGTTTCTCTAAATAAGTTTTATCTGCTTGTCATCTTTTAAATGAAATTATCCAGTGTGTACTTTATTGTATTGAGATGATTTGACTCAATATTTTGTTTGTAGAATTTATCCATGTTATTGTGTGAGAAATAGCTTATTAATTTTTATTGCTATGCAGTATTCCATTATAAAATATACCACCATTTATTTATTCATTCTACTGTTGATGGACAGTTGATTCACTTCCAGATTTGGACTTTTACCAAAAGAATGCTGCTTTAAAGATCTTTTCATATGGCTTTTGGTGCACATGTATATGCATTTCTTTTATCTATAGACCTAAAAGTGGAAAAGTATGTCATAGAGTCTGTGCATTTCGAACTTTGATAGAATCTGCTAAATTGTTTTCCAAGCTGGTATCAATTTACACTCCCATTAGCACAGCATAGTAAATTTGCATTTGTACTTGGTATTGTAGATGTCTATTCTATTTTTGCTTTTGTTTTCCCATTCTGGTATACAGGTAATGATATTTCACTGTGAATTTAATTTTTATTTCTCTATATTTAATGATGCTGAGTGTTCCAACCCGACTCCTGAAGGGCACGAGTTGGTGAGGCCGGGAACCAAAGAACACACCTAGCATTTTGTCAGGCATAAACTTAATTGGGACTTACGGACAGGAGAGAATCTCTGACGGCAGCCGGAGGTTAGTGCCCACAAAGAGACAGGAGAAATGAGGGGTGATATAAGGGTTCTCAGAATAAGGACATTCCATAAGGTATGAGAAAACAGAGTTCGTGCTAGGGTCCCATGACAGCACACATGGGGTTTGGTGATGTTTTCACTATGCCCATAGGAAGGACATTTATCAAGGACGCTTACTGCTTTGGGAAAACTATAGTGTATGATACCATCTATGTAATCTCTCCCCTTTGGGGAGGGTTGTTAATCTTTAATTTAGGCCTAGGTCATGCAGGCAGCTGCATGCTGAAGACTTAGTGGGGGCCTGGAACCTGGCCCCCACACTGAGTATAATTTCTTTTTTTGAGTGTGGATATTTGCATGAGTTGGTATTTGAAATGCACATTTTAAATAGGACCTCTGCTATTTTTTGTCCATTCATAGGACTCATTTGTATAATTTCTATACTGTGTCAGATATATGTATTGTAACTATCTTCTTCCAGTCTGTATGTGACTTATATTTTTACTCTCCTACTGGTAACTTTTGATGAACAGAACTCCCCAATGTTAGTGAAATACAAATTATTAATCTTTTCCTTTATGGTTAGTACTTTGTTTCTCCTGCTTAAGGAATTTCTTTATTTTCACCAAGTAATATTATTCTCTTAAATCATCTTCCAGAAGCTTATTTGTTTCATAATCCATTTCAAATTAGTTTTTATAAGTCATATGAAATAATGATCAAGAGTATAGTTTTCTTTATGGTTATCTATTGGAAAATTTTAATGAAAGACTATCCTTTTTCCATATTTTTTTTTCACTATTTGATATAAGTCAAGGGACCATATATGTGTGATTTGGTTTCTGGACCCTATTTTTCTATCCTTAATACAATGATCACTTAATTAGTGTAGATTTATATTAGATTCCCTTAATTAATGTAGATTTGCATAAATCTTAATGTCTGGTAGAGTAAGTCCTCCAAATATGTACTCCTTCTTCTAGATTTCATGGATATTATGTTCAATCCTTTAAATTGCCATGTTTATTTTAAAATAAGAAACAAACCTATTTTTGTCACAAAAACAAACCTATTAAGATTTTTATTTAGGTTTTATTGAATCTATAGATCAAATGGAGGAGAATTTATATCGTTAAAACACTGAACATGATATTTATTTTGGGCTTCTTTAGTTTCCTTATTGAAAGCCTTCTAAAAGTTTCATTGATTTTTTCCCCAAAGTAATAGTACTATTGTAAATATAATCTTTAAGAGTTTAATTTCTAATTGTTTTTGAGATACAATTTATAACACAATAAAGTATAACCATTTTAGTGTAATGATTGATGAATTTTGACAAATGTATACACCTATGTAACCACTACAAGATTGAGATAATGAACCTTTCCATCACCCCAAAACATCTCCATCACCCACACTGTTCCCTCGTGCTCCTTTTCAGTTAAACCCTGATACAACCTCAGGCCCAGGCGGCAACGGATCTGCCTCCTGTCACTAAAATTTAGAATTGTCTTTCCTAAAATTTAGCATAAATAGAATAATACAGTATGTAGTCTTTATTGTCTCACTTCCTTTGCACAACATCATGTTTTTGTTTCATTTTGTTCCATTTTGTTGTTATTGTTTGCTTCTGGTTCCAACATTTGTTATGAAATTTTAAAAAAATGTATTAAAGTTGAAAGATGTTTATAGTAAGCACATATATAACCACCATCTAGTCTCTGCAGATAACACTTTAATATGCTTTATCTGCATCTAGCCATCTATTTATTGCTATCCATCCAGCAATCCATTTCTGATGCATTTCTAAATAAACTGTAGACATCACTAAACTTCCCTACAAATACTTTGGCACACATTTCATGAACTACAGTCCAATATTTGACTATTGGTTATTTGTTTTCCCTTTGAAGTAAAATTGACATGCAATTAAATGCATATATTGTATCATTCAATAAATTATGAAAAGTGCATACATTTGTGTACCCAAATGCATGGCAAAATACAGATAATTATATCAGCACAGGAATTTTCTTCATTTCCTTTTCTCAGTAAGTCCCTAGATAAGCATTATTCTAATTTTTTTTCTACTTCATGACAGTTTAGCCTGTTTTAGAACTTCATATAGCTAAAGTCATGGAGCATGTATTCTTTTGAGTAAGGTTTTTTTTTCAATCGCTGGAATGTATATGAGATTCATCCACATTGTGCATATCAGCAGTTTATCTTTTTAATTACAAGATGGCATTGTACAGCATGAATGTGCCACAATTGATTTATATATTTTCTTATTGATGGACACCTGGGCTGATTCCAGTTTTTGTCTATCATGATAAATTTCGATGATTATTCTTTTAAGATTCCTTTTTGGGGACAAATAAGTTATATATATATATATATATATATTTTTTTTTTAAAGACTTGAATAACAAGTTCTCATGATAAGTTTCCACAGAATTCACATTTTAAGAATTTATCATAGTCTAAATAAAAATTTTCATCCCATGTCCAGATCAAACCTCTTCTTCATCTCCCATCCCCCACTCCATCTTAGACCTGATGAGTGGTTTAAGTTAAAGAAATGGAGTGGAATTATTAAAATAATTAAAAAATGATTCTCCAGATTGCTCTTGCAATAATCCTCCCACACTTCTGTTGCCTCATTCCTCTCCATTTTGGGGCAGGAGTAGGAGAGGGAGGCATATGAGAAAAGTGTCCAGACTGTAGTTTATGGATGCATTTGGATTTCTGCCATTTTCTCCATCATACTAGGCATCCTGAGGTCAGGGAACATGGTGGATTCTTCAGAGAACCCTCCAAGATCCTGTCCACTGCAGTTGCTTGACACAAACTGAAATATACTAACTGGCCGACCCCTGCAGAATTCAGAAACTCTTACTAAATATTCTTATTTTTATGACAATATAATTATTTGCATAGGTTTAATCAGAATCTGTCCTCCTTGTTAATAGAAAATAATTGGCTCTCCTTAAAGAAGAAGGGGGGATAGAATGATAAGTCAATAAGCTAGAACTATAGTGAAACAAAGAGGAAAAGAATCTAACAGAAGCTTAGGAGAATTATATTCCAGACAATCACAGCTTCTAAAGCCCTCTTTAGAAAATCGATAGTAATTTCTAGGCAACACTATACTAAAAGTGTTCCTAAAGCATTTACAGAATCCTGAACCTTTCAGTTGGAAGTTTTGCTTTTAGGCCTTTATCCTTTGACACAATATATTGATTTCATCTCCATTGTCCATGTGGTTACTTTTGTTTTTTTAAGACCACTACTATATTGTAAATCACAAAGAACCCTGTGGTTTGCATAGTTGGATAGTTTCTATCTTTTGTTATTACTCTTGGGTCCACAGCAAGCAAGAGTAAAAGGAAAGAGAAGCCCTGAGCTCTGCTTTTCATTCATCAGTAGCCATATTTGACATGTTAGCTAATTTCAGGATGAACGTTTTTTTTTCTGGCTGTTTTCTATTATCTCTGAAAGAGATGCGCTATGGAAGTAAAGAGGCTTAAAAAATCTTGCTTCTGCATTTGAAACTTTCATTTTGTCTGAAAGAGCCAGTTGAAGCATATTTCTTTACGCTAAGTCCCTCAAATCTCTGCTATAACAACATAATTAAACAGGATAACAATTTTAAAGGATAAAACAATAATTTAATGAATTTGTCTGATAAATATAGTCATTTTAATAAATTTTATATCACTTCCTTATTCAATGAGAAATTTTTGAGAAATTCTGATTAATTTAAATCTTGAATTTGATGAAACCAGAAGTTTTTTCTGTAAAGTAAATGTTTTAGCCTTTTTAGAAACCATAAGGTCTCTGTCACAATTACTCAAATCTGCCCCTATAGCAAGAAAGAAGCCATGAACAATGTGTAAACAAAGGAGCATGGCTGCGATATGTGAAAAACATTTTCTCTTATTGTAAAAACTTTGCATTTGTTTAAAATTATAGAAAAAATAAAGAGGAAATACATACCCACAATCTTTCCCCCTAAAGATATTGATCATTTAAATTAAAACACTTCCCAGATTTTTTCTGTACATTTATGAGACAGAAACGGAATCATATTGATTAAACATTTTTGTATTCTGTTTTTTATATTCAACATTACCTTGTTCCTTAATATAGCCATGTAATAGTTTTGAAGACCTCATTTTAACAGCAAAAAGAAAATTAATTTAATTACTACAATCCCATTTTGGAATCATCACCTATTATTGAAATTGTGTTTTGTTTCTCAAGTATCTGTCATAATGCTAAAAATTTTACTACTCTGGTTTTTTAGAGTACATTTTTAGAAGTGGAAAACACACATCATAGTATATAAGCACTTTTTTGTTGTTGTTATTCTGGATATGCAATGCCAATTACGTTTTAAAAAGTATATGACAGTGCCTATTTCATCACATACTCATCAAGAGTGGTAGTTATTTTATTTTTAAAAAACAATAACTCTCCATACCTGTTTTTCTAAAATAAATGAGAGAGAGAGACAGGGAAGGGATGGGGAAGAAAGAGCAAACTTTAAAAATTATTTCTAATTACTGAATGAAGTAAAATATCTCTAATATATTTCTTTTATCTATCACATAAAACAGAATTTTTTTCTTCTAATGACAAAGGCTTATAATAACTACAATTCCTGGTACTCACTTAGAGTAAGTAGTTTTTCAATCTCAATAAGCTACAAAATTGCAGGATTTTCAGAAGGCATCAAAAAGTAATGTTATATAACCGTCATAAAGGAATCTTGACAGACAGAAATCCAAGTAAGACCTGACTGTTCAAGGATTCCAATGGTAAGTAAAGCTATGTAACATCATTCACACTTAACAGTGTAGTAAACTGATGAATGATGTTTCTCAATGCTAAGAGAATTCAAGGAAATTTCCTTAGCTACAGTTTTTTTTGTTTTTTTTTTTAAACTCAGTGGTTAAATGCATTGAAGTGTCAGTGAAAAAAAAAAAAAAAGAAAGAATTCTACATGAAATAGGGCTTATGTATGAATATATAATACACATAAACATAATACTTCTTGTAGCCATTCTAATAAATTCAAACTACAGAAGTATCTTGAATCCTAGCTGGGTAGATTCTAAGTTATTTTCATTATACCTACTTTTTATCTTTAAAAATTTTAACAGAAAATAATAATATTTTTAACACTTATAATCATTTATTAATCTAGTGTATTAGTCAGGGTTCTCTAGGGAAACAGAACTGACAGGAGATATCTGTAAGTATAACGAAATTTTTATGAGAATTGTCTTATGTGACTGTGGGGATAGGCAAGTCCAAATTCCATGGGACAGGCCACAAGCTGGGAACTCTGATAAAGGTTTCTGATGAATGTAGATATAATCAGCCATGGAAGCAATCAACTTACTGATGATTTAAGTCTATGAAATATCCTTATAGTAACAATAAGGCCAAGGCTTGCTTGACCAAACAACTGGAAACTATAACCTGGCCGAGCTGACCCATGAAGCTAACCATCCCATCTAGGTAGCTAGGAATGGAGACTTTTTTTTTTTTTTGCTGAGTGAATAATTGAAAATAAGTTGCTATCACCATTAATTCTTTTTTTTTTCCTTTTTTTTTTCAGGGGAGAGCACGAACACAGTCCCCCACTACCACAAATTATCCAGTCGAGTTTCCCACATTTGGAGAAATCGCAGGGGTCAGCACATCCAGAGTGCAATGACCATTAATTCTTTATACCAGAGAAATTCAACTTCCATAAATAAAAATAGGACATTCTCCTTTATAATCTCAATACTATTCATTATTCCTTTCTAGGAAATTAAGAATTAGTCCTTAATATAAAATATCCAGCATTGCAAATTTTCAAATTGTTCAAAAAATGTAGCTATTATTTAAAAACAACATTGTCTATTCTTAATAACTTTTAATCTGGAACATGTCCCCTATCATGTTTTTACATTGCAGAAGAAAAGATTAGTGAATTTGAAGATATTACAAAAGAAATCATTCAAAAAGAGGGAAAAAATACTGGAAAAAAAAAAATAACAAAAGCAATGGTGAAATGTGGGAAAATGCCATGTGACCTAATATATGTGTAATTGCAGTCCAGGCATGAAAGCAGAGAAAGAGAAAGAGGATGAAAGAAAAAAATTGAAGAAATACTGGTCAAAGTTTTTAAAAATTTTATGAAAAATATAAATTCAGATCCAAGAAGCTCATCAAACTGAAAGCAGAAGAAACACAAAAGAAACCAAAGCCAGTGAAGACTCTAATGGTTTCTCACATTCCTATGTTTCGTGAGCAACGGCACTGACTGAAGGATCTTTCTTCTGGACTATATTTTTCAGTATGTTTGTACAGAAAACAGCCTTAGAAAATAGGGATAATATCTGTAAGAAATGTGGATAAGTTTAGTTTTCACAAAAAGGTAATAAAGGGCAAGGGGAATAAGACTAATGTCATTTGGTGGGTTAGTGCATGAGTCACCTACGCCCAAGTTAAGCTGGGATAAGGGAAAACAGCTCAAACCAGTTCTACAGCCAGTAAAAGGGCACACAAGAAAGAATTATGAAAACTCAAAGATCAGTACTAAATTCCATTCCTTCTCTGGCAAAAGGACAAGTAACTGGCCAAAACTGCTGGAATGTGATAAGAGGAAACAGTTAATCAAAGACTGGGGGACTTGCCCAGGAAAGTTAGACCTCTAGGATAGGCTGTAACCCCTGGAGTACCGAATCAATGGAGAAACAGGGCAGGGCTTGTGTGTTAGGTTAAGAGGATATAAAACGTGTCACTCTCTTTTGTTCGGGGCACCAGCCACATGTTCTGGTTGCGCACCCATTCTTGCAAGATGGAGAATAAAATCTTTTCTTCTCCACAATCGGGTGAGCTTTATTTCTGCCAGGACCAGATTTCTTTCTAACAATATCCATCTTTCTGTCTGTCTGTCTGTCTCTCTCTCTCTCTCTGTAAAGCAAAGGTCAGGTATGCCTACTGCCCATTTAAAAATATTGAGGTTTCCCTATAAAGCAACTCATTGAATGTACAGGGGTCACATGGTTCTCGTTGAGTTGTAACTGAGGGTTAACAAATAATTAACAAATAATTATGATTATTAAATCATTATGTAGATGCCTTTATATTATAAATTATCCAAAGTTTAATATCTAAAATTATTGAAGCTAGCTAGACTGGTCTCCTCACCCCTGTTTATGGTTACTTTAGACTTAGCATCACCCTTGTGTATACTTACTATTGTTATGGTAATTCTAGCCTGACCTTACCTTTTTATAGTTATTCCAAAAATAGGCTCACCCTTTTGTATGCTTACTATTGTGATAGTAACCATTCCACCCTACTCTATTTAATACCCATATGAAAAACCTTGTAACTGGCCTTTGTTCTATATACCCCTATCCCAGATCCTTGTAATTCACCCTGGTTTGGTACCCACCCCCATCCTGTTCAGTCTCTTAATGTGTATTAATGAAAGAACCTGTGCCAGCTCCACCTCAATTGTTCATTATCATTATGATGTTATAAAATATCAAAATTAATGCAGTTCCAGGAGATAGTTTTTTGGGCCATTTAAGGTGACTGTCCTTTGCTTGCACAAACAAATAAACTCTCTCTTTAAAACCCCTTTGTCTCAGGAATTGGTCTTTAAGGTACATCAGGAGAAGGAACCCACATTTGCTCAGTATCAGTTCCATGGACCATCCAACCCATCTTCCCCACCCTACTCCCCTGTCAAGTTTGCACTACCCAACCCAATAGTATCCTTACACCCCTGTCATATCTCTTCACTACACAACTACTTAATCTTATGCATAAAGTGGGTTCCGTGTAATATTTTAGGTAATCTAAGCACCTCTTAAAATATATGTATATATATATATATATATATATATAAATAACATTTTTGTAAGCAAATACACATATATGCACATATATTTATATATCATTTTGCAAATGTTTGTATGTATTGTGAGAATTTTGATTTTTACCCATAATAAAAAAAAAAAAAGAGATTCCTGGAATGGCCCATTTTAGGAAAAGAGCACCAAATTCAATTCTTTTAATTTTTTGGCACAATAACTCCACCTGTCTTTTGGGAAGAGACACCTTAGACCAACTCAGTATCACCTGGCTGGCAAGTTCACCTGAACATTGCTTCCCAAGTTCCAAACAGATTCAGATTTGGGCCAGACTAGGATCATTCTCAAAAAAAAAAAAAAAAAAGAAAAGAAAATTACAAATGTGTGCTGTCTATTTCAGCACAATTAGCCCATTTAGAAACAACTTCATGAAGCCCAGTCTGCAAAAGGTTAATAGCATTTTCCTTTCTGGATTTAAAAAGCTCATGCTTTATTTATATTGCAATTAAACAGTGTAAGTACAAATGCAAGTATGCATGAGCAACGACTGCTTGATTTTTTTAATACATATTTCAAAATCCAATTGACATTCTGTGCTACTTACCCTTATTATTTATACCTTATAGTAAACTGTTGCTTTTTGGCTTTTTAATTTTAATTTGTAGAATTTTGCTTACATTACTGGATGGATCTACTATGCATCATCTATCAGTTCTCAAGTGGTCAAAAAGCCATGATAAAAAAAAAACAAAAACAAAACATTTATTTAATTAGCATCATATTAGAATAATTTTGAGGTAGAATTTTATATCCTGTTACTTAAGTTTGGCATCTTTTCTTGCATCTTCCTCAGAATGCCAGGAGATGAAACTAAAATTTTCCACATTCAGTTGATTTCCTAATTGATCACATACATTTAATTATCATATGAACATAGCACAAGGCAATGTCCTTCCTTGATTGAGCCAAGTATTTCTCTATATATAGGTATGATGTATATTTCATGTCCTACACTTGGTTTCTTGATAAAAATTGTGAAAGTCAAAAGATAAGGTATGCATAAAGAATCTGGATATGGAATCTTGATGGAAAGGATTTGTCTTTCGCCAGTAATTGGGTGTGGCTTTGCTTAATTTTATACTTATTGTATCCTGATTTGTGACTGGCAGGAAAATTATAGAGCAAAAGCATCTGAAATATCTAGATTAATTATTATATTTCATTAAATTTATTAAATAAAAATAAAATTCCCATCTTTCCGAACTTTGGCTAGCAGTGTAAATGAATGATCTATATGGTGATTTTTATCATCTTTCAATAATATTTATAATATATATTTACTGAAAGATGTCTCATAATAGACTATTTTATTCATATTTGATTTACTATGTGCTACATTTTTGTGAAATGATTCTCTGGTGGTTTGGAACTGTATGTATTCCAGAAAAACAAGTCTTTAAAGTTAATCCATTCCTGTGGGTGTGAACCCATTGTGAGTAGCAACTTTATGTGAGGTTACTTCAGCTAAGTTGTAGCCCACCTCAATCAGGTTGGTCTTAATCCTTTACTGGAATCCTTTATAAGAGAATGAAATTCAGACAAAGAGAGAGAAAGCCACAGGAAGCAAGAAACTGAAATAGAACCCAGAAGAGAAGGGAGAGATCAGGAGACACTGACCTGTGCCTTGCCATGTGACAGCACCGGCAGCCAGCTGCCCAGAATGCCAGAGTGTCTTCAAAGGGAAAATACCGCCTTCATGCTGCTTTGATTTGGACATTTTCCTGGTCTCAAAACCGTAAGTGAATAAACTCCCATTTCATGGTATTTACTTAAACAGTCTAAGAAACTAAAATAAATTCCTATAAGACTTTGCTGAATTATAAATATCCAAAGTCAGTATTGGCACATGATAACATTTACTAACTTAATGCCTGATCAATAAAATTCTTTTCGCTATTTCAGGTCTGATATTTACAAATGCAAGTAAGTTGAGGAAGTTAATTAGTCATTCTCAAATTCCCTAATAGCTAAATGTAGATAATACCTTCTGATCCCCATCACCAAAATATAAACAGACAAATTTATAAGCATTGATTGAAAATGTCTACCTGTTGTGTATTTGTGATATCTTCTTTAGCCAACAAATACACTTGGAACAATACTAAAATCTAGGCAGTTATTAAAATAAATAATGAAAAGGATTTGCCCAGTCTCGATAGATGATACAACATCTATAATATAAATGCAAATTTTTCAGAGAAAAGTTTTGAGACTCTACTCTGGGCACCTATTTACATTTCATTCATAAAAAATTGTAAACAAACTTGACTATTTGGCTTTCCAGATTGCTGATTATATGAGAAGTGGCTTGCTCCTAAAGGCAGTGCAAATGCAGTCTGTGAGAAGAAGTGATATAAAAAATTAGAAAGGAGATTGAAATATTATACAGAATTTACCCAAGAATCCTAAAATTATCTGAGATAATTTAATATAATATGAAGTAGTAAACTCTCTTTTACTTTCTAAGGATATTATATATTACATTATTATGGAGTGCCACAAAATGAATAAATATGTCCATTTATATTAAAGAAAGTCAATACTAGTTTAAATAAGTTATGGACAGTATATCCTGTTAAAGGAAGAAAAGAATTGTATGAATTCTTCTGGGTGGTTGCCATCACAAAAGATAACATTTCTATGACATTAGAAAAAAATATTTCCTATCTATTCATTTAGGTGGAGTACAAATATATATACTACTCCTCTGTGTATGTGCATTCACATATAGGAACACATAGCTATAAGCCTTTATGTGAGCATAAAGAATAGCTATGTTTCAAAGCTCAGAGCAATGGAGAGTTAAGGAGACACATACTCATGGCTGCTTTAATAACAAAAGATGCTACCAAATTATTAATTTCCTACCAACTTAACAAATGTGTGATTACTTAAATGATATCCTAACTACTTTAGCAACTTTGCTCATATATATATAAAACCTCTGCTTCATATCCATATCATATCACATACCTGGATATATTAAATAGATATTCATTTCGACTAGGATGAATCTATCCTCTGCACAAAGGGAAATTGTGCATATAGTATAAAATTTGCTTTATTCTATTATACCTTTTACCTTCTACATTTTAAAAATAGCACATTTTAGTATCGTATGCCATTTTGTCATTTTCGTGCTCTTCTTCTCCAAGGCCTGCATTTACAAATTCACAGCTGTGTAAAGTTGCTGAGTTGAGCCGTAATGTTGCTGTAGGCCAATCATGCCTTATCCTCACTGTTATTTTCAGCTTCAACCTACTTAACATTGTTAACTTTCCATCCTCCTTCCAACAATTGCATTTTTAGTTTAGCTTTTTCCTTTGTTGTTTTTATTTGAGTTAATACAGTAAGTGAACATGATTATACCTTTAAGTATCCCCACTCATTCAGTGAAATATTTTCATAAGATGAAAATTTTATCATTTCCACATAGAGAAAGTGGGATCAAAACTTGAAAGGCAAAATGAGACATAGAGCAAACTTGTTTCAGGTTGGCCTCTGTTCTAATACTGCAGATTCCTTGAACTCTGTTGCTTATTGTTAAAATTTATGATATTTATTTCATTGATGTTCCTATATTGAAGCAAAATTATCTAGTTATTTTTGTGCTTTTATAATTTCCTACAAATAAATAAATATTCCAAAATTTTATCTAAAAAAATCCTTCCTTTAAAAATGTAATATATTCCTAGAGACAGTGAAATACAGAGAGAAAATATTATTTATCTTTGAACTATAGCTATCATCTATATATAATACATCACCATAAACTTGTCATAAACGTTCATTAGACCAGGAATCTGAAACTGTATGGCAGAATTGCAGTTAAAAAAAAATTACAATTCCATAAATCTCATCTTGTGCCATGATTTTACTTATGACATATTATCTAACTTTGTTTTCAATGCAGACTGGCTTTTTAGAATTTATTTTCTATCCAAACTGGTTGATTAGTGCTTATGAGGAGAGGACTGAAACAATCTTTACACCTGGTCTCTTAGCTATGCAATTTTTATGGTGGTTTGTCCACAGTGTTGACTAAGGGATATATTCCTAATTACCTACTGCATCCATTTTCATAACTCCCTTTTGTTCACTCTCCCAATGAGCATTTTGTTTACTGGCTTACTTCTGGCTGCTATTACCTAACATTTTTCTCATACTGCCTACTTCAAATTACAACTACCTCCACCATGCCCCAAACTACCAAGTCAGAGATACAACAGAAGTTTACCCCTCTCACTTCAGTCAAGAATAAAGAACTTGTATTATCAGTTTATCTTCTCTCTTAATTACTAAGAAATTTGTGTTGAAATCTCTACCTTCTACTGTGGAACTGTGAATTTGTTTCTTATTCTGACTGTGGTTGCTTCATGAACCACATGTGGTTCATTGGTTGCTTCAATATCATGAAGCTTTGTTATTTCCTGAACATTTTTTGTAATGCAGTTCTACTGTGAAGAATTCATTCAGTTTTTGTTTGTCTAAAAAATGTCATTTTGCTTTCAATTTGGAAAAACAGTTCCTCTGTGTATAGTTTGCAAACTTGACTCTTTCAGTGTTTTAAAGACTCTATTCAGTCTTTTAATCTGTTGCGTAGTATCTGATAAAAAGTCTGCTGTAATTTTAGTAGTTTCACTTTAATGTATCATTAATCTAGGACTGCCTTTAAGGTGTTCTCTTTGGCATTGCTTATTATTGTAGTTGTTGTTATTAATACTAATACTATTACAATACTGTTGTTATTTTCTTTGGTGTGTTTTTCTTTGTGTTGGTGGTGTTTGGTCTTCCAGATCCGCGGTTGATAATTTCCATCGACTTGGAAGATTTTCAGCTTTAGTTGCTCATATTTTTTTTTCCCTCTAAGTTCTACTCCTCTATTTATATCACTTTATATTATCCCACAAGCCATGAGGCTCTATTCATTTTTCTTCATTCATTTTATCCTATGTTTAGATTTTGATATTTATATTTCTATGCTTTCAAGTACACTGACCTTTTCCTCAGCAATTAAACTGTTGTTAGTCCCAGACAGTGAACTTTTCACTTTAAATATTACACTTGTCACCTCTAGATTTTCATATGGGACTTTTTTTTATCTTCCATTCTCTTCTCCTTAGGTTCATGCTTTCTTTTACATCTGCATACATATTTGTAATATTTATATGAACTATTTTAAAGTCCCGGTCTGCTAATTTATCCATGATTCTAATTTGTGGGTCTGTTTCTATTGAATTATTTCTCCACTGATTAGGTAATAAAGATCAGAGGTAATATCAAAGAATTAAAAACAGAAAATAAAAGAGAAAATCAATGAAACCAAAAAAAGGTTATTGGAGAATATTAAAACAATTAATAACTCTCTAGCCTGACTGATCAGGAGAAAAAGGAAGAAAACACAAATTATGAAAACCAGTCACGAGTGTTGACATCACTACAGAGTCTGAAGGATGATAATGGAATACTATGAACAACTTTATGATCATAAATTCAACAATTTAGACTAAATGGACAAATTTCTTGAAAGATGCAAGCCATCAAAGTTGTCCAAAGGCTGAGTTGTTTCTGTGATTCCGGGGGCCAGAAATAGGCAAATGAGAGGCAGCTAAAGGGAAGCAATTTTACCCCAGATGAGAAGGAATTCTAATTATTTTTCTTTAAGCATTTTGCTATATTTTCTCATTTAATGTTCCAACAACTTCATGAGGTACATATTATCACAATTTCCTGCTAAATGAAAAAGTTGTAACTCTGAAACTGTAGTTTATATGTTCAAGATAACACAAGTGAGTGTTGAGGTTGGGACACAGATGTGTATGTCTGAAAGCAAAGCCCATGGTTTATTTTACCATGGCCAGCTACTTCCCCATGGGCTGCTTTTTATTCTGTGAAGTACTAAAAATTCTGATGCTGTTGTTGCCTTTTATTTCTCTGAACTCTATTGGAATTATCCAAAGCATTTTGCATTGATTCAATAGAAAACATAATCCTACTTGTTTTAATTTTCTTCAAAAGGTACATGTTCTGATAGTAATTCCTAGAATTTTGAAAAAAGAAAAAGCTTCCTTAAATTTCTCCATTATATGTAGGGACTATGTCTTTTGGAAAACATGAATTAAAAAACTGGTTGAAGCCACTTCTGCCTCAAGGGAGATAGTGTATCTTTTTAATTTAAGATTATACAATAATTAAAAAAAATGTTCAGTCAAGAGAATGATTATTCATTTTCATTTGCTGGGTATAATGTATTTCTCATAGTTTCAAACATGTTCCACCAATATAACACTCTTCCTTTTCATATTTTCTAGGTTACAATAGCTGGCGATCATATTTTTATTTACTTCAATTAAGGGCATGGCAACCTAATTTTAGTCACTACTGTAACTGCTTTCAAGGTATACAAACATTATACAGCAACATTTGTTCAAATTAAAACAAAAAAAATCCTTATACAAAACACTTATATCTGTTCTTCCAGAATGTTGTGATTGTCCATTAGTGAATTGTAATTATTAAAGCAATGATAATTCCATGATTGTCCATAAATGAATTGTAATTATAAAGCAATGATAATTTCATTGTTAGCTAATACTTTCGAGAAAATGTTCAAATATACATATAAATTTATAAATTTGTATAGAAATACAAAGGAAGATAAGTGAATTAGCAGTTATAATTATGCTTAAAATAGTTTGATTAAAAATGAGGAACTGATCCAGCTTTGCTCAACAATCTTAATCTTTAGTATTGATGCTATTGACTAATTAAAGATAGCAAACTGAATTAATTGGCTCTGTAAAAGGATAGCTTTCTTGGTCTAAACACATGAGTTTGCTGTTAACCATCCTCAACTCTAAAATCTACAACAAGTTCAAAATGATAGACTAACAATTCACTTGATTTTGAGATGGTCTATTGATGTACTATAACAAAATTATTATTAAGAATTGTGAATTCATAAGCTTTCTAATCAACAGTCTCTGCCGTTTTAGCCTAGAATTGTGAATGCTTAACTTGTCCTTTCGAATGTTATAACACTGCCATGGAGGCAACCCCATCATCCATTACCCAAAAAACAAATGTTTAAAAGGTACAAGTTACTAGATGTGGTATTTGCATGTCCTGTTTGTGTAATATTAAGTTAAAGCTGATATATATCAAAACCCTCATGTTCCTGTTTTGTGTACCATGAACAGAATAGAACAAAAGACCCCTGGAGACACGGAGTCTCTCCTGTGGAGGGCTGCCCCCCTCCCCACTGTCTGATAGATTCAGTTACTTTTGATAAGGTCTTTCCTCACAAGCTGCAGGACCCATTGGAGCTCTGAGGTTCAGAACCCCTTAAAAGGAATAGCCCCTAAGCTGCCAGTTGAAGTCTCACCCAGGAGAGGATGCTCTGTCTGGGACTGTTTTTCCAATCGGGACTCTGATTGGCTGCAAAAGGACTTCCCAGCCTTGTGAGAGATCAGATGTTGTGTTTTCTCCAAATTTGATGAGTGGTTGTATATATTTTCATTCTTTCCTATGTCTTCTTTTTTGTGATTGCTTAATTGTTATAATCATTTTATATAACATGAAACTCATTTGACTGAATAAATCTGTCTTTGCAAAGCATTTAGAGTTTCTGCCTCTTCCTTAGCAAAACATCTATCCACAAGTCCTTTACTGCAATTTCAATTAGTGCAATATCATGATGTTGCTACCCAAACATGTTGACTAAATCATCTGACAATCTGCATAACTTTAAAGCATGTCTTGAGGGGAAAAAAATCAAGCCAGTAATCAGTTGACCTGTCTATGATCGCATAATCAGAATATGTATGCTTATAGAAATTGCTCTTAAAATGCAAATTTTCTGGAGAAACAAAACTGTGCCTGCACAAACAGTATTCAAGTGCTAATTATTCTCACTCTGAGTATTTGCCTATTTTTGTCAGGGTGTATATCAAGCTACCTGGTCACTCTTAGGCACAAGGGTAATATGCCATATTACTTGAAATTATGAATACAATTATATATTTCTATAATTACAGAAAATTTTATTTTCTGACCTGTCTGTCAGAAAAATTAGGGCACCCATGTTGTATATGTCAATACATAATAACCATATATAGAAGTTACAAATCTAGGAAATTGTTTTATATAGATAAAAATGGATATACTACCAAAGATCAAATAGGCCATAGGTAATCCCAATATTTAAATAAGAAAGTTAATAATTTCATTGCCAACATCATAATGATGGTTTTGTAAACCCAGAATATGCATAATGATTATCAAATCTTAGGTGATAGGTAGTAAGTATTCTTCCAAAATTATGGAAGTACAACACTGTCTTATATTTAGGATAGTATATGCTATATTTAACCTATATTCATAGTAAATATTAATGAACTTAAACTATATCCACAATAAAAACAGGTTTATTCAATCCAGAATTCCCTAGGAAAATAGTTGACCGAACATTTTCATTTATATTGAAATCTAAATTAAAATTAGTAGGATATTTTGACAGATGTGACCCAAGCCCTTTGACTTCAAATAATTGTAATTTAAGAAAAATCTAATTAATAAAGTACCAAATCAATGTTAACTTCTCAGATTAACTGAAAACTCTAGGAGGAAATGAAATAGGAATATTTTCTTGTCTAACTAACCAAAAGGGATACTAATGACCAGAATTTTAAAGTCAGCAAATAAAGAAATAAGACCACTAACAAAATTTCTCATAGAAAATGACTCTTGAAATTCCAGGCTTTTTACTTTCTTACATCCATCCATCCATTCAAAATTATTTGTTGGAAATTGTGCTTATTCCTAAAAATTCAATGATGAGTAATAGAGATGAAGTCTGTCCTTATTGAGCTTATAAGCATCTCTATAATAGTAGCCCTGTCTGCTAGTTTTTAATTGATAAGACAAATGTAAAAATTTTGTTTTTAAAATAAGGATTGAGGAATATTTCTATAATTGTGTGTGTGTACATGTGGTAATAATATGCATTTTAATAGAAGCTAATACATGATTTACAACCAAGAAATTTGGACTATCTATGGCTATCATTGAGAATAAACAGCTTCTTGTGCATTGTGAACATGATTAACAGTGCTGAATTATATATATTTAAATGTAGTTAAAAAGGGAATTTTTTAACAAATCAATTTTATTTATACATATTAATAAAGCATAAATCTATCTGAAATGCACAATCAGTGGTATTCGATATAATCACATATTTGTACATTCATCACTTCAATCATTCTTAAAGAACTTTCATTATTCTAATAATAATAATAAACAATAACAACAAAAAACAAAACTCATCACCTCTCAATCTCTCTATGCTTCCCCTGCCGTACATAGCTGCTATTCTTTTTCCTTCTCTTAGTATATTTGTGTTTATATTTTGTAAAAACAGTCTTATATATCACCCATATTCATGTTTTACATGAGATTTTACTATCTTATACAGTCTCAGGTTACAGTTTTTAGATTTCCTTCTAGTAATAAACATGACCTTAGACTTTCCTTTTCAACCACAGTCATACCCATATAATAGCTCTGCTAGTTATAAACATGACGATATGCTTTCACCATTTCTACTCATTTCCAAAGATTTACAAACAACAAAAAGGGAAATTTTAAATTGTATATATGTTACTAGAATAAAATTTTTTTTAAAAAGTCATCTGTGATTCTGTGAAATGGGGTAGGAGTAGCCTAGCATATGAAGATGAATTTGTAATGAGTGCCAAATTACTTTGTATTCTCAATTACAATTTAGGTAAAAGGCAATAATGAGTTTTTACATAAAATGCTTTAAAGGAAATATTTGAGTAATGCAGATCAAAGAAAATTTTATAATGTTCATCCAAAAATAACAACATGAAGGAAGATTCATATGTTTTTGTTTTTGTTTTTTGATGAACTATGCTTAGTTACTTATAACTAGGAACAAGAGCTAGGGAAAGATTACCAATAGAAATAGGCTTCCACTGTGAGGCAGAAATAAAAGTTCCAAGAAACAGAGCAGCCAGACCAAAGAATTTCAGGCTGATAAAGTATAGCTCCTTATAATACCAGTCTACACTACCCACACATAACTGATCTGGTAGAGCTGGAAAAACAGAAACTTTGGGTGGGAACCAAAGACATAAAAGGTGATGACAATGATGGTGGTGATGATGATGGTGACAATAATAAAGAGTACATAATATACATATGCATTTATTATTTATTGAACTTCTACTATGTTACATGTTCTCTGATAAGAATATTACAACCATACATATCACAGCTCTCTGAGTTAATGATTCATTATCCCTTTATTATAAACTAGCAGCTTAAAGTTTAAAATTGTTGATAAATTGCTCTGCTTGAGAGAGTATAGCAGAACAAGGATTTGAACACAGAACTTCCAGCTTCAAAGCCTGTGGCTCTAAGCTAGTTGCAAAGATTCTGCCAAGAAAAATGACAACCATCAGTCTATCTTCCACATTTATTTCCAGACATAGGCTCTCCACTGAGCATGCCCATCACTCCCACATCAGGCAACTTTATAGGAATTTTCAAAAGGCACCTGTTCTGGATCGATGAATTAGAAAGAATCACCCTCCCACTGAATATATGAAGCCCCATGCTAGATGAATAACTCAGCACTAAAAGCACTGGCTGGGTTATTGGCCACACAGTCCCTTTATATGGAAACACTATTTATGGCACAACATTGGCTCAGACCTGCATGTCCCTCTATTTCCTGAACACCATTATTCAAATGTCCCTTGGGCACCCTAAATTCACTAAGCCTCATATTAAAAACCATGCTTTTCTTTCTTCACATTTGCTGCTCATCCTCATCATTTCATTCTTTCCATGAATAAGGAGACTTAGTTTTTCCAAATCCATGATTTAAGCTTTATCCTTCTTACTTCTCTATTCCTAATCACTTTACATCAAAACAGTAATCAAGTCTAAAGATTATACATCTTTAATAAGGAAATACCTTTAGCATTCTCTTTATTTGCACTACCTTAATGGTATTCATTCTATTATTAGATTTCTCCAAAGGCTCTCTATGTGAGTACGTTGTCTCTAATAAAGCACTAGAATTTATTTTCCATCTTTCTGCCAATGTATACTTTCTGAGTAGAAGATAAGATGTCCTGACAACTCTTTCAATATTTAACTAAAAATATTTAGGAATAAATTTAATCAAGGAAGTACAAGTCTTGTACATTGAAAACTACAGAATAATTTTGAAAGAAACTAATGAAGACTTAAATAAATGGAAAGACATCTAGTGTTCATGAATTGGAAGACAGTATTTTTAAGATGGCAATAATATTCAAACTGACCTACAGATTCAATGCAATCCTTATAAAAAATTCTAATTGCCTTATCCTGCAGTAATGGACAAGTTAATCCTAAATTTCACATGGAAATACAATGGACCATAAATAGCCAAAGCAATATTGAAAAAGAAGAAGAAAGTTGGAGGATGCACACATTCCTATTTAAAACTTAAAACAAAGATACTGCAATCTGAAGAGTATGGTACTGACATAAGGATAGACATATAAACCAATGTAATAGAATTGAGAGCCTGGAATAAAACCATACATCTATAGTCAATTGAGTTTTGAAAAATGATGCCAACACTATGTAATGGGGGAAACGATAGTCTTTACAGCAAATTGTAATAGAACGATAGGATATCCACATGCAAAAGACTGAATTTGGATCCCCACCAAACACCATGTACAAAAATTCATTCATAATAGCTCAAAGATCTATATGTAAGAGCTAAACTATAAAACTCTTAGAAACATAGAAGAAACATAGATATAAATCTTCATGAAGTTGGATTAGGCAATGGTTTCTTGAATATGACACGAAAAACACAAGTAGTAAGATTAAAAATAGATAAATTGGAGTTTGTCAAAATAAAAAACTTTTACACATCAGAGGATACGACCAAGAGAGTGAAAAGACAACCCACAGAATGGGAGAAAATATTTGCAAATCATATACTTGATAAGGGTCTAGTATCAAGAATATTTAAAGGACACTTAAAACTTACTGATAAAAAGACAACCCAATTAAAAAATGAAGAAAGATTTTGAAAGCACATTTCTCCAAAGAAGATATACAAGTGGCCAATAAGCACATGAAATGATGCTTCAATTTCATTAGTCATTAAAGAGGTGCAAACCCAAACCACAATGAGATATCACTTCATACCCACCAGGATAGCTATAATTAAAAATAATTTAAAAATGGAAAATAGCAAATGTTGGTGAAGATGTGGAGAAACTGGAATTCTCATGTGTTGCTGGTGGGAATCTACATTATTCATAAAAGCCAAAATGTAGAAACAGCTCAAAAGTTCATCAGCTAGTAAATGGAATGGATAAACAAAATGTACTACATTCATACAAAGGAATATTTTTCAGTCTTAAAAAGAATGAAGTACTGATACATGCTACAATATGGATGAACCTTGAAAACATTATGCTAAGTGAAAAAATATAGTCAATAAATATCAAATAGTATATGATTCCATCTATTTTAAATGTCCAAAATGGGCAGATCCATTGAAACAGAAAGTAGGTTAGTGGTTTCGAGGGGCATGGGAGAGGGGGAAATGGGAGGTAAGATTACTTTTGGGGGTAATGGAAATGTTCTGGAATTAATAGTGTTGATAGTTGCAAAACTTTTTGAATATACTAAAAACCACTGAGTTGTACTTTCAAAAATGGTTATACAGTGAATTTTATGTTATGTGAATTTTATCTCAATGTATTTTTTAAAAATATAATTACTTATAATTTTCAGAAGTATATACATAAGTTGTTTATAGCATATGGGGCATTGATGCCCTTCCTATGCCATTGTTTCTAGCCTCATTTCCACCAATCCTTAATACACATCCTTTATACTATTGCAACTAATTATTTTATATTTTTGATAGCATTATGCTGTTTAGTAGCTTTGTTACATATGCATTGCTTACATTATTTCTTATGCCTGAATTCACTTTTCCAAGCAACTTTCTAATACCTACTCATCCTTCAAATCTTAAGTTAATCAGCTAGGATGGTGTCCTTGATCCTTGGTTTGATGCATTGGTTTCTACTCTTACTCCCTTTTCACTGTGAGTCATATTTCTTATTCCATTAGCCTGAAAATTTAGTTTATTTGACTGTTTCCAATACTAAACCCTTAGTTTCTTGATGACTAATGTTGTGCTGAAAATAAAACAAATAGACTTTAAAAGGGGGGGGGGGGGAGGTGCAGAGTTTATTAAGCTAAAGTTGCATTCATGCAGGAGCAGCACCAAAAGAGCTGTTCAAAATGAGTTGGGGGAGCAGCTTATATGGCTGCTTGAGGTAAAGAGAAGGCATGGGGGGGAATGGGGAGGAATAAGGGGGACATGATTTATGCTTGGTACATGTTTTCCATGCATTCCATGTATTAGGAGTCTATGGGGCTGTATGAACAGGGCATCCTTGAGGCCCACTTGATTAATTAGCAAGCAAGATGTTGATATAAGTTTGTGGTTATCTGGTGAAGATCAGAAGACCTTGCTGGTGTCAGCTTGAATTCTTGGTTACAGTTCTTCCTCCCAGGCTGGGGCAGGGGGTTTTATCAGCACTGCAAAGGATAATTGTTACATCAACTTGCCTCAGTTAACCTCCGTTTCTTCTTTATAACTCCCTGGATTAAATGAAAGCTCAAGCAAATCAAGATGGTTAGTAAAATCATTTATCATTCCATTTTCACACTAAGGAACTCTTAGTTCCTTAGTTCTTCCCAAACCTAACAAGTGGCCACATAAACTCAGGAAAAGAAAGGTGAAAATAAGTGGGGGGAGAGGGGGAACAGTCGCATATTTAGATATTGCCTCATAGAGTACAAAGCACTTTAACTTTGCAAAATAAGAAAGTTGGGAAAGAGTTCAAGAAAAATACTTAGGATTTTGAGGAAGGAAAAGCAGCAAGATCAGAAAAAAACTTCGTGAATAAATACTTGAAAGATTGATTTAGATTTTTACTGGTGTGTAGGGGCATCTCAGGAATTGGAACCAGAATAAGCAAAATCATCCAGGCACGAAAGCCTAGCATGTGCTGAAGAAATAGAAAAGTGAAATTTTAATGTGCTTGGAGGATACAGAAGAAATCTCAGGGGATAATGGTGGATAATAAATCGATTGTGGTCATGGTATAAAACTGGTATCCAATGGAGAAGTCTATAATTAATTCTGAAAGCAACAGTCATTTATAATTTTGATTCTTTTGAGACATGACTAAATCTTGGTTTAAGAAAATCAATTCAGATTGTTTCATCATTAGGAAAAAATACTTCATCCATATTTGACTTGTTAATTTTATTATAAAATAGTTAATACTATTTCAAATGATTAATAAAGCATAAATATATGGAAAAATCATACACTATAACATAGTATAGGCAATTTGGAAGATGAAGTTTTCTGATTTAACTTTGTGGCTTCAAAGCCCCTAGCATTTTGTTTTGTGCAGAGAAGGTAATCAATGAATGCTTCCTGATTAAATACTATCCTGAAGTTGCTGCTCACCACAATGCTGGCATTGAATAAATACATGGAACAAAAATGAAACTATCTATTTTACTCCTTTATTCTGTTTTTTATTATTATTATTATTATTAGTTTCTAATGTACTTCAAGATTTTTCAAAGGTATTGGCAATCAATAGAAAGAATAACATTCACTGTCTACTATAAGGAAAATATACAATGCTGTAGGAAAATGTCTTTTGCACTTTGGACAAATGGCATTCAATGAATTTAAGATTTGTATTGTTACTATGATATTAAACTATTCCATGAGTTTTCTGTTCAAAATAGTAATTTTTATTTTGTCTGAAAAATAATTCCTATGCCCCTACAATCTCTTATCCCTGTAGGCAGTTGTACTTATTCCACTTATATATAATTGTTTGTGCTAACTATTTAGCAGGCTATAAAGATGAAATGTTGCTGCAAAGCTATGCAAAAGAATGTGTTATTTCTGTTTTATAGTTAATATAGTCTTTATTGTGTTTTCAAACCTCCTGTTTAATTGGCTATATTGAGGACAACTTGATTTAAGGCTAGGGGACACTGATGGAGTCGATATAAGATAAAGTCAAATGTGATTCAAGTATGAATCTAGATGAAACCTGTATCCAATATTTTAAAATACTTCTATGCTAAGGGACCTTATACTCCTTCCTGACTTAAGCATTACATTGTTTTCTTGCTTCATCAACTTTATTGTGATTATTGAACAATCAAATTTTTAAAAATATCAACAAAATTATTGAGAAGCTTTTATGTGAAAATAACTGTACTGAGAAAAAGGGGTGAGGAAGACGTTCAGAGACATGAAAAAGAGAGCTCAGCTTTGTAGGAGTTTGCAATTCTTTTCAAATGAGCAACCATAGTCTTTCCCTGAGAACAAGAAAAGCAAATTTGTATTTGCATAGCGGGTCCTTTGCCAGCTAGCCAGCTATTTATGCTACCATGTGGTTATTGTATGGAAGATTGGAAGAGCTCAGTTTAGCATTTGCTGATACAATTCATTTAGAAAAAGAAGGGAAAAGGAAAGTAAAAAAGAAAAGATAGTGAGATAGAGAACTTTGGGTTTTTGTCTATTTATCCTCAATGCCTTCAGCTATGTGTTAATAGCTTAATAAGCACTATTAGGTTTCCAATGCATTAGACTCCCACAGGAGCCTAATACAAGATGTTATTCATTAAAGAAGGAAACATAAATGAAGTACATGATATTGTCCTTGCCCTCAAGTAGCAAGGACAATTTTGTTTGAATAACTGATCTCTTGTTCAAAGTAGGATGGTCCTTAGACGTCTCTTGTCCAATACTATCATTTTATGGATGAAAGAACATGGGGCTCAGGTAGTGGTGGCAGGAGTGGAATAAGGGTGTATGACTCCATGTCTTCTAACTCCTTAGTTTGGGCTCATCTTATTGTATAACACACTGCCTCTGAGGCCACAATCCCCAGAGAGCCTAATAGGCAGTTTATTTAAAAAGAAAAATAGGGGAGCAGATGTGGCTCAGGCAGTTGGGCACCCACCTCCCACATGGGAGGTCCCAGGTTTGGTTCCCAGTGCCTCCTAAAGAAGACAAACAAACAACAATGTTCAGACAAAGAGCAGACACCAAGCAAAAACAATAAGCAGATGAGAAAAAAATGATCAATGAGAAAAAAAAAAACAAAAAAACAATGAGCAGACAATGAGCAAGACAACGAGCAAACAACGAGCAGATAGCGAGCAAAAAAAAAAAAACCAAAATGAACAGGGAGCGGATGTGGCTCAAGCAGTTGGGCACCCACCTCCCACATGGGAGGTCCCAGGTTTGGTTCCTGGTGCCTCTTAAAGAAGAAATGAGCAGACAATGAGCAAAAACACGAGCTAAAAGTAAAAAAAAAAAAAAACAATGAGCAAAAAAAAAAAAAACCAACGAGCAAACAAATGGAGCCATGGGGGGGCAGGGCACACAGGGAATAAACGCATATTGCAGTTCATTCCTTAATTTACTTAGCAAATAATTAAAACTGAAATTTGTCCAAAAGAAACACTTAAAAAACATACACACACAAAGTATACCCAGTGTGATACAGACAAATACTAGAGAAGGCAAGAACAGCATGGGTTCTGAGCTTTTGAAACAGAGTAATCTACCTGAAAGAATGATACCCTAATTGGAAATTTTGTCTATTTGTGTGGTGTTTAGTTTGAATTCAGTAAAAATTAATCTTCTTGAAATAAGATTTTCTGCCATGTTTAGTAGGCCAGCCGTGATAGAACCTGAAATAAACAATGATTGTAGTTTCCTAAACTAATTCATTACCATTACCTGCTTCCTAGAGACACCACTGTCAAGGGAATTTTACATTTACCCATAGAAAACACTGCATCTGGACACCAGATTTCTTATAGCATTCATAGGCATCCATAAAAATAGGTCTAGAAAGGAGTACAAAAAATTCTGTGTTTGCTGAAACATTACTTCAAATCAGTTCATTTTACTTTAAAAATTTTATTAGAAACCTAGGATGGAATTTTAAATTTAAGTTTGTATGGGTTTTCCTGCCTCCAGTTTTTGGTTTCAGGCAAATCTCACATTCCATAATCATTGTCAGTCCTGAAGCAGTCAGTGAAACTATACAAAATGACAACCATCACCACTACCACCACAGCAACAAAATCAAAACAATATGACATTTAATCCATATTGTGCTACATATGGGGACTATCAAAAGGTATTGTCCATTTCTCCAGAGTTATCACCTTGGTAATGTTATTTTACATTAGCAATTTTTTCATATAATAAATTTAAGCTTTTAAAATGTCAATTATTAAAGTTTTAAACTATTTTCTATGAAAATACATTATAGTAACCCTTGACATTCTCAGGGACTGTATCCTAATACTTTTACAAACCCTAATACTTTCAGCCGTCTAGTGAATAATTGCTATATCAAATACAGTAAGGTATACTATGTAGCAGAATTTGTGAGTAAAATGTTTACATTGAGCAGTAGATATTGAGCAGTAACTATAGTGTCTTATTATCTACCATTTCTATTTACACATTGGCCTTTATCATTAAAATTTGTATTGCATATAAATTGCAAATAACTACATGATCTTCAAGCTTCTGTTCAAATAAACTATGCCACAAGTGTGAAGACCAAAAGAGTCATTCTGGTTGTTCATCAGCCCATTCAATGATTCTTTGTTTTCAGAATCATGATCTCAAGAATTAAGGTTGCCAGAAGATAACCTTTGATTTAATGTGTTTACCTTCAAAACACATTGCATACCAAGCAATTGTCAAATAAAATCACACTGGGAAAAACAGAGATTAATAAAAATAAATATTTCAGGCATGTGAAATGTTTGAAAGAGGATCAAAACAAGGTGATCTTATATGCGTGTGTATTCTTGAATTTAAGATGATCTAAAACTGCAGTTTTCAAACTTCCATATAAGATTAGAATAGGTACAAAGGTGTCTTAGCAATGCATCAACTAACAATTCGCAAGGCTTTATGAAACAGAGTAGTTAAAAGTGGCGTAGTATAGTGGTAAAAGCATGAATTTGAGAACCAAAGAGACAAGAGTGAAAACATTAGTATCAATACTTACTAGCTCTATGACTTTGAACATGTTAACTAATTTTTTTAAATTCAGTTTCCTGATCTAAAATGTAGATACAATTTTAGTAAAAACCATAAGGTTGAATAATGAATAAATGAGGTAATCATTTGTAGTGTTTAGAACAGTCTGGCCCTTAATCAATCCCCCAACATTTGCTAACAATCAATCGATATGTTTTTCATTATGCCATTTTTGATATACGGAGTTTAACAATGGAAAATATATAATCAAAGCACTAAATGTGAGACCACCAGAAAGTTATGAAAGCAAAAGTTTTTTGTTGTAGTCTGCAAGACCTGTATAAAAGGCATAGCCCATACAAATGAATTCATCAACAAAATTTTGATATCTGTCATTCTAAATGCTTTGGATGGGGCATTCTCCTTGTCCATTGACTTACTTATTGGTTATTTGTAACTAGGAAACAGTCCTGGTTCTTGGGCCACAGTAGGAATGTATAGTTCCCCTGTACCCCTTCTGTTCTGTAGGTGAAAATTTAATCTTAACTTTTATATACAAACTGTTCCTGCTAGTGATAACTAGCAATGGTACTGTCAGTGTCTGTCCCAACCATTTTCTGCCTAACATGGCCCTAATAGTTAACTTTAAAATATGTCCTCATTTGGCAGCAATTTGAGGTCAATTGCATCCCATTTTTTCAATTATCAGCAAATAAGTGGCAAGATGACTTTTTGATTAGTAGCCTTCCAGGAATGCAGAAAATACAAAAATATGCACAAACACTATAGATTTTTATAAACCTCATCTTTAGACACCATTTTATTTTCTTGGATATATACCAGTCCATCAATAACTGAACAATGCTGGAGAGAGCATAGGGATTCTAACCTCTTTTGAGTTTCTCCAGGCTTAAGCTAGTCTCGATATGACATACATGCTATTCTTGTTATAACAAGTTATTCAATATCTGTTTGCTTATGTGAAAGGCAGTTGTTATTGTAACTTTTGTTTTCAATAAATCAATAAAATCCAAAGTCAAACCAGGTGATCAGTAGGTATTATGTCCTAAATTAAGACCCCCCTCTTGGGCCTATGAAAATATATCTTAATAGGGACCTGAGGAGGTGGGAGAGCATTAAAGGAGTCTTTAAAATTTGACCTGAAACTAAATGCTTCAGAAGAAATTATGATGCTGTAAGTAGCATAACATAAAAAAGAAAGAAAATGGTGACTATTAGGAAGATGATAGATTTTTACATCCATTAACCCCATTAATTTGTGATATGGTATCCTTACATCCTTTTGGCAGATAAGGAAACAGAGGTTCAGTGAATTTATATCTTGAAAAAGGCATATCACTACTAAGTGGCCAAACCAGAAACAACTCTAATTAAATATCATTAATCTTATATATAAGATAAATTTTACCACCAGCACTATTGGCTGGAGGAAAAATTTCAGTGTGTATGAGATAGAATAAAAGATAACATGTGCAGAATATAAGACTGAGGCTTTTCTAGATTTATATACAAACCCAGGGTTTAATTATTGACATTGGAAAATTCTGATCATCTCAAAACAATAGACCATCTTCTGAGTAGCCTTTTACTCTCCATAACCCTAGCCAGGTGGTGCCTCTCATGCCCTCCATTTACATACTCTGCTTAAACCAAATATCTAGTCAATTACTCTTACAGTTTTAGTATATCAAGAAATGAAGATGTGGCCTTGTGTCTTAAGTACCTGGAGAAAGCATTCAATATCTTAGTATCAAAGTGTCAAGAACTATTTTTACTCCTCCACGATAAGGTCAGATGCTACAAATGAAGCCATACCATATGAGGAAAATTAAAGTGTATTTGAAATCAGATAGACTAGGTTTGACTCCTAGCTCACAGTTACTAGTTATATGACATAGAAAAAGTTCTTTGTGAAAAATAGAGTTTGTGAATATAAGAGGTCTGCCTTATTTCTATGCACACAATAGGTTAACAATATATGGCTGGTGTTTTTATTATTTAATTACCAAATGAATATGTGCCTCAGTTTCTAACACCTAGAAATCTAATTTCCCAAGTGAGACAGAATTCCTGCCATTGACTCCAGCTCACTTAATGACAGTCATGATGATATATTTTTCTTTCAAGTCTACTACTGTGGCATAGCTGAATTCTAGTCCTCATATGTCCTGCAATCTTATACGTATATATTTCTGTCTATGGCTATGAAATAAACAAATCTAAAATTTTGTGGCAAAAGTAACAATCATATAATTATGTTCCCAACTTTACTGGTCAGGAATATGGGCAAAGCACAGCAAATATTACTCATCTTTGCAACATAGAGCTTGGGACCATACCTAGGTAGCTCCAATGATTGGAGATGGCTGGGATAGAATGGCAGGTGCCATACGCCCAGGGCTTCAGTTCTATATGTTGGGATGGATTACCCAGTTTTTCTCCATATCATCAGTCATCTCTGTTGTGGTCTAGAATGCACTTGATGGCTTCTTCACTCACATTTCGGGTATATGGCCAAGGATGATTCGACCAGCTAGGGCTGGCCAGGCATCTCAGTCTTCTTCTGTGTCCCCACATGGCTAGTGTGAAGTTTCTCATAGCCTGATATATTAGGATAATCAGACTTCTTACATGGAGGCTGACTTCCAGTGTCCAGATGGAAGCTGGAAGACTTCTAACGACAGCCTTGGAGTCAAAGAATGCCATTTTTGCCTCATGCAATTGGTCAAGCAAGTCTACTAGGCCAATCCAAACTTAAGGGAAGGGAAAAGAGTCTTCACTTTCCAATTGCAGAAGTAGCAAAGAATATGCTATCTTACATCTACCAGAAGCTACAGGACTTATCAGGAACTATAAAAGACATTGGTTGCCTTGACTGCCTAATTATCTACTAGCAAGCTCCAATTTTTAAATCAAATTTTCTAGCTTTTGGCCTTAAGCCTATTACTTCATTTATATAAATTAAATTTTCTTTATCTCTCATTGGGAATAATGGTGACTATTCCATAAAGCTGATGTGTATTGAAGGTAATGTTCAATATGCATTGAGCACTCAATAAGTGGTAACTGCTATTATCATCATCATTGTCATCCTTGTCATCAGTATTGTAGTTTCTCCCTCATATATACTTAAATTTTCTGTTCTGTATCCAAGTGAACTCAATCCATAGAGAAGGCTCATCCTACTGTTCTCCTTACCCACTTTCCCAGGGAAAGTTCTATAAATGTGGTAGCTGGAGAATACTAGAGAAGAAAATTGGCAGCCACTCCTCAGGCAATAGGCTATGCCTCAAAACTGTCCCCCATCCCTTCTGGTGTTTTTGATATATCCTGAACAGGAAAGGGAAACAGTATGAACTTCCTCAATAACTGTCTGTCAGTTAAATATATTCCTATCTATGGTATGGTCCTAACTTTTATTATTACAGGCTGCTGTGCCTAAAAGTGACACATTCTTGCAAGCTCCAAGACAGCAAGGATTAGATATGCTTTTGCTCACTATTGTATAATCATGGTAAATATTAAAATAAGTACTCAATAAATAAGTGTGGTACTAGGGGAAGAGAGTCTATCAGGTCCTAGAGGACAGCTTAATGATGTTGATTTGTCCCATGAACAATGGACAAAAATAGACTTATTATTATTCTACTATAGGCTTATTATTATTCTAGAAATGGAAGAACTCTTATCATTGATGTAAAGGCAGTGGCCACTAAAGCTTCTGAGGGATGGGAGAGGGAAGAATAGCTGTAATATGGGGGCATTTGGGGGGTATTAGATTTGTCCTGCATGATATTACAGTGATGCATACAGGCCATTGTTTATTTTGTCATAACTTACAATATTGTACGGGACAAAGTGTAAACTATAATGTAAACTGTAGTACATGGTTAGTAGCAATGCTTCAGTATGTGTTCATCAATTGTAACAAATGCACCAGACTAATGAAAGATGTTGTTAATGCGGGAAAGTATTGGAGGGGGAGGGAGTGGGGCGTATGGGAATCCCTTATTTTTTTGTGTAACATTTATGTAATCTAAATCTTCTTTTAAAATAAAATAAATTAGTTTTTTAAAAAAGAGTAATGTAAAGCTATTTGAATAGCATTATATGTGGACAGCAAGTCAGATTTCAATATTAAAAAGAACAACTTGGATACTAGGTGTATAATATACCTAGTATTAAGAGTGTACAGAATAAGACCAGGAAGAGATTATTTCAGTGGTCACAAGGAAGAGTCAGGTTAGCTTGGAACTCCATCAGACTATCTGATGGAGTCATGGAAATGTTGAATTAAGTTGAATTAAGAAATGTTAATTATGTTGAATTAATAGGTCTAATCATAAATTGTAAAGCAGGTAAGGGTTTGGTTAAACAATGTATCAGAGATGCTTCCCAGGTTTCTGGCTCTGCAGGGTATGGATAGGACAAATTGCAATTTTCTGAGATAGTTATTACACTAAAATTATCTGGTTTGAGATTGCCAAAAGAAAGATCATTAGGTTTTCTTTTTATTTATTTTTTTACTGTTATTCATATTATTGTCATTATTATTTAAATACTGAGTTTCAGGTGCTATCCTGGTGAGTGTGTGGAAAAGGAACTCAGAAACGTAGGTTTGGAGTTTAGAGAAAAGTAAATGTAAATTCTATACTTATTAGTGAAAAGGAATTCAAAGTCATGTGTGTAGGTGATATGATTTAGGAATTTGGTAGAGTAAGAAGAAAGTCCAGTATCTGAGTAACTCCAGCACTTAATTGACAGGTAGAGAAAGCATGCATCTGTAGGAGATAGATGGCTAGACAGCTAAAAAGCAAATGCAAATAAATTGGAAAGTGTGGTTAACTGAAGCTATTTCAAGAAGCTTTTTCCCTTCAAAAAGGGAATCTTCACTATGCCAAATGGGCTGAGAGAGCAAAGACGATGACTGAAAAGTGATGATGGGATTTAGTAAGAAACAAGGACCCTTTTGTTGGGGTAGATATCATATTGGAATTGAAGAACACATCGAAGAGCAAAAAGAGAAAGAGTAAAAATGAGGAGAATGAGAATTAAAGTATAGAAAGCCTTTGGGAGAAATTTGGCAAAATGAACTAGGACAAAGTTTCACCGATTCCTAGACAAGCCATTTTTCTCCTATTCAAAAGGCTTAATAAGAAGTCAAGCATTTTTGCACTCAATGCTATTGCAATTTTTCATACACATACATCTAAAATAGTGAGATATGCTTCCCACATGGGTCTTCTTGCTTACCTATTAGAATTATTTCTGGTTGCTCTGCTTCAAAAGGCCTTCCGGATGGTTGTACATCCTGGGCATATGATAAGGTGGAAAATATAGTATCCCCCCTAGGTACTAATTTGATTAATTAATTTGCTGTTGCTATATGACAAATTATATAACAGCCTAAAATTTTTAACAGCCTAAAAACATCAAAATGCAGAGAAACTGGATCACTCGTACATTGCTGATGGGAATGTAAAATCATAGAACCAATATAGAAAATAGTATGACAACGTCTTGTAAAACTAAATATGCAATTGCCATATGCAATCACCATATGACTCAGCAATTGCACCCTTGAGCATAAGGCACAGAGAAATTAAAATTTATTGAAGTAGGCTGAAAGATGACCCCCAGAAGATATCCAAATAATAATTACCAGTAAATGTTACCTTATTCGAAAAAAGAGATTTTTCAAATGTAAGTCAAAGTTCTTGAGAAGAAGAGGCAATATGACCATGGTTACAGAAATTGGAATGATGCAGTCATAAGTCAAAGAATGTCAGCAACCATTGGAAGGTTTAATAGGCAAGAAAGAGGTATTCCTCTAGAGCTTTTGGAGGAAGTACGGACTTGATGACACTTTGATTTCAGCCCAGTGGCACTGATTTTGGACTTCTGGCACCCAGAATTATGAGAGAACAAATTTCTACTGTTTTAAGCCACCAAGTCTGTGGCAATTTGATTTAGCAGTCACTGGAAACTAATACACATATTCACACAAAAACCTGTACTCATTTTTTTTTTTTTTTTTTTTTTTTGTAATACAGCTTTATTTTTAATATCCCAAACTGGAAACTTCCCAGATGTCTTTCAATGGGTGAATGGTTAAACAAACTGTGGTACATCCATACCATGGAATACTAATCAGCAATAAAAAGAAATGAGCTATTGATCCATGCAACAACTTGGATGAATCTCAAGGAAATCATGCTGGGTAAAAAAAAAAAAAAATAATCCATCCCTGAACCTGGAGGACATTATGTTGCGTGAAGCAAGCCAGACACAAAAGTACAAATCCTGTATGATTGTACTATTATGAACTAAAAATATTGTGTAAAAGCATGGAGTTAATAATTAGAATATAGGTTAAAAGAAAATAGAAAGCGGGTAGAGAATGGAAAGCTGAGGGTTAATCTGTACAGAACTGGTGAAAATGTTGTTTGTAAATCTTTGGAAATGAATAGC
Source organism: Tolypeutes matacus (assembly GCA_026826555.1). Lineage (NCBI taxonomy): Eukaryota > Metazoa > Chordata > Mammalia > Cingulata > Chlamyphoridae > Tolypeutes > Tolypeutes matacus. The sequence goes on from JAKSZT010037812.1 coordinate 9,610,487, forward strand.
AATGGTGAAAGTACATTATAGTGTTTGTAACTAGCATTGCTATTATCTGGATATGGCAATGATTGAAAGAGAAAGTCTAAGGTCATGTATATTACTAGAAGGAAAACTAAAAAATGTAACATGGGACTGTATAACAGTGAAACCTCATGTGAAATACAAATTTGGGTGATACTGCATGTATAAGACTGTTTTAACAAAATATAAACTAGAGAAATGGAAACAGAATAACAGCTATACGACACAGATAGCATAGAGAGATTGAGAGGTGATGAGGCTTTTTGTTTGTTTTTTTATTATTACTGGAATAATGAAAATGCTCTAAGAATGACTGAAGTGATGAATGCAACTATGTGATTACACCAAATACCATTGACTGTACACTTTGGATGGATTTATGCTTTATTAATATGTATCAACAAAATTGATTTGTTAAAATGCATTCCCACAAGGTTACATTTATACAATTCCATTTATGTTACATTCTTGAAATGACAAAATTTTTAATTAATGTTTCACAAGGGTTAGGAATAGGACAGGATTGTGGAGGGGAGGTGGATATGGGTATAGAAAGAAATCATGAGGGATTCATGTGGGGACAGAAATGTTCTGTATCTGCCAGTGGCGGTGGATACAGGAGTACAGGTACTATTGGGGAAACCTGCATAAGATCAATGGATTATATCAATGTCAATATCCTGGTTGTGGTATTGTCGTATACTTTTGTAAGATGTTACCATTGCTTCACAACTTCATTTCTTCTTACAGCTACATAATATTCCATCATACGTGTATACCACAACTTGTTTATCTGTTCTTTGGTTATGGACACCAGGGTTGTTTACATCTTTTGTGAATAACACCAATATGAACGTCAGTGTGCTGATGTCTGTTTGTGTCACTGCTCTCAGTTCTTCTGGGTATATACCTAATAATAGTATTGCCAGGTAACATGGCAAATCTATATTGATCCTAAATATAAATTGATTCTTGTCAAGGGAGTGAGATATGGGTCCTCTTTTATTCTTTTGCTTATGGATATCCAGTTCTCTCAGCACCATTTGTTAAAGAGACTGTTTTGCCCCAGCCATGTGGGCTTGGTAGTTTCGTCAAAAACCAATTTTCTGTAGAGGTGAGGGTCTATTTCTGGACTCTCAGGTCTATTCCATCGATCAATGTGTCTATCTTTATGCCAATACCATGCTGTTTTGACCACTGTAGCTTTTAATATGTTTCAAGGTCAGGCAATGAGAGTCCTCCTTATCGTTCTTTTTTAGGATGTTTTTGGCTATTTGGGTCCCCTTTCCCTTCCAAATAAATTTGGTAATTGACTTTTCTATTTCTGTAAAGTAGGCTGTTAGAATTTTGATAGGTATTGCATTGAATCTATTTTTGGTAGAATTGACATCTTCATGATATTTAGTCTTCTAATCCATGACACGGAATGTTTTCCCATTTGTTTAGGTCTTCTTTGATTTCTTTTAACAGTGTTTTGTAGTTTTCAGGATAAAGGTCCTTTGCATCTTTGGGTAAATTAATTCCTATGTATTTGAGTCTTTCTGTTGCTATTATAAATGGAATTTTTCCCTGATTTTTTCCTCACATAGTTCAATACTATCAGTGTTTAGAAACGTTACTGATTTGCACGTTGATCTTGTACCCTGGCACTTTGCTGAACTTGTTTATTAGCTCGAATAGCTTTGTTGTAGATATTTCAGAATTTTCTAAATATAGGATAATGTCATTTGCAAATAGTGATAATTTTACTTCCTCTTTTCCTATTTGGATGCCTTTTATTTTTTATTTTCTTGTATAATTATTTCAGCTAGAACTTCTAGCACAATGTTGAAAGCAGTGGTGATAGTGATCATCCTTGTTTCTGATCTTAGGAGGGAATGTTTTCAATCTTTCTCCATTGAATACAATGTTTGCTGTGGGTTTTTCACATATGCTCTTTATCAACTTGAGAAATTTTCTTTCTATTCCTATCTTTCAAAGTGTTTTTATCAAGAAAGGATGCTGGATTTTGTCAAATGCCTTTTCTGTGTAAACAGAGACAATCACATGGTTTATTTCCTTCAATTCATTAATATAGTGTATCATGTTAGTTGATTTTCTTGTATTGAAACATCCTTGCATACCAGGAATAAATTCCACATGGTCGTGATATATCAGTCTTTTGTTATGCTGTTGTATTCTATTTGCAAGTATTCTGTTGAGAATTTTTGCATCTATGTTCATTAGAGATTGATCTGTAATTTTCTTTTCTTGTAGTATCTTTGCCTGGCTTTTGTATTAGGGTGATGTTGGCTTCATAAAATGTGTTGGGTAATTATTCCTCCTTTTCAATTTTTTGGAAGAGTTAAAGCAGGATTGGTGTTAATTCTTCCCAAAATGCTTGGTAAAATTCACCTGTGAGGCCATCTGGTCCTGGATTTTTTTTTGTTGGGAGATTTTAGATGACAGATTCAATCCCTTTAAAAGTAATTGGTCTGTTGAGTTCCTGTATTTCTTGTAGAGTCAATGTAAGTTGTTTGTGAGTTTCTAGGAATTTGTCCATTTCATCTAGGTTGTCAAATTTTTGCCACTCATAATATACTCCTATGATCCTTTTTATTTCTGTGGATCAGTCATAACATCCCCCATTTCATTTCTGATTTTATTTATTTGCATCTTCTTTCTTTTTTTCTTTGTTAGTCTAGTTGTTTTGTCAATTTTATTGATCTTCTCAAAGAACCAGGTTTTGTTGATATTCTCTATTGTTTTGTTGTTGTTGTTGTTCTCAATTTCATTTATTTCTCTTCTAATCTTTATTATTTCTTTCCTTCTGTTTTCTTTGGGATTGGTTTGCTGTTCTTTTTCTAGATTCTCCAGATGTTCAGTTAGGTCTTTGATTTCAGCTTTCTTCTTTTAAATATAGGCATTTAGGACTATAAATTTCCGTCCCAGTACTGCCATCACTGTATCTCATAAGTTTTCATGACCTGGGTACTCATTTTCATTCATCTTGAGATATTTACTAATTTCTCTTACAATTTCTTCTTTGACCCACCAAATGTTTAGGAGTGTGTTGTTTAGCTCCACACATTTGTGAATTTCCCCCTCTCCTGCCTGTTATTAATTTCCAGCACCATTCCATTACAATCTGAGAAGATGCATTATATAATTTCAATCTTTTATATTTACTGAGTCTTGCTTTGTGACCCAACATGACATCTTTCCTGGAGAAAGATCCGTGAGTAGTTGAGAAGAATGTAGAATCCGCTAATCTGGGATGCTATGTTCAGTATATGTTGGTTAGGTCTAGCTCCTTTATCATTTTGTTCAAGTTCATTTCCTTGTTGTTCTTCTCTCTCATTGTTCTATTAATGTGAGTGGCATATTGAAGTCTCCAAGTAATATGGTAGAGATGTCTATTTCTCCCTTTGGTTTTGCCAGAGTTTGCCTTGTGTATTTTGGGGCACATTGGTTAGGTGCATAGATATTTATGACTGTTGCTCCTTCCTGATTGATTGTACCTTTTATTAATATATAATGGCCTTTTGCATCTCATAATTTTTTTGCATTTAACAATTGTTTTGTCTGATATTAGATATTAGTATAGCTACTCTGCTCTTTTTTGGCTATGGTTTGCATGGAATATCTTCTTCCAACCTTTTACATTTAGCCTATGTGTATCCTTGGATCTAAGGTAAGTCTGTTATAGACAGTATTGGGAAATTTAATCCATTTGCATTCAGTGATATTATTGTAAATGCATTATAATTCCTCCATTTTATTCTTTGGCTTTCATATTTTATGTAGCAGTTTGATATTGTTTATAAATTCCAAAAATAGATATTGGATTATGTTTATAAACTTGTCTGTTCCTCTGGGCATATTAGATTATATTTGATTCAGAGGTATCACTTTTACTTGATTAAATAATGATTAATACTTTTTTGGGCCCCATCAGTAGGACATTGATTCCCCACCCCTTTGGTGGGAGGGGTCTCACAGAAAAACTGCACCACAGAGAAGGGGGGTTGGAGTTTTAATGCTGGAGTCTCAGGAAGTAAATACACAGAGAATCAGATACCTGAGGAAAGAAAGAATGCTCCATTAGACATGGCAGAGGCCCCAGGAAGAAAGACAAGCCATTCACCTGATAGTTTACAGCTGGCCTTGTGGAGAGAGCAGAGCAGCTGAGCCCAGAGAGAAACAAGTCCTGGGAGAGAGATGAGACTTATCTCAGCCTGCAGCTGATATTGGAAGAAGCTGAAACCACAGAGCCTTAAGAGGAAGAGGGAGGCTGAACCCTTGCAGACATCGGTGGCCATCTTGATCCAACACACGGCCACAGACTTTGGTGAGGGAAGTAACTTATGCTTTATGGCCTGGTAATTGTAACCTTCTACTCCAAATAAATACTCTTTTATAAAAGCCAACAAATTTCTGGTATTTTGTATCAGGACCCCTTTGGCTGACAAATACGTGTCATATCTTATTTTTGTCTGTCATTTTATCCTTTTGGCTACCTTTTCTGTCAGTTTTCCAACTACATTCTCCTCCAAGTCTCTCTCTCCTGTCTTTTCCTTTCAGGCTGTAGGGTCCCCTTTAGTGTTTCCTGCAGAGTCAGATTCCCTTTTAAAAACGCTCTTAGATTCTGTTTATTTGTGAATGTTTTAAACTCACCTTCATATTTGAAGCAGAACTTTGCTGGATAAAGAATTTCTAGCTGGCAATTTTACTCTTTCAGTATCTGAATTATATCATACCACTGTATTCTCACTCTAAGGTTTCTGATGAGAAATCTGCACTAAGTCTTAATGGTGTCCCTTGTATATAATGGTTTGCTTCTCCTTTGCTGCTTTCAGAATTTTCTCCTTACCTTTAGCATTTGACATTCTGAGTAGTATGTGTCTTGGAGTAGGTCTATTCAGATTTATTCTGATTGGAGTGTGCTGCAATTCTTGGACATTTAAATTCATTTCTTTCATGACTGTTGGGAAATTTTCAGCCATTATTTCCTCAAATACTTTTTCTGCACCTTTTCCCTTCTTTTCTCTTTCTGGAACTCCCATGACATGCATGTTTTGCACTTCAACTCCCTGAGCCCCTGCTCATTTTTTCCATTCTATTCTCTCCTTAGTGTTCTCTCTCTTCAATTTCAGCTGTTCTGTCTTCTATTTCACTTATTCATTCTTCTATGATTTCTAGTCTGCTGTTGTATGACTCCAATGTGGTTGTTTTTTTGTTTGTTTGTTTGTTTGTTTGTTTTTGTTTCTGCAGTACCAGGGATTGAACTAGGGACCTCATACATTGAAGCAGATGCTCAACCACTGAACTATGCCTACTCCCCTCCAATGTGTTTCAATCTCACCTATTATGTCTTTCATTCCCATTAGCTCTGTTAGTTTTCTATTCAAGTTTTCAAATTCTTCTTTCTGCTTGCTCAGTGCCTTCTTGATGTCCTTTATCTCTTTAGCCATATTTTCTTTCAAATCTTTGATTTGATTTAGGAGATTTGTATGATCCTTGTTGATTAGTTGTCTCAAGTCCTGTGTCTCATCTGGGGCTTTGATATGTTCCTTTGCTTGAGCCATATCTTCCATTTCCTTAGCATGGCTTATAATTTTTTGCTGATGTCTAGGCATCTGATTATGAGGGTGAGTTTATTCTGATGCTCAATTTCTCTCTTTTGTGTATGGATTTAGTGGCAGGAAACTGTGTGTTCCTGGTGTTTTTTTAATTCTTGGTTCAATGTGTCCTAGCTCTTTATAATTGTGCCTTTTTAGTTGCTGAAATCAAGGCCATGGGCCCAGTAATGGGATGCAGACCAGCTTCCAACAGCTTTAAGGAAGGAGGCTGTAAAGTCCAGAAAAAAACATTTTTATTTATTTACTTATTTTCCTTGCTTGCACTTCCTTTGTCTGCCAGCAGAAGGTGCTCTTCAGCACACCTCTCTGTCTTTTATCAGAATGTATTTGCTGTAACCTTGCCAGGAACAATTTGACAGAGAATCCCACTTCAGGGCTATTTGGAGCCTCACAAATGAAACTATCTCAGAAGCTGTTCTCTTCCCTTTGCTGGCAGCCACCTCCCTTTTCTCAGGTAGGAAATAATTCCACACCCCTTTTCATCCTCAGCTACTGGTACTGGTAAGTAGGAAGGGTGTTTGAGAGGGTCAGATCTCTTTAGTCCCCTGCCAGATGTTAGGGCAAACAATGGTGCAGCCCCACCCAGCCTGCAAGGGCTCGTGGGCTCAGCAGACAAAATTTGTAGGCCAAAAGCTGCTACATTCTCTAATAGAGTGGCAAGAACCCCCCGAGTACATGAGCATGCCTACCTAAGGAGGACAGACCATTATGCCAGGACCTTGATATTGATGGTTGTTCTTATGAACCTTTTCTTATGAAATGGAAACTTACTCTAGTATCATATATTCCTTAAGAGTTACCTACTGAAAGCCTCCTTGCTGCTCAAATTTGGCCTCTCTCTAAGTCAAACTCAGCATATAAGCACACTACCTTTCCTCTGGTGTGGGACATGACTCCCAGGGATAAGCCACCCTAGCACTGAGGAATTATTACCAAACACCAACTAATGATCCATTTGGAAAAACACCTTGACTAAAAGAGGGAAGTATTAAATACAAATGAGTTTTTATGGCCGAGAGATTTCAAAGTGAGTCGGGAGGTCATTCCAGAAGTAACACTTATGCAATTCTCAGCAGGATCTCATTGACTGCCACGGTAAACAGTGCCTCAATGAATGGAGCTCCTGAAGGTTCTAGAGACATCTAGACACAATAGGAAGGGCAGACAATCTCAGGAATTCATCACCCTGTCAGTGGGCCTTGCTTTGGAATATATGCTACCCAATGTAACAGAGTTAGACTCATTTATACTTTTCCTACACATTACTCTTCTCCCCCTTTTATTTGAACCCATAATTAACATTATGCTTGTTAATTATATGTCCCAGAGACTTAAATCTTCAGTCTGTTCATATGATGATTGAGCCCTGAATCTCAGCAGAGTTATAATAACTACTCTCCAGTTCATCAGACTCACCCAGGACAACTAACAAAAGAATGATGATGGACAATGCCCATGTCAAAAAACAAAGAATATCTACAAACTGCAAGCAAGACAGTTCCATCCATCTGCCCCATGGGATCTAAGCCCATTCTCATTCAGAAACAGAGTGGCCATCACCATCCCAAAATCAAGATTGAGTAATGAACAAACATAAGGGGGGAATGCAACTACGGACTAAAGTAAAATTATTATTCTAGCAATAGAAGAACTTGCATCATTGATATAAAGGCAGTGGCCATCAGAGTTTCTGAGGGGAGGAAGAGGGCAGAATAGGTGTAACATGGAGCATTTTGGGGACATTGGAATTCCTGCATGACATTGCAATGATGGATACACGCCATCATACATTTTGTCAAAACCTATAAAATTGTGTGGTACGAAGAGTAAACTATAATGTAAACTATGGTCCATGGTTATTAACAATGCTTCAATATGAGTTTATCAATTGTAACAAATGTACCACACTAAAGAAAGATGTTAATGTTGGAAAGTGTGGTAGGGGGAGGGAAGGTATATGAGAAACCCCTATATTTTTTAATGTAACATTTATGTAATCTAAAGCTTCTTTTAAAAAATAAATAAATACTGGATTTAATATTTTTTAAAAAGCTGAATCAGCCTTAGGCTGCATCCCTCTCTCTGCCCTTTTCTGGGGAAGTGGATGCCTGCAGCCCCCTCTGTCTATAGCCACTTGCCAGGGGCTGGAGGGCTCAATGTTGTCTGGGCCAAGGGTGGGGGGATGGGTGCCAGCAGCTGCAGCGTTAACTCATAGAGTTTTCCTATAAAGAATCTTTTTCTTTGCCCCTCTCTCTTCTGGTGAGTGCCCATCCTTCCCCTGGTGTCCTATACCATAGAACATTTTTCCAGGCAATTTCTGCCTGTCTTCCAGCTACTTTTCTGGGATAGAAGTGAGTCCTGTGTCTCTCTAATCTTCCATCTTCCCAGAAGTCACTCTATACTATTTGTTACAACTACATGTAAATCTACAATTTTCTCAAAATAAAGAGTTAAGTAAATTCATTAATTGGCTCACAGTTCTGTGGGTCACAAGTCCAGGGCTCAGGGTATCGCAAAGCCAGGCTAGACTCTTAGCACAATATTTTTAAAGTATCTGCCTTCATATTCATTCAGGTTGTTGGCATAATTAATTTCCTTGCAATTACAGGACTCAAGTTCCTATTTTCTTCCAGACTGTCAGCTGGGCCCATTCTAAGCTACTTACCCCTTGGCCCCTCCCTCTCAGAGGCAGCAATGACACATTGAAATTGAATCCTTCTTGTGCTTGGAATCTGACTTCTGCTGCTTCTACCATGTGAAAAAAGGTCTCTGGTTTTAAAGGGCCTGTCTGATTATATTAGGCCTATTCATATAATCTTAAAATTAAATGTTCATTAGTGACCTTAACTACACATGAAAAAGCCTTTTGCCATGTAAACTATCATAATCATGGACCTGATATTGCATCATAATCACTGTTCTGAGGTTAAGGACTGGAAATCTTAGAGGGTCATCTTAGATTAGGCCTATCACAGATTGCAAATCTTGGTTTTACTATTTCTTTATTTTATTTGTTGACAATTTTATAACAACATGGTTAAGGTTATCAACCCCTCTCTAAGTTTGTTAAAGGCTGCCAATGTAAAATGGGTTGACTTATAATGGGAATTTATTAGGGTAAAAAGCTTACAGTTCTGAGGCTGTGAAAATGTCCAAATCAAGACATTATCAGAGGTACTGTCTCACCAAAGGTCTTCTACTGGCAATCCTAGACTCCTGCCATGTAGCAAGGCAAAAGAGTGGCTGGTGTCTGTGTATTTCCTCAGGCTCACATTCTCCCTGAGCTCAGCAATAGATGATCAAGCATATAGCTCATTACTCCCCTCTACTTTTTGCTTCAGCTTTAGCTGCTCAGCTGATTCCAGCCTCCAGCCTCTCTCTCAGCCTCTTGGGGTTTCTCTGTCTTTCTATGGCTTCAGGTGATACTGGAGTTCTCTCTCATATGGCAGGGTAAAACGGCAGCTTTTCCTCTCCCCTCTCCTCTGTTTATATAAGACTCCAGTAAAGAATTAAGAACCACCCAATCTAATCAAAGGCCCTTAGGGAGCAGACATCTTCCTCCCTTTCAGCTCTTCCAAGGGAAAAGGGAGGGGAGTTCAGGGTGCTTTTCTTCAGTGAATTCAGCCAGCAGAGCCAGCTTTGAATTTCCAATCTGGAGATTCAACACAGGAAAACAGGAAAGCCGAGGCTGAAATACCTCTGTGGAAAGATGTGCTGCTTAGCGCCATCTGCTGGCTGGTCTGGAAATTGCATGGACCAAAACTCTTCATGCTCTCCGTATCCAATCCCTGGGAGAAAATCTGCACCCCATTTGTGAGCCCCTGGGCTGATTTTGAAAACTTAAGCTGGGCAATGCTAAAGACTGAGAATAAGTTGAATAAATATCCAAGGAGAACTGTGAAAAAAAACAACAGGCAAGTGAGAGAACTTAGCCATCAGAGTAAATTCACCAATATATTCAGATGCCTAGATAACAGCCAAAAATTACAAGCTCATACTAGTAAACAGGAAGAGATGGCCCAGACAGAAGAACAAACCAAATATCCTGAAGAGATACAGGGTTTAAGACAATTAATCGGTGATAATCATACCACTCTCCTAGATCACTTCAAAGAATATAAAGAAAATATGACTAAATAAATAAAGGATATTAAGAAGACACTCAGGAAAGTGGATGTGGCTCAAGTGATTTGGCTTCAGCCTACCACATGGGAGATCCTGGGTTTAGTTTCCAATGCCTCCTGGAGAAGGTGAGCTGGCATAACAGGCAGGCATGGTAAGCTGACACAACAAGATGATGTAGCAAAGAGATACAAAGAGGAAAGACAATGAGAGACACAACAAACCAGGGAGCTGAGGTGGCTCAAGTGATTTAGTACTTCTCTGCCACATGGGAGGTCCCAGGTTCGGTTCCCGGTGCCTCCTAAGAGAAAAGCAGACACAGAGAGCACACAGCGAATGGACACAGAGAGCATACAGTTACCACAAACAACAAGGGTGGGGAGGATAAATAAATAAAATAAATCTTTAAAAAATAAAAAATAAGACACTGGGAGAGCATAAACAACAATTTGAAAGTCTGCAAGGAAAAGTAACAGACCTTATAGGAATGAAAGACATGATGTATAACATTAAAAATATATTAGAGGCACTTAAGAGCAGATTTGAATTGCTTGAATACAGAGTTAGTGATTTCAAACAGAGAACATCTGATGTGGAAAAGACAGGAGAACAGAAAGAGAAGAGAATGGAAAAAATGGAACAGAGTCTCAGGGAATTGAATAACACAAAATACACAAACATTTATATTATTGTTGTCCCAGAAGGAGAAGAGAATGGAAAAGGGGCAGAAAGAATATTTGAGGAAATAATGACCAAAACTCTCCCAACCCTTATGAAGGACATAAATATCAATATCCAAAAAGGACAATACATCCCAAACAGAATAAATCTGAACAGATATACCCCGAGACATCTACTATTCAGAATGTCAAATATCAGCGATAAAGAGAAGACTCTGAAAGCAGCAAGAAAAAAGCAAAGTAGCACATTACAAGGGAATCTCTATAAGCTTAGTGCCAACCTCTCATGAGAAACCATGGAGGAAAGAAGAAAATTGTATGATGTAATTAGAGTACTGATAGAGAAAAACTGCCAGCCAAGAATTCTGTGTCTGGCAAAGCTGTCCTTCAAAAATGAGGGTGAGTTCAAAGTCTTCACAGACAAACAAAAACTGATAGAATATGTTACCAAAAGACCAGATTTGCAAGAGACACTAAAGGGTGTGCTGCCGCCTGAAAGAAAAAAAACAAGAATGAGAGATTTGGAGAAGAATTTAGAAATGAAGATTATAAGGAAGGGTAAACTAAAGGATAAGATGGACAATAGAATGATATGACAACAGAGAGCCGAAGGATAGAATGGATGAAGTAAGTAATGCCTTTACAGTAATAACACTGAATGTTAATGGATTGAATCCTCCAATCAAAAGACATAGACTGATAGAATGGATAAAAAATATGAGCCATCTATATGTTGTCTACAAGAGACCAGCTCAGACGTAAGGTCACAACCAGGTTAAAAATGAAAGGTTGGAAAAAGATATTCCATGCAAATAGTAACCAAAAAAGAGCTGGAGCAGGCCAGATAAATGTAAAATAACAACATTATAGTATATGAAAAATAATTATTCGGTGCAACTGGCAAATTGTTCCTGTGATCAGCAGTCTGTAATTTTTTACATAGAAAATAAACACTTGCTTTTAATTCAGGAGGGCTGGAGAAGAGATATATTTTTAGATACTTCATTTTTCTTTAACCTTTCTTATTCATACTCTTTAATTAAAATAATCCATCTGGATCAATAATGATTTACCACGACTGCTGTTGAACAAGATTTTGAGTTTTTCTGCCTCATAAAATTATGAGTTGGGAAATTGTTATCTGCTATAATTCATTCCAATAAAAAGTGAAGAGTTCCCAAATAGGAATTTGATTATCTAGAAAGAATTATAGCCTAAATGGAAATTAAATAACTAAACCAATAATTTATTTCATTCTTTGAGATTATTATGTCCAATAGTTACAGCTGTAATATAAAAATTAGAATTATGTTCTAATTAATTTCTATTATATTTGAATTATTTATATTTATAAAGGTTTGTTGCCATGCTATCTGTTTTTTTATAATTGATTATACTAAATCTAACCTGGCCTTGCATTCTCATTTAAAATTTGTAATTTCTTTCAATCTGTTTTTTCTATTTATTTTACAATTTTACAATAAAGGACTTTTTAACAGCTAAAAAAAAAAAGCCATTTTATTATACACTTTGGATAGATCATATGGTATGTGAATATATCTCAATATAACTGCTTAATAAACAAAAAAAAAAAGTGATCAAAAAAGGTCCCACATAAGGTTCCCCATAAGTATGTTTACATGCACAGGAATGGGTTCACTTTAAGAACAGGAATTTCTGGGGTCCACAAAAGACTCAAACCAGTACAGTCCCTCTGATCTACTTATTGCTAATTCTTATGGGAATATTGTCTCATATACAACTCTCTTAATATATACAAAAATACCTACAATATACATCTAAATTTAAGTTTGGAATAAAACAAAGAGGAAACAACAGCTAGACAATGAATGTAAATCAAAATAACAGGCTTCATGCTGATAATGTAAGCTAGGACTTTAAAGGACACTCCACAAATTTGCCATCTCTGCATACACCCTTGCTTAGAACTGACTTGCAGTGAAAGGCTGTGGGTTTTTAATGAAAATGATATTGTTCAAAGACACTGCTCACATGGTTCTAAACTTACACAATTGTTCTAATTTCCTTTTCCTCCAAATGTTCTTTAAGTAAATTAGCTAGTTCATTGTACATTATGCACAAAAAGTTAAAATCTACGCATTAGCAGGGCTGCCTCAAAGATTCAAAAGGTTTAAAAAAATAATCACATTTGTACTAAAGAAGCTGTTAAGTATATAATTCAAAAAGGAAAAAGAAAAGGATATTGGTTTGCAGCTCATCAAGCTCTAATAGCCCCATATATCAAACACAAAAGTCCTATGTTGCTCAACCAATCTTCCTCTGATGCAGAAAATAACACAACCAGCAGGAAGGAAAAGAGAATTCCTTTAAGCGTATAATTTATATGGACATTATCTTTACGTTATTATGATGGGAACATATTCCAGAATCATTGAACAAATAGAAAATATAATTTAAAAAACAACTGTTCTTGGAAATAGCAAAATGTTTCATTCATTTTGAAACTGTTTTTGTGTAGCACTTTGGAAAAAGCTCTGAAAATATTATTTACATTAGCACTCAAACAGAAAATCAACTTTTATTAGGAAGGCAGGAGGTGTCTTGGGAGCAAATTCACCAGAATTATATAAACATAATAATGAGGCAAGAAATATTTTGCAATAAAATATAGAAAACTTGCCTTGGCTTCTTTACCAGATATTAAAAACTGCATCCCATGCCTTTGGAACCTGTTGCTAGTTGGATGAGTACAAATGTATTTATTTGGTTTGTATAGCTTGCCTTTGGTTTCCATTCTAGAAATGGAAACTATAGATCTCTGTCATGTGGCAAATCTATCCGAAAAATAATCAGAAATTGATTAACTAAATCATATATATTAATATATATTATTAGCGATATAGTAATAAAAAGGAATGTTTTAAAATTCTTTGTATTTTTTCTGAATTTAATGCCAGCCTTTCTATTATAAATAACTCCCGATTTTTTGCCACCTACTTCATATTCCCTCCAATTTACTAAATTGCAATTGCCCAAACTTTAACATTTTTTACCACATAAGCAGCAAAATTTGAGCCCAGCTCTCCCCAGGTTTAGAGCTCGCTGCCATATTATTGGCATAATAGACTTCTTTCCACCTCTTCTCTTCCTTCACCCATTCCCCTCTTATTCCTTCTTCCCATCCTCTTCCCAACCCCCATACCAAGTCTGCAGCATTTCTCCACCACACATATCAAAATAGTTCCTGCTATGCATTTCATTTCCTGTGGTCATTACTAAGGGAGTTTGATTTGCTCACCCAATCATCTAATTTATTTTAAGTCAAAACAGTGCTTTATAAAAGAATAAGTCCTTGAGGGAATCAAGTCAAGATATCAGAGCAACTTGGAAAGGTACTTTTGAACTCCAACTGTGGAATAGAGAAATAAGATATGGGGGTGTCGTACATTACTTAAATGTGAAGGTGAAAGGTGCTGCTTACTTTTTTTGTGTTAAGACCATCCCTATCTCCAGTCAGAGAGTAACATACATAAATGTAGAAGATAGCAAAGATAATGACAATCATTCTCTCCAGATCAGGAAGAAAATATCCTATATAATTGATGCTAAATATTACCAGCTTTCAAGAAACTGGATACTTATGTAAATTCAACAATTTTAATCTTTTTGATCAAAATCCTTTGACTTAATCTAGTTGAATATATTGCTTAGAAAACACCTTTAAAGAAATTGTAAAATATAAGTTTATATCCGAAGAAAATGCTTAAGTTTAGGTTTGCAATTATCTCTACTTAATACATTACTTGTATATTTAATTATTGGTTAAAGTGTCTAAATTCTTGAATGCCTGGACCACTATTTTTCCTGTTTGTGATAACTAACTTTTTCAGTTACTATTTTTAAAGATTTAGTAAAATAAGAAAAATAGCATATAAATGGTTAAGGAGTGTGTATATATACATTTCAAATGTTCCACATTGGATAAATGATATTATATCTTGATATTCTCAGATTATGAGATTTGTATAATTTCTAGAAAATATTATATAGTTTTAAAATTTATTTTATTGGAGTAGAATATTTGTATAGAACTATACACAAACCATAAATGAAGAGTTTAATGAAATTTTCATAGTGAACGCATCAACTAACGATCACTTAACAAAAATAATTTCTATTACTATAAGATCCTCCTTATGCTCTTCCTAATAACTTCCCCTCTTTCCCCCAAAGTTAACCACTATACTGACTTCTAGTAGTAAATATTGTTTTGTATATTTTTATCTGTGTATAAATGGAATCATGTAGCAGTAAATACTATTTTATATCTGGCTTCTTTCACCCATATTATGTATGCATATGAAATTCATCCATATTATAGTGGGTAGCAATTGTTTTTAATTTTCATTGCTATATAGTATTCACTGTTTAATTAAAACATAGTTTGTTCATTCTATTAAAACTTAACTTTTGGATTGTTTTAATTTTGTGACTATTACAAATAATGCTTCTATGAATATTAGTATAGATTTCTTTTTGTGCACATTCAGTTGGGTATATGCTCCATCCAGAGTTGTGGGTGATAGGATGGGTCAGGGTATTTAGTTTTTGGATTCACTACCAGAAAGCATGTTGAAGTATGAAGTCACATATTTCAATATCTGGTGATAATTTGGATTCCATGTACTGAATTCTTTGATTTTTTTTAACTTCTTTGGTTACAAACTCATGTGAAGAAAAGAAGTGCTACTTATGGAACTTCCTCAGAAACCTCAATTTATATAGTGTATTATTTAAACTTTTCCATTTTATATAAAATTTCATATTTCCAGACATTAAAAATTGCTTATTTTTTCATGTACTAGCTTTTCTATGTACAAATTTTTAATTCAACTTCATAACTCTGTGACAGAATTATGAAATTTCTCTCAATATATACAAACACATTAGGTAATGTTTTAGTTCAGAGAAGTCCCTTCTAAAACAATTCTCTTTTACAAGTCTGAAATGGCTCTTCTATGGTACCATTAAAAATATGCCCTCTTTGGCTGTACTTACTGCCATCCTGAAAATTGAATGTGCATCTCTCCTATACTGGTTCTTTGGTTTCTGTACCACACCATCAGGTACAGGGTGAAGAGTATCTCATTGCTCTCATTTATGAATTCATTATCAGCAACTTGAAGCAGCAACCATGGATAACAATTAGTTTTAATGCACTGACCTTGGAAAAGTGATTAGTGCATTACAAATCCTCAAAGAATATTTGAAGAATTGAAGGGACATGCATTGTACCTTGAAAACTATAATAGAAATCAATATGAATAAAATAAATTTCTAGTCACTGATATTGGCTACAATTCATATGGTGCTATTTAGGATGGAGTCAGGGTCTGCATGGTTCCCATAAGCTACATCAGGATCACATGACTTTAACTCAAATTTATTAATAATGCTCAATATATATGTTAAAATACAAGTGATTATATAAGGCAATATGTATCAAATGACATGCGTGGTAGGAAAAGAAAAGTGTATAATAAATATTACATTGCTTCATTCCTGTGAGATTTCTGCAATATTATGGTTATGGCCAATATTTCCTGATATAAGCAATTTCAAATCTCCAATCCACAAGGGAAACTTGCTGAAAAATGTTAGGCTTTGTGAGTACAATGCCTGTTAAGCAAGACTTGTTTCTTTCATTTCTCTTATGATCTAACAGAGAAATGCAATCTGGCCCATTTGGTACAATATTAAAATGACATATTAAAACTTAGCCTTAATGTTCTAATTATTTAACCAAAGAGGTAATGAAATTCACTATTTGCCACTAATAAAAACATTTATTATGAATGTTATTACATTGCAATGCCTTAATTTTTCTTAATTTTATGTATGCTACAAGGGATTATAAAACACAATGTATCTGACCAATACATTCTTTATAATTAATTAAATTATACAATTTTGTGCCTCATTTGTGGCAGTAATTGTTTTACGCTGGATCTATGACAATTTTTTGGCTGTGAATATTTTTTCTGTGTCTTTCAAACAAATTGCATTACTCGACTACCTGTCAAATATTGATCCGTTTTAATCCTAAAGATTAAAAATCCACTGATGTTTTTTTTTTTTTTTAATTGATGAATACCCTTGTGAGTTTTTGCTCTTGTAAATGAGACTTAGCCTGCAGTTGTGGGGTGCCTAAGGGTTGCCACCTGAGAGCCTCCTTGTTGCTCAAACGTGGCCTCTCTCTAAGCCAAACTCAGCATATGATTGCATTACCTTCCCCCCAACGTGGGACATGACTCCCGGGGATGAGCCTCCCTGGCAACGAGGGATTAATACCAAGTGCCAACTGGCAGCTTTGTGCAGTGGCAGTATCGTAGCCAATGAGGTTTATCCGAGGCACGATTATTGCTAATTGAAAACTTTTCCCAAGTGCCAACTGGCAACACAACTGGAAAAAGACCTTGAATAAAAGGGGGAAACGGTAAAGACAAATGAGTTCAAGTGGCTAAGAGACTTCAAAGAGAGTCGGGAGGTCATCCCAGAGGTAACTCTTACGCACACCTCAGTAGGAGCTCATAGAACATCTAAGTGCCTATCACCCCACTCAGTGGCGTTCCTGAGAGCTCCAGAGACACCCTGGTCTTATATAAGGGGGGATAGCCCCAGAGACTGATGCCTTATCAGTGGGTTCTATTTTGGAATCTGTGCTCCTGAGAGTGACAAAATTAGACTCAAATAAGTCCTCCCTGCACATGGTTCACCAGTCCCTTCTATTCAAACCTACATGTGATGCTGGAGTTTCTTAGGTATACTTCCAGAGACTGGAGCCTCCCGCCTACCTATGTGCCAGGTGTGCATGAAATCTAGGTGGAGCTGCAACTCCTACCCTACAGATCAATGGACTCATTCAAGTCACCTGGTGAGGAGACAACGATGGGAAATGGCCATCCCAGGGAATGGAGAGGGCCTGCATCCGCAGCCAGGATCATCCCACCCACCATATCCATGGGATATAAGCCCTCTCTCACTTGGAGTTGGAGTGGACATCACCATCCCAGTCGCCTCTGGATTGGGGAAAGAACTATGGACTAGAGTGGACTGGATGGTATTCTCTTGCTCACATATGGTGATTCTTGCAATGCAAGAAATTATAACAATGAGGTGGAGCCAGTGGCCACTTGACAGTTTTTGGGTAGGGAGGGGATGTGCAGTTGAAATACAGGGGCTTCTTTGGGAGCTGGAGGTTGCCCTGAGTACTGTTGTGGCAATGGATGTAGGCCATTTTAAATCAGCACACACCACTCAGACCTGAGTGGGAGAGAGTGTGGTCTACAGTGTGAACTGTGGTCTATGGTTGGTGGCAAGGCTCCAGGATGTGTAAGTTCATTGAGGTTGGTGGGCCACACTGAGGGAGATGTTTGTGTGGGATGTGGTGGGAGGTGTGGGAGGTGGGCAACATGGGAATCCCAGTGGGTTCCGTGTAATATTTTAGGTAATCTAAGCAACTCTTAAAATATATGTATATATATATATATATAAATAACATTTTTGTAAGCAAATACACATATATGCATATATATTTATATATCATTTTACAAATGTTTGTATGTATTGTGAGAATTTTGATTTTTACCCATAATAAAAAAAAAAAAAAAAGAAAAAAAAAATCTACATTTAATTATATAAAAAAAAAAAAAAATATTATAGTTTTTACATTACACATAGATGCATTGCAAATTGGAGGTTTTAAGTATATGTATATATGTGTGAGTGTAAATGTATATGGATAAGATATGCATCTTTCTATATTTAGGCTGCCCATTTAGGCAACAGACACATGGAAACTAATACTTAAGGCCTGATTTATGATAAAAAATATATAGATATGAATATGATTATGGGAACTGATATAAATATAGTGGTTAGAAAATCAGAGATCAAATACATACAACACTCACATTATTGGGAGGAATAGTCTAATTCAAGACATTATAAAAATTAAAAAATATATATTTCTTGAGAACGAATGAATGTTGACATCCAACAAGGATGAATTACCAGCTCACAAAACCTTAGGTCTTGAACAGTCTTTACTGGGGATTATTCATGAAGATAGGTTCAGTTTCTAGTGTCTCCCTTGCCCATCATATTCTGGAATATTTCCCAGGAATCTAACAAAACCAAATGTTAAACTACATGTGGACTTAAATAGCAGGAAAGAAGTTGTCAGGGCCCACCTTAGGCCCTTTCATGTGCAATTTCTGCACTACAAAAATGGCCTAATTTTGTTCTAGGTACTAGGTAAGTTTGCCTCATTGCATGCTTTCCTAGGACCCATAAAGCAAAAGGGAAAGGAAGCAAGATTGACCTGGAGTTGCCACCAGACTGCAATTCAGACCTGATGAACCCTTTGCTAGTCCACTAGAGAGCTTCAGAGTAGATTGCTAATTAGAGGAATGTCTTCTTGCCCAGCCATTGGCTGGGGGTCACCCTGAAAAAACAATACCTCATTTGGAAAGCTGAGACAAACACTGAAAGAGTTCACAGATAGTAGCTAAGACAGTTCCTCAGAGAGACAGTGAATTTTTTCCTGAAGGGGTATCTGAGTGACACATTTCCAATTCTGCCACATTCCTCAATACAGTTTGGGGTAGGATGTAGTCTTTGTTCAGGATTCAAAACCCTGTGGCTTCAATTTCATGACAAGCCAGGATAAAGCTTCATTTCTCTCCATATTACTCTCTTCTACAGACTTCATGGAGGCTCCCCTACCCCCACATGCTGTACTATATGCTGTCTGTCTGCTCCACTTGCTAACCTGAAAGAGGGCTTTTCCAAACAAACTGACTACTTCCCATGCCCCCTAGGTTTTTTGGTGGTATGTTTTGCTGTGCACAAGACATCTTAAACTCCTTCAAAAGATGTAAAGGATGTACACAATAAAAAGAGAATGCACCCCATTGAGAAGAGCTATGACACACAGTTAAATGTGTTTTCCCTGTCCTTAGTTGCTTAATATCTGCATTTATATCCAACTATTTTACCACCAATTTCAGGATTTCTATAGAATTACAGGCATTCCAGCCCTCTTATGTGAACCTCACAGATGCCTTAGATCATTGCATTAACAGCCTCAATACTTTGTTAGGTCAGAGTAGGATCCTCGTTGGGAGTAGAGAGGTAAATATTTTGGATGATCCCAAGTTCATCTTTCAGAAGACTGGTGATCCAGAGAGCTTCAGCAAGTAAGGTGACAGTCAAAAACAGAAAGCAGAAAGCATGTGAATGAACCAAATTGAAGGAGAGTAAAAGCTGGAAAGATTTTGGAAGGGACCTGTAAGAACTAGGGCTCACCTGGTAACCAAACCTCAGCTTGTTCTCTACTTGAAAGAATTCACAGAATTCTTTGCTCATTGTAGAAAGAAAATTCTATTAAACTTACTGTTCTAGAAATCAGCCTGTGAATTCCTGCTGGCTTGACCACTCTTTATTGGACAAGTGCAAACCATTGTCTTACCATGAAGCCAAGAGCCAAGGCTGCCAATACTGTGGCAAACAAGGCTTTTAACTAGAAACTTCCCTTCCCTCAACAATGTAGAACATCACCTTATAATAAAATATTTTGTCTATTCTGTACATGAGGAGTCCCACCCACAAACGTATTTGTTTCAAAATGACTATTGTTTATAATGAAAATCTAAGCAAAGACAATTTTTACATGAATTAGATCCAACCACTGGCTGAGTAATCATGGAGAACCATGGCATTTTTGAGATTTCATATGACAACTTGCTTGTTTTCCATTTCTTAGAAGAAAATAAACTGAGCATTTGACTTTAAAATATGATCTCCTTTTCTATGTTCACATTAGCATTTTACACTTAATAATTTTGCGAGATATGCAAACTAAAGAATATTAAGATATTAAAAATTTCAGGGGAGTGGATGTAACTTAAGTGGTTGAACGTCTGCTTCCCGTGTATGATATCCCAGGTTTGGTCCCTGGTACCTCTTAAAAACAAAAATAAACAAACAAAAAAACCAACTCTCATTGGGGAGCAGATGTAGCTCAGTGGTTGAGCGCCTACTTCCCATGCACAAGGGCCTGAATTCAATGCCCAGCACCTCCTAAAAATTTTTTTTCAAAACTAATCTAAGAATAACCTTTTTTATTGTTTAACCATAATGTGGTGTTGAAAAGCCTTACTGACATGAAAAAGACTTAATATTATTATCATATGCGACCCTGCAGCAACACGATCAGTAAATATCCTTAGGAATTATCTGGAGTCCTTAGCCTGATAAGCCTTTCTCTCTGTAGAATAATTTCTAGCAAGTAAACAGCGATGGGGCAGATCTAATACTAATACTTTCAGAAAGAATTATCTTCTTAAATCAGAGGTTGACACAACAGCCTTATCTCATTTAAAAGAGAACAGCTCAGAGGATAATTTCAATAAGCTAAATAGACCTGTGAGAAAATCTTCAACAGGAGGGGCTATGCTTAGTCTGGCAGAACTAGATAATTTGCGGGAAAGATTGTCTTTTTCCACCAAGCAACTGTAAAAGCTAAAAATATTTTTAAATGCCCCCTCTTTGAAAACCTCTAGAGGCAAGCCAAGTCAGTGTGTTTAAAAAAATAAAATAAAATAAAAAAATCAGCGCTGAATTCAAAGCAGAGGTGAATATTTTCAACTTTGACCAACTGGGCTAATCCCTCCCTGAGTCAGGTGTCTGTGCAAAGTTTGGTCTGGAGGAAAAATATGAACATTTATTAAGTCCCAGGAACACTGCTAGGATTTTTACACTTACTCTCTTATTTAATTGTCTCAGCAACTCTGCGAGTAGCTTTTATTACCCCCAATGTTAGTATAGAGAAATATAACTGAGGACACCACTAGTAAGTGGCAAAGCTAGATTTGAACCAGGTCCATATCACACACAAGCCTACTCTCTCAGTTACAGGTCTAAGGAGAGTTAGATCTGAGATGTGTTCAGCAATAAAATACTATCTTTGTAAAATCCACTTTTTCCTAGTATTCACCTGCAATAATTACAATTATTATAATTGTTATCTATGCTACCTGCCTCTAGCATGCTCTGATTTCTTAGCATCTACCTGCACCATTTTTGTCAGTAATGTACATACTATAGAGGGATGGGATAAGAAAAGATGAATTAGAGTCATTCATTATCTCTTCTATCATTTTTATGAATTGAGAAAATTATGTATTAGGAGTTCTACAATAATTAAGGACATCTGTAATATAGAATATCAAGTGCACAGAATTCAGAAATTTAATTCTATTCTGGGATTAGAGAAGATGTTTAAACAGGTTTTCTTTCTCCCTTCCTTTAGTTCATTTTTGAGGTCTAAGTTATATGTACCTATAATCTGAAAAATTACAGAATCTTTGCATATAGTCTATTATGAAAGAGCCCAAATTATGCTCAAAAGCACACACTACAGATTAGCTCATGTTTCCAAAAACATGAATTTCTACAGATTTTTTTAAAGTTAATTATGATTTAGTGTTTTCACCTTTCACAATTTTCTTTCATTTTTCAATGTCATATGGGACAATAAAATTATATTCCTAATTCTGGGTTTTATTAAAACAACAATTAAGAAGAAATACCATTCTAGAGGCTAAACATTTATTTACATTCTTACTGCTCTTGTGTGACCTATGATGCTGAGAGGGAGAGTTTTACTTTGATGTTAGCTGGAGCTGTGCTTTGATGGAATTTTCAGGTCAATATATGATATGTTTTAGGAAGGATCTCCATGTTTAAAATCTATATTGCAGATCATAGTATAATTCTTGCACTGGCTTGCTATTTTCAGATGGAAAGTTTCTGACTTAAACCTAACCAAGTCCTTACTAGGATTTGTCATTCCTTAAACTATACTCTTTGTTCAGTGTCCATGTGATGTGGATATGGACTATCCAAAGGAAATTGTAAGACTCCTGAGAAAAAAATCTCTCCTATAGCATATGTCCATGAAAGCCTTAGGCTTTTTTCTAATTATGATTTAACCCTCCAGCTTCTTACTTTGTTTCCTAATGGCAATGAACCAAAACATCAGGATAAAAGCTTAGAGGCTAGACGTTATTTTTAAGCCCCAAACTTCTTTTTATCTATCTATTGTATTTACAATCATGATGTAATCATGTCCATTGCATTGATCTAATTTCCATGGAGGTTTTGGCATTTCATCTACTTGACTCTTTCAGCCAAAGAAGAGTAATAGAATGCCTAACATAGCTCAAGCTAAATGCTAATTTAATTTGGTTATTACTATTTATGGCTAACGAATTTTGTGGAGAGGCAGCTAGTATCACATAGGAGGATAAAGTGTGAAAAAGAATAGTGAGGTAAACTAGGAATGTTTCCATGCCATCTAACTAAAAAATATTAGATATATGGAAACTTAATTTCTAAGTATAAAATGTGTACCTACTCTATATTATCACTATAGAAATTATTGATCACATTGGGAAAAAATGCTCTCCTATACATTTATTATACTCAAAAGACATGATTCTTCAAATAAGTTGAAACTTCATTAAATAAATGCCATTAAAATATAAGAAGCAAAAGTTTCAAGCTGTTCCACAAGTAATGTAACTGCCTGCAACAACAATGCCCAATAATCCTTGAAGAAAGACAACAAAATCCAGATACTCGATACTCAACATGTCCTTGAAATTTCTCTAATAAAGTTAAATATACATTTACCATATAACCCACCAATGCCATTCCTGCAATTATGGATTAAATCATGTACCTCACAAAGATATGTTCAAGATCTAACCCCTGGTCCTGTGGATGTGAACTCATTTGTAAATAGGATATTGAAAGACCCTATTAAAGATGAAGCTGAAATGAATCAGGGTGCTCCTTAATCCAATATAACTAGAGATCTTCTAAGCAGAGAAAATTTGAATACAGGAGGTAGGAGACAGAAGTGACAGATGACCATTTGAAAAAAGTAAAGACTGAGGGCCGACAAGCTACCATCAGAATACTATAGACTTCAGAGAAAGCATGTTTTGTTGATACCAGAATTGTGGACTTTCAGCCTGTAAAGCAGTGAGACAATAAATTCCTGTTGTTTCAGCTAACCAGTCTTTGATATTTGTTATAGCAATACTGGGAAATGAAGACATCTCGGTATTTACCCCAATAATGAAAATATATGTCTATACAAAGACTTAAACAAGAACATTAATAGCAGCTTTATTCATAAGAGCTCCAAATGGACAACACAAATGTCCATTAAGAGGTGCATGGAAAAATGAATTGTGGTATATGCACAACACCATGCATGAAACTCAAAAATAGTATCCTGACCAAAAGAAGATAAAAACAAAAAGGGGATATATTTTATGATTTCATTTATATTAATGTCTAGAAAATACAAATCTAATTTATTGTGAAAGAATAGATTCAATTGTAGAGCCAGGCTGGGGGCTAGGTATCAACTGGGAGTAATTAAAAGGGAACTTTTGCAGATGATTAAAAGTTACTATATCTGTATTTGTTGATGGATACCAGAGTGTATATACTTGTAAAAACTCATTGAAGTATACATTTAAAATGAGTTCATTTTATTACATGCAAATTAGATCTTAATAAAACTCACTTATTTTATTTTTTATTATATTTATTCATTTTCAAAGGTGTTTTGTGCTTCCAATTCCTAAATCCCAATTTTTCTGCTTCATAAATAAGCTATCTTTTTTCCTGTTTGGCCCTGATTCAGGGATTTAGATTTTAGCTTTCCCTGCTCTATTTACTTTCCATCTTTGAGGTGACAACTAATTCTCGCTTCTCTGCTCTTGTTTCCTTTCTTAGTCTCCATTTCATTGTAGTCCTAAAACTTTTTTCTTTAATTAATTAATTTATTATTTATTTTAAAGAAGCTTTAGATTAGATAAATGTTACATCAAAAAACTCCCAACCTGAGGAGTCCTGCTATATTCTCAATTAGAGGGACAAGAATCCCTCAAGAGCATAGGCAGTACCCGATAAAAGAAAATAGACTGAGGATCGTGGGAAGATGGTGATGGATTAACAGGCAGAGTTGAATGATCTCACAAAAACTTAGGAGAAAAAGCCAAAAGCTGTCCAAGAGACCTGCTTTGGGGGTCAGCAGACCAGGACAGTTCCACACAACTCCAAGGAGGGTGAGGGACAGAGAGATGAAGAAGCCAAAAAGACAAACCTGAGTTACCAAGCCACCACAGCAGGTGGGAAAGGCTCCCCTTCCCCACCCCAAGATTTTAAGCTGGGGTAAAACCCCTGTCTCACTGTAGCTGACTGAGAGGAGAACAGACATCTTCCTCCCTGTCAGCTGTTTCAAGGGTAAAGGGAGGGAAGGTCGGGGGGCTTTTCTTCAGTGAATTTGGCCTGCAGAGTCCACTTTGAATCTCCTATTTGGAGATTCAACACAGGAACACAGGAAAGCAGACACTGAAACACCTCCATGGAAAGTGTGTTGACTAGCGCCATCTGCTGGCCGGATTGGAAACTGCATCAACAAAAACTGTACACGCTCTCTGTATCCAACCCAGGGAGAAAATCTACACCACATTCGTAAGTCCCTGGCCCAATTTTGAAAACTTAAGTTGGGCAGTTTTAAAGACTGAGAATAAGTTGAACCAAATAACAAAAGAGCTGTGGAAAAAAATAGGCAGGAGAGAGAAATTAGTCATACTAGGAAACAGGAAGAGATGGCCCAGCCAAAAGACCAAACCAAATATCCTAAAGAGATAGAGAATTTAATACAATTAATCAGTGATAATTACACAACTCTCATAAATCACTTCAAAGAATTTAAAGAAAATATAACTATATAAAAAAAATGAAGGATATGAAGAAGACATTGGGAGAGCATAAAGAACAATTTGAAAGCTTGCAAAGAAAAGTAACAGATATTATGGGAATGAAAGACAGGATGGATGAAATTAAAAATACATTAGATGTAGGGAAACATCTTCAAGACCTTGTAGCAGGTGGTGTTTCTTGGACCTTACACCCAAAGCACATGCAACAAAAGAAAAAATAGATAAATGGGACCTGTTTATTTAATTTTAATTAAACACTTTTGCACCTCACAGGACTTTGTCAAAAGGGTGAAAAGGCAGTCAACCCAATGGGAAAAAATATTTGGAAATCACATATCCGATAAGGGATTAATATCCAGGATATATAAAGAGATGTTACAACTCAACAATAAAAAGACAAACAGCCCAATTAAAAAATGGGCAAAAGACTTGAGGAGACATTTGTCCAAAGAAGAAATACAAATGGCAAAAAAACACATGAAGAAATGCTCAACATCACTAATGATTAGGGAAATGCAAATCAAAACTACAATGAGATATCATTTCACACCTATCAGAATGACCAGTATTAAAAAGACAGAGAATTACAAGTGCTGGAGATGATGTGGAGAGATAGGAATGGGCACATGCCCATGGAATTCACTGGTCTTACCATGTTCCCCAATCACCCTGAAGCAGCTGGATTAATAGAATGGTGGAATGGCCTTTTAAGACTCAATTATGGTGCCAACTAGGGGGCAATACCTTGCAGGGCTGGGGCAGTGTTCTCCAGGAGGCTGTGTATGCTCTAAATTAGCATCCACTTTATAGTGCTGTTTCTCCCATTACCAGGATTCATGGGTCCAAGAATCAAGAGGTAGAAATGGGAGTGACACCATTCACTATTACCCCTAGTGACCCACTAGGAAAATTTTTGTTTCCTGTCCCTGCAAACTTAAGCTCTGCTGGTCTACAGGTTTTAGTCCCAAAAGGAGGAGTGCTGCCACCAGGGAACACAACAATGATCCCACTGAACTGGAAGTTAAGACTGTCACCTGGCCACTTTGGGCTCCTCTTACCTGTGAATCAACAGGCAAAGAAAGGGAATTACTGTACTGGCTGGGGTGATTGATCCTGACTATCAAGGGGAAATAGGACTACATCTACATAATGGGTGTAAAGAAGAATTTGCCTGGTATGCAGGAGATACTGCCATGCCCTGTGATTAAAGTCAATGGAAAATTGCAACAAACCATTCCAAGCAGGACTAACAATGGCCCAGAATCTTCGGGAATGAACGTTTAGGTCACCCCACCAGGCAAAGAACCACAGCCAGCTGAAGTGCTTGCTGAGAGTAATGGGAACATGGAATGCGTCATGGAAGAAGGTAGTGATAAATATGAACTTCAACCATGTGACCAGTTACAGAAAAAAGGACAGTAATAGTCATGAACACTTCTTCTTATTTTGTTATGAGCACGATTGTATATGTACACAAAACGTATTTCTTTGTTTTCTTCCCCAACCTTTTCCCCTATCATATGAAAAGTTGTATTAATTTCATGTCATAATATTTAAGAATGTCAAGTTTAATAGTGAATATTACCCAGGGAGTTGCACCCTATTCTGTAGGGAATTAATGCATTTCCAGTTGTACGCAGCAGAGTTGAACATTGTTAGGTGGACATATTTATGTATCCTTGTCTCTTATTGTTTTTACTTAGAGACTAAGTGTGGTTTAAGATAATGTGTATGGTTGCCGAGTTGACAAGGGGTGGACTGTGATGGTTAGGCTATTATGTCAACTCGGCCAGGTAATTGTGTCCAGGTGCTGGGTCCAGCAAGCACTGGCCCAACTGTAATACAGGAGCATTTATGGACTTCGAACACCAGTGAGTTTACTACGTGGATGGCTGATTACATCTGGATCAATCAGGGAGATTGCATCAGCAATAGATGATGCTTTTATCCAATCAATTGAATGCCTTAAAAGGGAAAGTGATTTCAACATTCAGAGAAAATTTTCCAGCTCATCTTTGGACAGCCAACTTCTTGCAGAAACTCATCAAGGACCTTTCATTGGACTTTCATCAGAGCCCCTGGTTTGCAGCCTGCCTGGGAACCTGGGCTTGTGCATCCCCACAGCTGCGTGAGACTCTTATAAAATGTCATATTATTGATAGATACCTCCTATGGATTCTGTTTCCCGAGAGAACCCTGACTAATACAATGTATCTAGCACATTTAATTGAGAAATGTTGTTTTTATTCAACTGTTTTCTTTTTAGTTTTTAATTGCTTATATTTTCAATCATTAAATGTACAAAATAAAGTAAAAAATACATTAGAGGCACATAAGAACAGATTCGAATTGCTTGAAGACAAAATTAGTGATTTTAAAGACAGAACATCTGAACTGGAAAAGACAGGAGAACATAAGGATAAGAGAATGGAAAAAATGGAACAGTCTCAGGGAATTGAATGACAATGCAAAATGCACAAACATTTGCATTATTAGTGTCCCAGAAGGAGAAGAGAATGGAAAAGGGGCAGAAAGAATATTTGAGGAAATAATGATAGAGAACTTCCCAACCCTTATGGAGGACATAAATATCAATATTAAAGAAGGAAAACGCACCCCAAACAAAATAAATCCAAATAGACTTACCCTGAGACACCTACTATTCAGAATGACAAATATCAGAGATAAAGAGAGGATTCTGAAAGCAGCAAGAGAAAAGCAAAGCATCACATACAAGAGAAACTTGATAATATTGAGTGCCTACCTCTCATTGGAAACCACAGAGCAGAGAAGAAAGTGGTATGATGTATTTAATGTACTGAAGGAGAAAAACTGCCACCAAAGAATTCTGTATCTGGCAAAGTTCTCCTTCAAAAATGAAGGTGAGTTCAAAGTCTTCACAGATAAACAAAACCTGAGAGAATATGTTACCAAAAGACCAGATTTGCAAGAGATACCAACAAGGGTGCTACAGCCTGAAAGGAAAAAACAAGGGCAAGAGATTTGGAGAAGAGTTTAGAAATGAAAATTACTAGGAAGTGTAAACAAAAGAATAAGAAGACAGACAATAAAACAATATGACAACAGAGAGCTGAAGGACAGAATGGGTGAACTAATTCAAAGTTTTCAAGTAGCCCTTCACATCTATCCAATGAACCCTGAAATACGGAAAGAAACCTTTTTTTAGGCAAGACACTCTAGAAGTAGCAGAAAGTGGCACAGAGGTTTAAAAAGAGTGAATCTTCAACAGAAGTAGCAGATTTCTCACCAAAGACAATTTCTAACTATGAAAGTGAAGCGATTGTTACTGTGTATGTGCAGCTATTGCTGAGAAACAGAAGACAGCTTCAACATATAAAAAAATGGTTATTGTGCCTGCTTCTGGGACCGTAACTGAGAAGGAAGATAGTGCTCAACACCAGATCACTCTGTTTTTATCAAAGCCTGATGAAGGAAAATGCATTGCATGAATTATTTGAATGTGTCTTTTTTGACTATCATTTAAAGTTTTAAGACATAGGAACATTTATTATGGAGAAACAGGGCAAAGCTCCTGTTTGTAAGTTTTTCAGATGAAGCATATAAATCTAAATGGTAGCTTTATTGTATAGTGTTTGGACTATTCTTTGATAAATTATGGTTTATGCTTAAGATTAGAATTCTGAACAAAATGCTTTTGATGTATAAGTTTAATTTATCCAAATATATGGATGGATACATTTTAAAGGCACAACTTGAAAAGCAAATTCTTGAATAGTAAATAACTTGGTCAGTGTTATTAAAATGTTGATTCATTGACTTTTGTTTTATGTAAAAGGAAATAAGTGATTGCTTTCTCTCCTAGAAATATATTGCTATTACTATTCACTCTGTTTTCCTTGCTTCTGTAGTGTAAGTCTGTCACAAGCCTTAAAGGATTTTACTATTCATTTTGATTCAAAGTTGTGGTTTTGTTACATGTGGAATCTTTGAAAGTTCAGCCAAAAATGTATGCAAATGTGAACATTCTGAAGTTTCTCTTAATTCTGATTTGTGCTTAAGATTTTGGCTTTAAAGAAGTTATAACAATGGTAGTTGCCTCCTTCAGTATTTGTTAGATGTATGAATTACTGGTAAGTGTCACAATCATGGTTTTATTTTTAGATTATTACTGTAGGTAGGTTAGTACTTACTACAAATGAGCCATTTTTTTAAATGTGCATTTTTTTAATGAGTGGATTTTACAGATACATCATAATAAATTGTACTGCTACATTTAAAAAAAAATAGGGGAAGATGTGGAAGATGCAGGTGGGTACATGGGAACCCCTCATACTTTCGATGCAACTTTTCTGTAATCTAAAACCTCATTGAAAATACAGTTTATTATTTTTTTAAAAAGAAAATAGACCAATATTTCAAATCCTCAATATTATAGCAAGTAACTATGAATCTTATTCTTCAAAAATTGAAACTTAATGGTTACCATAGGTTCCGGGGGGAGAGGGAGGGAAGAATAGAATAAATGGAATGTAGGGCATTTTTAGGGCATTAGAATTGTTCAGCATGATCTTGCAATAATGGATACAGGCCACATCAAATTTCATCAAAACCTATAAAAGTGTATGATCCAAAATGTAAACCATAATGTAAACCATTAACCATGGTTAGTAGCAATGCTTCAATATTTGCACATCAATAGTAACAAATGTACCATCCGCATGTAAAATGTTATTAATAGGGGAGAGGGGAAAAGCAGTAGAGTGTTGGGTATATGCGAATTCCCTAAATTCTCAAAGTGACTTTTCTGTATCCTAAAGCTTCTTTGGAGATAAAATGAAAAAAATAAGACACTGGGGGAATATATGGAAGAAAATGTTACTGTACTTATGAGATAAAAGATCATCAGTGATAAAAGACACAATGTCTAAACATTTTTTTTTTAATTTTGTTATTTCAAATTTTTAAAAATTTTGTATTTTATTGGTTATTTTTTAAATTATTATTTTATTTTATTATTAATTTTATTTGGTTATTTTGTTGGCTTCATTTTTAGAGAGGTTTTGGATCATAGAAGGGTCACAACAGTGGCAGGCTCATCACTAGTGCACAGTGTCAGTAATGGAGGGATGCATGGGAAGGGGTTTACTGGGGAATGCCTCTAATGCATATGAATATGTTCATGGTCATTGTCTTGGTGGGTGGAGATCCACATAATAACCAAAAGAATACTGAATTCCCAACTGGGGGAGTTCTGCTACATTCTCTAATAGGACAGCAAGAATCCCCCGAGTGCAAGGTCAGGGTCTAGTGAAGGAAGACAGACCATTGTGCCAGACCCTTGATATTGATGATTGTACTTATGTACCTTTTCTTGTGAAATTGAAACTTAGCCTAGTATTATATACTGCCTAAGATTTACCTAATGAAAGCCTCCTTGTTGCTTAAATGTGGCATCTCTCTAAGCCAAACTCAGCATATAAACACACTGCCTTCTCATCCCTACCCGCCTGTGGTGGGACATGACTCCCAGGGATGAGCCTTCCTGGCACTGAGGGATTATTACCAAGTGCCAACTAGCAATGCATCTGGAAAAAAGCCTTGAACAAAAGGGGGAAAGGGTAAATACAAATGGTTTACATGGCTAAGAGATTTCAAAGTGAGTCGGGAGGTAGGTCCAGAGGTTACGCTTATGCACATCTCAGCAGGATCGCATTGACTGCCACAGCAAACAGTGCCTCAAATAGCAGGGCTCCTCAGGGTCCTAGAGATATCCAGAAAACAAAAAGCAGGATAGACAGCAAAGGAATTTGGCATCCTCTCAGTAGGCCTTACTTTGGAATTTATGCGCACCAGTGTAACAGATTTAGACTCATTTATAGGTTCTCTACATATGGCTCTTCTACCCCTTTTAATTGAACCTATAATTAGCAGTATATTTGATAAATATATGTCCCAGAGACTTAAATCTTTGGTCTGTTCATATGCCAGTTCAGCCCTGAATTTCAGCAGAGTTGCAACACCTACACTCCAGTTCATTGGACTCACCCAGGACAACTACCAAGGAGATGATTGATGATGGACAACACCTGTCCCAAGGAACAGAGTGTTTTTAACTGCAAGCAAAATAGTTCCATTCATCTGCCCCATGGAATTGAAGCTCCCTCTCAATTAGAAGCAGAGTGGGCATCACCATCCCAAAATCTTCAAAATTGCGGAATGAACAATGGACTAAATTAGATTTATTACTATTCTACTATAGATATAGTATTATTCCAGCAATGGAAGAACTCTTTTCATTGATATAAAGACAGTGACCTCCAGAGGTTCTCAGGGATGGGAGAGGAAAGAATAGGTGTAATATGGGGGCATTTTAGGGACATTGGAGTTGTCCTGCATGACATTGCAGTGATGGATATAGGCCATTGTATATTTGTCAAAACCTACAAAATTGTGTGGGACAGAGTGTAAACCATAATGTAAACTGAAACCCATGGTTAGTTGCAAGGCTTCAATATGTGTTCATTAATTGTAACAAATATACCTGTATTAGACAGCCAAAGGGGTGCTGATGGAAAATACCAGAAATCTGTTGGCTTTTGTTAAGGGTATTTATTTGGGGTAGAAGCCCACAGTTTCCAGGCCAAAAAGCATAAGTTACTTCCCTCACCAAAGTCTATTGTCACGTGTTGGAGCAAGATGGCTGCTAATGTCTGTGAGGGTTCAGGCTTCCTGGGTTCCTCTCTTCTTGGGGATTGCTTGTCTCTGGGCTCAGCTCTTCTGCTATCTCCCCAAGGTCAGCTATAGACTATGAGGCTCTCTAAGCTTTGCCTCTGTCCACAAGACCAGCTGTAGACTATCAAGCAAATGGCTCTGTCTCCCTAGGGCTTCTGTCATGTCGAAGAGCGTCTCTATTTCTCTGTGTTCTTTTCCTGTGTGTTCACTTCCCAGGCTCCAGCTCAAAACTCAGCATCAGAACTCCAACATAAAAACTCCAACACCAAAACCCCAACTAACTCCTCTGTTCTGCTGTGTAGTTTTATCTGTGAGTTCCCACCCACCAAGGAGGCAGAGACTCAATGTCCTACTGATGTGGCCCAATCAAAGCCATAATCATAATTTAATCACACCCAGGTACAGATAAGTTCACAAACATAATCCAATATCTATTTTTGCAATTCATAAACCATATCAAACTGCTACACTCCACCCTCTGAATTCCCAAAAGACATTACAATATTCAAAAAACCTTAAATCAGTAACAATACTAAGTACAAAATCATATCACAATCAGTTTAAAGAAATACAGTTTGTCTTAGGGCAAAGTCCCATCCACTGTAGACCTCTGAAACCTACAAAACAATTTATCTGCTACCAATACACAAATAGACAGAGAAAGGATAAACATTTTAATTGCTATAAGAAGATTTTGGGAGGGAAACATGATTCACAGTTCCTCTACAGTTCAGCAAACTTGCAGGACATACTTCATTCGATGTCAAAATTCTGAGTCATTTTTAAGACAATGGTTTCTTTTCCCTGGGGCCAAATGGGGACCCACCCTTTCCACAGGCTTGCCCAATGGCCATTTTCTTGGTTCCACCCTCAACAAGCATATAGGTGTTGACCAAACTCCAGACCTCACCCTCCAAGAGCATTGGGGTGATTGCCAAATTTTACCCAAACTTTGGGTTAGAGTCTTAACCCCCCTAGTACAGTGACATGAAGACAACATTCCCCCTAACCTTTGGCTTATAGGCTCAATCCTCTCAGAGCAATAAATTGACCACCTGGCCTTCCCTAACCTTTTGCAGGCAGGCTCAACCCTCTCAGAGCAATGAGTTGACCACCTGGCCTTTCCTAATCCATGGGGGACAGGCACACTCCTCTAAGTCCTATGGGTTGCTGACTTTAACCACCCTAATCATTGAGGAATGTGGTCAACCCTCCCTGTACCCTGGGGCAGCAAAACTCTCCCTGAACATCAGGTGGGAACATCCACCCTCTTCAAGTGCTGAGGCAAACTCACCCTTTCTGTACACATAAGTGGGGTTCATCTCTTGGCCCAAGGTGATGTCTTAATTCCAGATCTCAGCTTCCATGGTTTTCTTCTTAAAGCTGTTTCTCCTTCAATCTCTCCTTTCCACGGTCCTTTTATTCCAAGCTGACAGCGATTTTGTTCATACAGCTCTCTCAAAGTTTGTTGGTTTGCATGCAGGAAGCAGGTGTCCAAGTCATCAGACAGTAAGACTTTCCACAAGTCTTTCTGAGATAACTGCATCTTCAATCCTGATTTACAAGTTCAAGTTCAGTTAAGTCCTCAAATGTGGTACTATTGTTTGGGAGGTTTATTTCCAGAGGCTTGGAATTTCCAGACTCAGTTTCTGTTTGCTTTGTGCTCAACAGTTCAGTCCTCAGCTTATCTCTCTCATCTAGCATTTTGCTGTAAGCTGCAAGGAGAAGCCAAGCCGCATTCTCCAAACTTACTTTGGAAAATTCTTCAGCTAAATGCCCAGGTCTGCCATTTTCAAATTCTGCCTTCCATAAAACACCAGGAATTAATCTTGCTAAGTTCTCTGCGACTTTAAAACACAGATCACCTTTCCTCCAATTTCCAATACTAGTTTCATCATTTACTTCTAAGGCATCATAAAAAGTCTCTTTAGCATCTATATTACTATCAACAGTCTCTTCAAATCACTGTAGGTCTTTTCTACCAAGCATCTCACAATGCCTCCAAAAACTACCCCTTACCCATTTATAAAACCATTCCAACATTTTGGTAATTGCAAAACCATGAACCCACTCTCCGGTACCAAATTCTATATTAGTCAGCCAAAGGGGTGCTGATGCAAAATACCAGAAATCTGTAGGCTTTTATAAAGGGTATTTATTTGAGGTAGAAGCCCGCAGTTACCAGGCCATAAAACATAAGTCACTTCCCTCACCGAAGTCTATTGCCACATTTTGGAGCAAGATGGCTGCTGATGTCTGCGAGGGTTCAAGCTTCCTGGGTTCCTCATTTCCTGGGGCTTGCTTGTCTCTGGGCTCAGCTCCTCTGCTATCTCCCCAAGGTCAGCTATAGACTATGATACTAGGCTTTGCCTCTCTCCACAAGGCCAGCTGTAGACTATCAGGCAAATGGCTCTCTCTCCTTGGGGCTTCTGCCGTTTCTAAGAGCTGTCTCTATTTCTCTGTGTTCTTCTCCTGTGTGTTCACTTCCCAGGCTCCAGTTCAAAACTCAGCATCAGAACTCCAACATTAAAACTCCAACATCAAAACCGCAACTAACTCCTCTGTTCTGCCGTGTAGTTTTATCTGTAAGTCCCTGCCCACCAAGGGTGTGAAGACTCATCATCCTACTGATGTGGCCCAATCATAGCCCTAATCATAATTTAATCATGCTCAGGTACAGACCAGTTTACAAACATAATCCAATATCTATTTTTGCAATTCATAAACCATATCAAACTGCTACAGTACCAGACAAATGAGGATTATTGTTGATGTAGGAAAGTGTGGGAGTGGGAGGGAGTGGGGCATATTGGAATCCCTTATGTTTTTTATGTAACATTTATGAAATCTAAAGCATCTTTAAAAATAAAAATAAAAAATAATTTAAAAAACAAAACATAAAAATATATAGGGGATGGGAGTGGATGTGCCTCGAGCAGTTGAGCGCCCACCTACCACATGGAATGTCCCAGGTTTGGTTCCTGGTGCCTTCTGAAAAAAGCAAAAACAAACAACAAGCAAAACAAATTGAAAAATCAACTCAGGGAAGCTGATGTGGCTCAGTGATTGAGTGCCAGCTTCCCACATATGAAGTCCAAGATTCAATCCCCAGCCACTGTTACCTCCCACACTTTCCCACATTAACAACATCTTTCATTAATGTGGTACAGTTGTTACAATTGATGAATACATATTGAAGCTTTGCTACTAAACATGGACTGTAGTTTACATTATAGTTTATACTTTGCCTCGCACAATTTTATAAGTTTTTGACAAATGCATAATGGCCTGTATCCATCATAGGAATGCC
Source organism: Tolypeutes matacus (assembly GCA_026826555.1). NCBI lineage: Eukaryota > Metazoa > Chordata > Mammalia > Cingulata > Chlamyphoridae > Tolypeutes > Tolypeutes matacus. The sequence continues at coordinate 9,645,801 of JAKSZT010037812.1, forward strand.
ATGCAGTACAATACTAGTGTCCTAAAATTGCCCCATATTACACCTGTTCTTCCCTCTCCCTCCCCTCAGAACATCCAGTGGCCACTGACTTCACATTAATGATACAAATTCTTGCATTGCTATAACAATAATACGTCTACAATAGAATAATATAATACTAATAAATCTACTTTAGCCCATTGTTCATTCCCCAATCCTGAGGATTTGGGGATGGTGATGTCCACTCCATTTCTGATTGGGAAGGGACTTAGATCCCTTGGGGCAGATGAACGGAACTGTCTTGCCTTCAGTTGTAGATACTCTGTTTGTTGGTATGGTCATTGTCCATCATCATCCTTTTGTTAGTTGTCCTTGGCAAGTCCAATGAGCTGGAGAGTAGGTGTTGCAACTCTTCTGAGATTCAGGGCTCACCCCGCATATGAACAGACAAAAGATTTAATTCTCTGGGACATATAATTAACAAGTATAATGATAATTATAGGTTCAAATAAAAGAGGCAGAAGAGCCATAAGTAAGGAAATTTTAAATGAGTCTAACTCTGTTACACTGGGGAGCATATATTCCAAAGCAAGGTCCACTGATAGGGTGCCAAATTCCTGCGGTTGTCTGCCCTGCCTATAGTGTCTACATGTCTCTAGAGCCTTTAGGCAACCCGCTGTTTGAAGCACTGTTTACTGTGGCAGTCAATGAAATCTTGATGAGACTTGTATAAGTGTAACCTCTGGAATGACCTCCTGACTCACTTTAGAATTTCTTAGCTATATAGCTCATTTGTATTTAATATTTCTTTCTTTTGGTTAAGGCCTTTTTCCAGAGGCATTGTTAGTCAGCAGTTGGTAATAATCCGTTGCTGCCAGAGAGGCTTATCCCTGGGAGTCATGCCCCATAACAGGGGTAAGGTAGTGCATTTATATGCTGAGTTTGGCTTAGAGAGGGCACATTTAGGCAACAAGGAGACTTTCAGGAGGTAACTCTTAGGCAATATATAATACTAGGCTAAGTTTTAATTCCACAAGAAAAGGTTTATGAATACAATCATCAATATCAAGGGCCTGGAGTAATGGTCTATCCTCTTTCACTAGGCACTGCCCATGTACTCAGGGGATTCTAACTGCTCTATTAGAGAATGTAGCAGGACTCCCCAGGATGGGAATTCAATATTCTTTCAGTTATTGTGTGGATCTCAACCCAAAGAGACAACATCCCATGAACACTTGAACATATTCATATGCTTTAGAGGCATAGCCCAGGTGCACCCGTACTTACACATCTCCCCAACATTGACCCCACACCAGTGACCCTCCCCTGCCAGAATGATGATCCTTCTGCAATGCAAAACCTCCCCCAAACAAAGCTAAAAAAAAAAAAAAAAAAAAAAACACAAATAAAATTATTAAGAAAATAACAAATAAAATACAAAAATAAAAAATAAAAAAATTTTTAAATAAAATTTTAAAAAATTTATTGTGTCTTTCTTCACTCTAAGATCTGTTGTCTTTCATGTACAGTGACAATTTCTTCTGTATGTTTCCCCAGTGTCTTTTTTTTTTTTTCCTTATCATCAAAGAAGCTTTCAGCTTCAGAAAAGTCACATAGAAAATATAGGGGATTCCCATATACCCAACCCCCTCCCCCCTCCCACTCTTTCCTATTAATAACATTTTACATGTGGATGGTACATAGTTAAAACTTTTTATAGCTCTTAGTTTCATTTTTTTTCTTATGAAACACAGGCATAAATCCACCATTTCTAACTAGACATTCTCCCCCACTAAGTTCCACCAATACATTATTCCTATTTTATTTTATTTTATTTTATTTTATTTTATTTTATTTTATTTTATTTTACCAGAACCTAGAAGACCTTTCAGAAGTGTTGATTTCAGATATTTTATAAGCAGAGATAAGAAACTCAGTGATGTTTCCCAAAAGATTCACTAGTGCCTTAAATTTAAAAATAGTTAATTTATCTCCTAAATTCAGGAACAAAACAAGGATGCCTACTTTAATCCCTGCTATTCAGCATTGTACTGGATTTTCTATCCAGAGCAATTAAGCAAGAAAAAGAAATACAAAAGCATCCAAATTGGAAAGAAAGAAGTAAAACTCCTCTATCTGCAGATGACATAGAAAACCCTGAAGAATCTATAAGAATGTTCCTAGAACAAATAAATGAATTCCACAAAGTGGTAGGGCATAATACCAACACACAAAAAAATCAATGGTGTTTCTACATACAAGCAAATGAAGAATCTGAAAAGGAAATCAAGAAGAAAAAGACTCCATTCCCTTTGATTTGTGTTTTTTTCCATGAATTTTCTTAGTCTAAATTAGCAAACTTTTACCCCACTCCAGCCTTTTCTCCTCTTTCTCCAGTCACTCCATAACAGGACAGGTGACCAAGATCTCAGGTGCCTCCTTAAAGGAAACTGGCTCATGGAATTTGCAACCTGCTCGATATTCCCAATATTTGATAAGTGACATTGAGAATCTTATCTCAGGTGTCATGACCCCAACCCTTTATATTAATCACATACTGTATTAGTCAGCCAAGAGGGGTGCTGATGCAAAATACCAGAAATCGGTTGGTTTTCATAAAGGGTATTTATTTGGGGTAGAAGCTTACAGTTACCAGTCTGTAAAGTTACTTCCCTCACCAGTCTATTGCTACTTGTTGGCTGCCGACTTTCAGTCTTCCTCTTAAGGCTCCATGTACAGGCTTTCTGGGCTTTGTCTCTCTCCCCAGGGCTCAATTCTCTCTGGGCTCAGCTGCTTTGTTCTCTCCACAAGGCCAGCTATAGACTACTAGGTGAATGTTTCGTCTCTTTTCCTGGGGCCTTCTCTCCTTCCTCAGCACCATGCTCCTCTGTGTGCTTACTTCCTGGTGCTCCCGCTCAAAAACCCCAATCTCCCTTCTCTGCGGTGCAGTTTCTCTGTGAGTCCCTGCCCACTAAGGGGGTGGGGATGCCACATCCTATTGATGTGGCTCAATCAAAGCCTTAATCATTATTTAATCAAGTAAAAGTAAAACCTCTGAATGCAATACTCTAATACGTCCAGAGGAAAACACCAGTTTACAAACTTAATCCAATATTTCTTTGTGGAATTCATCAATAATATCAAACTGCTACACAAACCTTGAGGGAAAATTGAGTGATTAAAAAAATTCCGTTGAAACTTTCCTTTATTAATTTATTTAATGGTAGAAAACACAGAGAAAGATAAACTTTTGGATTACTGATTCAATCTTGTAAAATTGCAAATCATGGTGAAACTGATTTTTTTTTTTTTATCTCTTCAACTCACAATCAGACATTCCTCTTAATTTGATCATAATCCATTTGAGGGAGAACTGCAAGATAATTTTGGGGATGGAAGGTATCAATTTTGGGAGGTAATGGAAGTTCAGGAAAATGCCATCTATGCATATAGCAATGCAATTATGTAACTATGATTTCAGCTATATTCTGTAGATCTGTCATTCATTTTACTTTGTGCTGCCCACAAGTTCATTGCCTGGGAGAATGAAAATAGAGAATTGCAGTGCCTTTGGTTAATGTCTCTGTAGGAAAGTTTTTGTGAGTCAACTTAAGACTATCTTTCCTTTTTAAAGCTTAATAAAAACCACAAGTGAAAAATACCTCAATTGCTATATAAATACAGTTTATGCTATTTTCAAAAGCAATTATTTAAGCTGTTGAGAGGAAAACATATTAAAATATCCATCTTAGGAATAGGAACACTCCTCACTCTTGGTGGGAATGTAGAATGGTACAGCCTGTGTGGAAGAGAGTTTGGCAGTTCCTCAGGAAGCTAAATACAGAATTGCCATATAATCTGGCAATCCCTCTACTAGGAATATATCCAGAAGAACTGAAAACAGGGGCACAAACAGACATTTGCACACTGATGTTCATAGCAGTGTTATTCACAATTGCCAAAAGATCGAAACAACCCAAGGGTCCATCACCAATGAATGAATAAACAAAATGTGGTATATACATATGATGGAATATGATGCTACTGTAAGAAGAAATGAAATTGCGATGCTTATGATAGCATGGATGAAACCTGAGGACATTATGCTAAGTGAAATAAGCCAGACACAAAAGGATAAATATTGTATGGTCTCACTAATATGGACTAAATACAAAGAATAAACACATAGAGCTAAAATCTAGACTATATGTTACTAGGAGATAGAATGAGGGCTGAGAAGGGTACTGATGCTTAATATATATAGAATTTTCAATTAACTTGACTGTTAAACGTGTGGAAATGAATAGAGTTAATGATAAAACATTATAATGAGTATAAATAACACGGTTGGTTTATCAAAGGGATTGTGGCTGTAACCGTTGGGGAATTTGATATAATTATGAATTCCAAAAATATAATTGGATCATGCTTGTAAACTGATCTGTTAATCTGGGCATGATTAGGTTAGGATTAGGGCATTGAGCCCCACCCCTTGGTGGGTGGGGAATTGAATATAAAAGGCAAGGCAAAGGACAGTTGAAGCAGACTTTTGAGAAGCAGTTTTGATATTGGAAAGAAGGCCCCAGGAGAAGAGAAGCAAGCCGTTTGCCTGATCGTCTACAGCTGACCTTGTGGAGGAAACAGGAGCCAGCTGACCTTGTGGAGGAAACAGGAGCTAAGCTCGGAGAGAAACGCAGCCCCGGGAAGAGAGGAACCCCAGAAGCCTGAACCCTGGCAAATGCCGGCAGCTGTCTTGCTCTAACACATGGCAATGGACTGTGGTGAGAGAAGAAACTTAATGCTTTATGGCCTGGTATCTGTGGACTTATACCCCAAATAAATACCCTTTATAAAGACCAACCCATTTTTGGTATTTCACATTAGCACCCCTTTGGCTGACTAATACAGTGGCTGAAAGGGATAGTCCAGGGATGTAAATGTCAATTGAAAGAAAACTAGGGAATAACCTAGGGACTGAATAACATAGTGAACCCAGAGGTGGATGAGAATTGTGGTTAATAATATGAATAAAAGAACGTTCTTCTATGAACTAGAACTAATGTATGTCACTATTAAAGGTAGTAAGAATGTGGTGGTGCACGGGAGAAATGCAATTAATTGTAACTTATAGACTATAGTTAACAGCAATATTGTAATATTCTTGCATCAACATCAAAGAAGGTACTGTGTCAATGCTAAGGGTAAATTATAGGGGAATGGGATTTTTTTTTCTTTTGGACTAAGGAAAACATTCAAAAATTTACTGTGGCATTGATTGCACTACTCTGTGATGAAAATGAGAGCCACTGAGTGTACACTTTAGATAGACTGTACATGCAGGAGACTGTATAACACAATGAACCTTGTGGTGGAAGATGGACTGTGGCTAAGAGTACAAATATGAGAGTGTTCTGTCATGAACTATAACAAATGTACAATACTAATACATGGTGTTAATAATAGGGGATATGGAAAAAATATACCAAATGTACACTATGGACCATAGTTCCTGGTAATATTCTGGTGTTCTTTCATAATTTGTAACAAATGTTCCACAACAATGTAAGGTGTTGGTGGAGGGCTGTGGCATGGGAATTCTGCACATTATGCATTGTTTTGTGAGCTCATAACTTCTCTAATAAAAAATATATATTAATTCCATCTCATGTAGCTAACTTTCTCATCCTTAAGTGTATGCATTGTTAGGAGTGGGGAAGAAAGGTTTATTCCTGCAGTAGTCTAATCTGATATTTATGAGATTAACTTCACCTCAAGTTGTCCTGCCTCTTTGTTTCTTAGATAATCAAGAGGACCATGGTCATTTTTTACCAGAGGTTGGTAAAAACACTACTTGAGCAGTCACCTATATAATCGTATTAAAGTGTTCATGGAAATTGCCCTAATGTCACTCTACAAATTTTCCCACAACTATCCTAAATCCAACATAAGTGCTCATTCATTGCATAAGATAAGAGTTGCATGGAAAAGTTTGATGTCTGAAGTTCATTATCAGCTAGCAATACCTTAATTTATCTAATCACTTCACATCAAGAATCATAATAGAGACGCTAATCCTAAAGGAGAGATAAAATATTCATCAAATATTCAATAAATAATTACTAAGCAAACATTCAACTCCAGGCTCTGTATGAGTTGCTGGAACTAAATATAACAGTGAAAAATATTAAATCCAAACCAAATGACCCCGATAAAGAGGAAAGGATGGAAAAGTTACTTAACTAGAGGTCTCTGAGCATAATACAGAATGGAATTATTTATTTGATCTCCTTTTGGTAAATTTTACCATCAGAGTTAGAAGAGCCTACCAGGAGAAATATCCAAAATTCAAATAATAAAACTTCAAGGTTTTCTATGGCAGCTGAAATGAATTCCCTATCCTGAGAAGAATTGCATCTGCTCTATTCCTTTTCATATAAGCATAACAAGGTGGTATTGATTCACAATTTGTCCTTTTATTACATAAGAATATGTTCCTTTGACGCTTTCTCTTGGTTTTGGTCTAGATTACACCAAAAGACACAGTTTTTTCCCCCCAGTAAACTGCTCTTTTGAATCACTGATCAAAACAAGCAAATCACCTCTCATTTATTGGCCACATGATAATGACCAATACTATGATATTAAACAAAAAATTTGTCAGTTTCAATATTTTCAGGGTAAGACTATTGTCATGTAAAAGTGCACTATGTGGATTTATTTTCTCAAGTTGTCTCTAAAACAACATATCTTGTAGTTCTTAAATCATGAAAACATACAAGAATATTTAAAAGTATATTATATAAGTTTACTTTATAAAATTTCATCCTCCCAATGTTTAGTACATAAATTAAGGAAAATATTATCAAAATTAAATTTTAATATGGAAGGTTTCCAAAACCATATTTAAGAAGTTGCTTGACTCAGCTTCAACAATTACCAGTTCACAACCAATTATGTTTCATTGGCATCCCAACCAACCACTCCCTCTACTCCCAGATTATTTTTAAGCAAGTCCAAATCATATCATTTCTTTCATAGATATTTCAGTATGTATTTTAAATTTAATAATGTTTTTCATAAACAAACACAATACTATTACCACACCTAAAACAAAATTAACAATAATTCTTTAACATCTTCAAATACCAGTCTATGTTCAAATTCATTTCAGTTTATTTATATCAGGATCCAAATAAGGTCCGTATATTTTCATTGATTAGTATATCTTTTAAGTCTTTTTAAATCTATATGCTCCCTCTTTGTCTTATTGTAATTTACACATTGACAATCCAGATCATTTTTCCTATAGAGTTCTCTATATACTAGATTTTCTGAAAGCATACACCACTGTAATATTTCTCTGCTACTGTATTTCCTGTACATTTGGAGTTAAATTCAGAGACTTGGTTTTATAGTAATACTTCATAGGTGTTATTGTGTAGTTCCCTGAAGATGCACATAAAGTCTGGTTCTCTCTCATTTTATAAGGCTAACTTCCATTGATATCATTGCCAAGATCCATTATGTCATGAGGATGGATAATAGTAATACCCCAATTGTATTCTTTCTTCTTAATGAATAGCTGGAACCTTTTTAAAAGAGATATCTCACAAATCAGTTATTTGCTTATATTATGTTTTTTTGTTTTTTTAACAAGAAAAGCAAGAAAAATGCTTGATTCTTTATCTTCTAGTTTTCAAATTAGTGAATTTGTTCCCTAACACACCCCAAAACTATTTTTGTATGTTTATCAACTTATGATTTAATCATATTTGATTAGTTTCAATCTGATAAAATTATTTTTGTTGATATTTGAAGTGTCCTGTTTGTCCAGGATTTTCTTTTCATTGGCCTCTAAGTAATTTTGATATAATCCTAGCAGTCTTTGAAAACATTCTTGCTCTCTGATATGATAAGCTGTTCCAGGATAATCTCATACACTTTTTTAATATCCTAACTCAGAAATGGAATCATCTATTTCATTCAATAACCCTCTTCCTTCTCATAGAAAATGCAACTCGCATATCACAATCCAGAATCCTCGGTATATTCACTTCTTAGTCATTATTTCTAGCTTTTTCTCTTTGGATAGAGCTGAATACATACTTAATTTAATTTGCAAAATACATCATGATTCATACTGATACTCCTAACATTTGCTTTATTGCTATATGTGTACACACACACACATACACACAAGTCTCAGAATAGTAACAGCAACACTTCTACTAACAGTATGAGTACTAAAACAATTTAATTTGTTTTAGCATTTATGTTCTTAGTGAACACCTTGCTAGACAAACATAGACAAAGCACTGCGTTTAAAATCATTGGAACTGAGTGGCTTAGTGGGAAGATGGTAGAGCAGGAAGCTCCAGGAATCTGTCCCTCCACCAAAACAACTATTAAACTGGCAGGAATTGTCCAAATCAGTATTTTGACACTACAGAGTCTAGTGGAATTCTGTGTAGTATCCAAAGAAGAAGGAAGGAAGAAGCTAGAAATTGTAATATCCAAGGAAGAGCCAGAAGAAGAGGTTGGTAAATTGTGGTAAACATCAGTGAATTTAACCCTCTGTGTCGTGGCTTCCATCACCTATGCCCCAGCTTCGTTGCATGCAGTAGTGGGGACTGCAGGCTCAGATCCTGGTACAGTTTGCTGGTGCCAGAGTGGGAAATAAAGACCTAGTCCTCCAAACTCCAGAAGTATGTGATCTGCTCACTCTTACAGCTTTTGATGAGCTACTTCAGATTGCTACAGGCCAGCTCTGAGGACAGCATTATCCCAAGCTCCCTCAGGCAAAAGCAGCAAAGGAGTCTTAAAGACATTGCCCATCCTGAAAGCTAGGGAAAACAGCTAAAGGACTGCAGTAAATGGGCAAGTATCAAAGCAAGAAATTAAAAGCTATACAAGCTCCTGGATCTTTTGTTGGCACTTCCCATTCCCCCTCCCAGAACTGTGGGGAGCCAGCCTGTGCTCCCATTATGTGTCCCTGGCACTATTTCAGTGGAAGGAGAGTAACACCTATGGACATATTGGGATGCCTGTATATCAGTGCCAATCAATTGAGAGGCAACAAGAAAGACTGACCTAAAAAATCTCTCTGGGGCTCACCCTCCCAAAATTTGCCCACCAGGAAGGAGTAGCTTGGGACAGTTAAAGCCCTGCAAGAAACAATTAAGTCAAAGAAGTCTGAAGCAAAGGATAACCTGCTTCAAGTTACACAATAGAACAGCTTGGAGAGGGGAAAAGTGTATTTTATAGGAAGTAAAGGGGGCATTTGAATTCCTGTAAAGGGGGGGAATTCCTAAGGACACTAGTAAGCACAGGGTCAGGATAAGACACAGGCTCAAAAAAGACAGGGAGGACCCTGCATTTTGCATTTGCCTTGGGCTGATATTCTAGGTAGGAGGGCTAAATTATAAAGAAGGGCACTGGCCAAAGCAGAGCCAACTTGGAAGGTCTTTGAAAGTTGTTTTTTGCATTGTTTTGTTTGATTTTATTAATTCCTTGCACTCAAGAAAATCTATCATAACCATATCTGTATGAGAAACATACAGCTCAAGTACTAAATCCCTAAAGTTATCACTTTAAAATATTAAAATATACAGTGGACAGAAAAAGATTACAAGAAAAAAATAGGGAATGAAGGCCCATCCAAAGGAACAAGAAAAAAACAAGAAAAATCAAGAAAGAAGACCAGGCTGTAGAAATACCAAAGACTTAAAAAATGATCCTCCATAGGCTGAAGGAGACAAAGGAGAATACAGAGAAAGAACTAAAGGATATCAGGAAAACAATGAGTGAACAGTATGAGAATATTAATAAAAGTGATAGAAATTTTGAAAAGGAACTAAACAGAAGTACTTGAGATGAGGACGGCAATAACTGAAATGAAAATTCCCAGGAAGGTTTCAAAAGCAGATTCAAGCTGGCAGAAGAATCAGTGAACTCAAAGACAAGACATTTGAAGTGAGACAGGCTTAGGAGCAGAAAGAAAAAAATAATTAGAAAAAGTGAAAATAGACCAAGAGACCTATAGAACACTATCAAGAATACCAATATATGCATTAATAAGTCCCAAAAGGAGAAGAGAGAAAGGGGCAGAAGGAACATTCAAAGAAATAATGGCAAAAACCTTCCAAAACATAGCAAAAGACATTAATATGCATTTCCAAGAAGCCCCAAAGCCCCCCAAACAGGGTAAACTTTAAATTGAACACATCCTGACCTCCAGTAATCAAACTGTCAAATGCAAATGTGTTATGTACAAGGAAGCCCCAATAAGATAAATAGCAGATTTCTCATCAGAAACAATGGAGGCAAGAATACAGTGGGATGAAATATTTAAAGTCCTGGGAGAAAACATTTACCAACCAAGAACTGTATATATGGTGAGACACTTTCAAAAGGGAGGGAAAGAGAGATGGGGCAAGATGGCAGCTGACTAAGGAGTTCCAAGAGTCAGCTTGCCCTACAGGGCGGTTAGCAATCTAAGCAGAGCTATTTAAAGCACCTGTTTGTGGGCTCCAGGAGACCAGAGGAGCATCCTGCAACATCCTTGGAAGAATGGAATAAGGAGACTGCCCATCTGCAGTGAAGATTCATGAGTAGAACACCCCATGCCAAGGGCGCGAGCACGCATCCTCCACTGGCAGCACAAGATGTGTAGGGAGCTATTCCAGGGCTGGAGTGGGAAGCTCCATTTCCCAAAAATGGGGGAGGAAGAGATGATTGGGCACCAACTGATTAATAAATTAGGCTGGCTAAAGTATAATCCTAAGAACAGCTAAAGTTTGGATGGTCCAAGTTGGAAAGAGGTTGGTGGTTGTAATTTTAACTCCCTGGCATGAGGGGAAGTGGAGCTGATTGAAAATCAGTGATGGTAGGGACCGGCTTCTTTCCACCCAGATAGAATTGCAGCTCTAGCCTATGCCCCCACCCCACTTCCAGCAGGGAAGCAGCTGAGGGGACTTTCACCAATCTCTCCAGGTAACTGCAGTCACTTTTGGTTAGCACAACTGAATAGTCAGACACTTGGGGCTCCATCCCCACACCTCAATAGGATAGGAGAGGAGATGTCTTTTCTCCGACTCTCCGGACAACTGCAGGTGCCTTCAGCCTACATGAACTGGGTTGTTGAGCACCTTTGATTCCATCTTCCCCCCTGCACCCTTTTATAGGATAGGAGGGGGCTGGTGTTTCCTCAGCCTCTCAGGGAAAATGCAGGCACATTCAACCCACACAGACTAGATTGTTGGATACCAGTGGATCCACCCCTCAACAGGATAGGAGAGGGCTGGTGTTTTCAGTCTTTCCAAGCAAAGGCAAGTGCTTTCAGCCTGCATGGATTAAACTGTTGGGTGCCTATGGACCCACCCTCACCCCTTAATAGGATAGGAGGGGGCTGGTGTTTACTCAGGCTTTCTAGGCAATGGCAGGCACCTTCAGCCTGCGTGGACTAGACTGTTGGGTTCCTGTGGAGGCACTCCTATCACCAAGGATAGGAGGGGGCTGGTGTTTCCTTATCCTCTCTGGGCAACAGTAGGCAATCTCAGCCTACAGGGACTGAACTGCTGGGTGTCTGTGGATCCACCCCCACCCCCTAAAGGACAGAAGGGACAGTACTCCCTCAGCCCTCTGGGCAACTACAAGCACATTCAGCCTACATGGATTAAGTTGTTGAGCACAACAGAGGGTCCATCCCCACCCCTGGCAGGGGAGGAGAGGAGCCAGTGTTACATAAGTCTATCAGGGCAACTGCAGTCATTTTGGATCTGCATGGCATAGATGGCTGCCCGTACCTGCAGCTCCATCCCAGACCCAGGCAGGGGAGGAAAGGGTGTGAACCTTCATCAGTCTCTCCAGGCAACTACAGACAGTCTTGGACTGCATGATGTGGATTATTACACACTGCTGTGGATCTGTCCCTACTGCTAGCAGAGGAGAAAGTTGGGAAAAGCTTCATTGGTTCCTGGGGCAATGCAGGCAACTTCAGTCTCCACAGCTTACAGTACCAACTACATCCTCAGCTCCTATTACACAAACAGCAAAGGAGAAAGGGCAAGACAGCCCTAAACTAAAGAGCAACTGAGCCCAGAAGAAATACATCTACTCAGCCAGATGTCAAGACACCAACAAAAAAATTACAATCCATACCAAGAAACAGGAAGATATGGCCCAGTCAAAGGAATAAACCTCTAGATGACATAAAGGAGGTGAGACAACTGATCATAGATGTTTAAACAAATCTTCTTAATACATTCAATGAGATGGCTAAAGAGATTAAGGATATTAAGAAGACACTAGGTGAACACAAAGAAAAATTTGAAAGTATATGTAGAAAAATAGCAAATCTTATGGGAATGAAAGTCACAATAAATGAAATAAAAATACACTGTAGGCACATAACAGCAGACCTGAGGAGGCAAAAGAAAGGATTGGTGAGTTTGAAGGCATAGCCTCTGAAAGTGAACATACAAAAGAACCGATGAATAAAAAAATGGAAAAAAATTGAACAGGGTCTCAAAGAACTAAATGATGGCAAGAGACATTCAGACATATGCATCATGGCTGTCCAAGAAGAAGAGAAGGGAAAAGGGGCAGAAGGAATACATGAAAAAATAATGGTAGAAAATATCCCAACACTATAGAAGTACATAGATATCTGTATCCAAGAATCACAATGTACTCCCATCTGAATAAATCTGAATAGACCAACTCTGAGAAACATACTAATCATAATGTCAAATGCCAAACACAAAGAGAAAATTCTGAGAGCAGCAAGAGAAAAGCAATGAATAACATAAAAGGGATACCCAGGGAAGTGGATGTGGCTCAAATTGTTGGGCATCTGCCTACCATATGGAAGGACCCAGGTTCGATCCTTGGGACCTCCTGGTAAAAAGACGAGCAGGCAAGCCAGGCCCATGCAGCAAGCCAGGCCCCCATGGACACACGCGAGCCAGGTCCTCAAGACTAGCCACACAGCAAGGTGATGATGCAACAAAAGAGAGACGTACGGAACCCACTGGGATTCCCATGTTGCCCACCTCCCACACCTCCCACCACATCCCACACAAACATCTCCCACAAGTGTGGCCCACCACCCTCAATGAACTTACACATCCTGGAGCCTTGCCACCAACCATAGACCACAGTTCACGCTGTAGACCACACTCTCTCCCACTCAGTTCTGAGTGGTGTGTGCTGATTTAAAATGGCCTACATCCGTTGCCACATCAGTACTCAGGACAACCTCCAACTCCCAAAGAAGCCCCTGTATTTCAACTGCTCATCCCCTCCCTACCTCAAAAGATAGTTTGGGTAATCTAAGCACCTCTTAAAATATATGTATATATATATATAAATAACATTTTTGTAAGCAAATACACATATATGCATATATATTTATATATCATTTTGCAAATGTTTGTATGTATTGTGAGAATTTTGATTTTTACCCACAATAAAAATAAATTAAAAAAAAAAAAAAGAGAGAGAGATGTAGGGGAGAGTGAAGGCGAGATGTACCAGAAACTAGGAAATGAAGTGGCACAAGTGACAGGGTACCTCTCTCCCACATCAGAAGTCCCTAGGATTGAATCCCAGTGAAGCCTGGAGGAGAAAAATGAGAAGGGAAGGCAGGAAACAGACAGAGAAGATCACCCAGCGAATGGACACAGACAGCAAGTAGGGGGCAGGGGGGACTCATAGAACTGTACAACAAAAAGAAAAAATAAAGTCAATTAAAAGGGGGGGGGGTTCGCATGGATATCCAATAAGATTAAGTATAGATTTCTCATCAGAAACCATGGAGGCAAGAAGGCAGTGGTATGATATATTTAAGATACTGCAAAAGAAAAACTGCCAGCCAAGAATCTTATATCTGGCAAGATTGCCTTTTAAAAATGAGGGAGAGCTTAGAATATTTACAGATAAACAGAAACTGAGAGAGTCTGTTACCAAGTGATCAGCTTTGCAGGAAATACTAAAGGGACTGCTAAAGCCTGACAGAAAAGACAGGAGAGAGAGGCTTGGAAGAGAGGTTAGAAATGAAGATTATATCAGTAAAAATAACTAAAAATATCAAAGGAGTGATGAAAATAAAATATGACAGATAAAACCCAAAGGTCAAATGGGTGGAATAATAACTGTCTTTACAGTAATAACATTGAATGTTAATGGATTAAACTCCCCAATCAAAAGACACAGACTAGTGGAATGGCTAAGAAAATATGAGTCATCTATATGCTGTCTACAAGAGACTCACTTTAGACCGAAGGATACCAATAAAGCAAAAGTGAAAGGCTGGAAAAAGATATTCCACACATGCAGTAACTTAGAAAAAGCTGTAGTAGTAACACTTATATCAGATAAAATAGACTTCAAAAGCAAAACTGTAATTAGAGACATGGAAAGACATATATTAATTAAAGGGGAGATTTACCAGGAAGAAATAACAATCATAAAGGCATATGCACCTAACCAGGATGCCCCAAAGTACAAGGCAAACACTGGCAAAGCTTAAAGGAGAAATATATATCTTTACAATAATAGTTGGAGACTTCAATATACCACTCTCAGCATTGGAAAGAACATCTGGGGAGAATATCAATAAAGAAACATAAAGCTTGAATAATATGATAAATGGACTAAACCTAAAAGACATATACAGAACACTGCACCCCAATAAAGTAGGATATATATATTCCTCTCAAGTGCTCATGGTTCTTTCTCCAGGGTAGACCATATGTTGGGTCACAAAGCAGATCTAAATAAATTCAACATGATTGAAATTATACAAACCACTTTTTCTGATCATAATGGAACAAAGTTAGAAATCAACAAAAGGCCAAAAAAGAGAAAAGTCACAAATATATGGAGATTAAACAACAAACTCTTAATAATCAGTGGGTCAAAGGAGAAATTGTGAGAGAAATCAATTAATATCTCATGACAATGAAAATGGAAACACAACCTATCAGAACTTATGGGATGCAGTGAAGGCAGTGTTGAGAGGGAATCTTATAGCCCTCAATGCTTACATTAAAAAAGAAGAGCTAAAATCAATGACTTAACTACACAGCTGGAGGAACTAAAAAAAGAACAGCAAACTATTCCGGAAGCAAGTAGAAGGAATGAAATAACAAAGATCAGAGTAGAAATAAATGAAATTGAGAACAAATTAACTGTAGAGAGAATTAACAAAACCAAAAGTTTTTCTTCAAGAAGATTAACAAAATTGACAAACCCTTAGACTGACAAAGAAAAAAAGAGAGAAGCTACAAATAAATAAAATAAAAAAATGAAAATGGTGAATTACTACTGACCCCACAGGGAAAATTTTTTTCAGATTCAGAAGAGTATACTATGAACAACTGCATGCAAACAAACTAGACAATTGTAGTTGAAATGGAAAAATTCCTAGGACTGTATGAACAACCTACACTGACACTAGAATAAAAAGAATACCTCAACAAACCAATCACAAGAAAAGAGATTGAAACAGTCATCAAACAACTCCCCAAAAGGAAAAGCCCAAGACCAGGTGGTTTCACAGGTGAGTTCTTCCAAACATTCAAAGAAGATTTAATACCAACCTTAGTCAACCTCTTCCAAAACATTGAACAAGAAGAGACACTTCCAAACTCATTCTATAATGCCAATATCACCCTAATACCAAAGCCAGGTAAAGATATTATTTAAAAAAAAAAATTTGCAGACCCATTTCCCAAATGAATATGGATGAAAAATCTTCAACAAAAAACTTGCTAAACAAATCCAACAACACATTGAAAGCATTATTCATCATGATCAAGTGGGTTTTATACAAGGCATGCAAGGGTGGTTCAACATAAGAAAATCAATCAGTGTAATACACCACATTAATAAATCAAAGAAGAAAAAATCATATGATCCTACCGAGTGATGCTGAAAAAGCATTTGACAAAATACAGCATACTTTCTTGATAAAAATGCTATAAAGATAGGAATTGAAAGAAACTTTCTCAACATCATAAAGGCCATATATGAGAAAAGCAAAGCTAACATTGTACTCAATGGTGAAACACTGAAAGCTGGGCCATTTAGATCACATACAAGACAAGTATGCCCACTGTCACCACTGTTGGTCAATATAGTGGTTCTAGCTAGAGCAATCAGTCAAGAAAAAGAAATAAAAAGCATCCAAATCAGAAAGGAAAAAGTAAAACTTTCACTATTCACTGATGATATTATCCTATACCTAGAAATCCAGAAAAATCTACTAGAGCTTAATAAATAATTTCAGTTGAGTGTCAGGATATAAGATAAATACTCAAAAAATCAGTGGTGTTTCTATACACTAGTAATGTGCAATCTGAGGAGGAAGTCAGGGAAAAAAATTCCATTTCCAATAGTGACTAAAAGAAATCAAATATTTAGGAATAAACTTAACCAAGGATGTAAACTAATTGTATTTAAAAAACTACAATGCATTGCTAAAACAAATTTTAAAAGACCTGAATAATTGGAAGAACATTCCACGCTCATGGATTAGAATACAAAATATCCTTAAGATGTCAATTCTACCCAAATTGATATACAGAGTCAATGCAATCCCAATAAAAATTCCACCAGCATTTTTAAAATAAATGGAAAACACAGTTATCAAATTTACTGGGAAGGGTAAGAGGCCCCAAATAGCCAGAAACATCTTAAAAAGGAAAAGTGAAGTTGGAGGACTCTCACTTCCAGACTTTAAATCATATTACCTAGCTACAGTGGTAAAAACAGCATGGTACTGGCATAAAGATAGACATATAGACCAATGGAACAAAATTGATAGTTCACATCTATGGTCAAGTGATTTTTGACAAACCTGTCAAAACCACCCAGTTGGGTAAAAACAGTCTATTCAACAAATGGTGCTGGGAGAACAGGATAGCCACATCCAAAAGAAAGAAAGAGGACCCTTACCCCACACCTTATACAAAAATTGACTCAAAATGGATCAAAGACCTAAATATAAAAGCTAGAAACATAAAACTCCTAGAAGAAAATGTTAGAAAACATCTTCAACACCTGGTGGTAGTTAGTACATTCTTAAGCCTTACATTGAATGCATGAGCTATGAAAGAAAACACGGATAATGGGACCTCCTCAAATTTAAACACTTTTGTGATTCAAAGGACTTTGTCAAGAAGGTGAAAAAGCAGCCCACTCCATGGGACAAAATATTTGGAAATCACATATCCCATAAGGGTTTGATTTCCATTCTATATAAAGAGATCATACAACTCAACAATAAAAGAGCTAGCAATCCAACTTAAAATTGGGCAAAAAACTTAAATAGATGTTTCTCCAGAAAGGAAATATAAATTGCCAAAAAGCACGTGAAAAAATGTTCACAATCACTAGTTATTAGGGAAGTTCAAATCAAAACGACAATGAGATATCATCTCACACTGCATAGAACAGCCATTATTAAGTAAGCAGAAAACAATAAGTGCTAGTGAGGATGTGGAGAAATAGGAACACTCAATCACTGTTGGAGGGATTGTAAAATGGTGCAGCCTCTGTGGAAGACAGTTTGGAGGTCCCTTAGGAAGCTAAATATAGAACTTCCTCTACTAGGAATACATCCATAAGAAATGAAAACTGTGACACGAACAAATATCTGCACACTGATGTTCATAATGGTGTAATTCACATTTGCCAAAAAATGGAAACAACCTGAGTGTCCATCAACCAATGAATGGATAAACAAAATATGGTATATACATATGATGGAATACTATGCTTCAGTAAGAAGAAATGAATTTGGGACATGTGATAACATGAATTTTGAAGACATGATGATAAATGAAATAAGCCAGACACAAAAGGACAAATATTGCTAGTCTCACTAATAGTAAATACAAAGAATAAACACATGGAGTAAAAACCTAGAGTATAGGTTATTAGAAGAAAGAGGAGGACTGCAAATGACTATTGGTTCTTCTGTATATAGAAGTTTTAATTAACTTGATTGTAGAAGTGTGGAAATGGATAGAGTTGATGGTAACACATTATAGTGAGTAGCAGCTGGTTTATAATTGGGATTGTGGCTGAAAAGGGTAGTTTAGGGATGTAAATGTTAATTAAAAGGAACCTAGTGAATAATCTAGGGACTGAATAATACAGTGAACCCACAGGTGGATGAGAATTGTTGTTAATAGTACAAATGCAAGAATGTCCTTCTATGAACAAAAATCACTATTGCACAGTAGTGGGAATGTGGAGAAGCATGTGGAAAATATATTTAATGTAACCTATGAACTATAATTAACAGCAATAGTGTAATATTATTGCATCAATGCCAAAGATGTACTGTGTTAATAATGGGGGGTACCTAAAAAATATGCTAAATGTACACTAGGGACCATAGTTAGTGGTAATATTATCTCATTATCTGTAACAAATTTTCCACAACATTGTGGTGTATTGGTGAAGGAGTGTTGTATGGGAATTCCACACATGTGTGTGATTATTTTGTAAATTCACAAATTCTGTAACAGAAATATATATATTTTTAAGTGAGGGAGAGATTAAGACAATCCCAGATAAAGAAAAACTGGGGAAAATGTGTCACCAGTAGACCTGCTCTACAGGAAATGCTAAAGAGAGTTCTTCAGACTGAAAGGAAAGGACACTAGATAGTGGATCAAAGCCACAGAAAGAAAGAAAGACCTCTGGTAAAGGTAACTGTTTAGATAACTATAAACACCAGTATTATTATATTGTGTTTTTTGGTATGTTACTTCACACTTCAAAATGCAAATGCATAAGAAGTAATAATAAATACCTGGCATAAAAATATCATTTGTGGATAGTGGATGTGGCTCAAGCAGTTGAGCGCCCAAATCCTACTTGGGAAGTCTCAGGTTTAGTTCCTGGTGCCTCCTGTAAAAACAAAAAAACAAAGCAAACAATAAGCAAAACATATGGAAAGCCAACTCAGGGAAGCCACTGTGGCTCCGTGATTGAGTGCCAGCTTACGACATATGAGGTCCCGGGTTTTGTTCCCAGTATCTCAAAAAAAATATCATTATAATAAGAAAAAAAAGTAGGGGGACGGAGAAGAATAGGAACAGTATGTATATGCTATTGAAGTTAAGTCAGTATCAAATCAAATGTGATTATTATAAATTTAGGATATTAAATTTTAGCCTAATGGTAACCACCAACAATATATGAAGTATATACAGAAAGAAATGAAATGAAAAGGGACTCAAAATTGTACAACACACACAAAAATGAAATAATAAGAAAGTAGGCGATAACAGAAAAATGGAGGGACAAAAAATGGAGAAGACTAACAAAGATCAGACAGAAGAAAGTTCTGCATTATCAGTAGTGACTTTAAATGTAAATTGATTAAACTTTCCAGTCAAAAGGAAAAGATTGGCAAAAAGGATAAAAAATTAAAAATAAGCATGGCCCAACTATATTCTATTTATAAAAGACTCACTTTAAATTAAAAAACACCAGTAAGCTGAAAGTGAAAGGATGGAAAAAACAGACCATGCAAATAGTAAACAAAAGAAAGCTTTTTAATATATTTTTTTGTTCTCTTTGAAGCAACAGTTTGTCTATTTATTTATTTATTTATTTTTAAAAGATACTTAGATTACATAAATGTTACACAAAAGATATAGGAATTCCCATATGTCCCACTCCCCACAATTCCTACATCCTCCCACTTGAACATCCTTCATTAGTGTGGCACATTCATTGCAATTGATAAACACATCCTGGGGCTTTGCCATTAAGCATGGACCATAGTTCACATTGTAGTCTTCACTCTCTCCCACACAGTTCTGCATGTTGTGTGATGATATGAAAAAATGGCCTGTCTGTCACTGCAACGTCACTCAGGATGATTCCCAAGTCCCAAAAAAGCCCCCAAATTACAGCTGTTTTTCCCTCTCCCTGCCCCCAGAGCCTCTAGTAGCCACTGGCACCACATCAATGTTATAATTTCTTCCATTGTTAAAATCACAATATGTCTATAGTACAATATCAGTAAGTCCACTCTAGTCCATAGTTCCTTCCCCAATCCCAAGGATTCTTGGATGGTGATGTCCACTCCACCTCCAATTGAGAGGGGGCTTATATCCCATGGGGAAGATGGATGGGACTATCCTGTCTACAGCTGCAGACTCTCTCCATTCCCTGGGATGGCTGTTGTCCATCATCATCTCCCTGCCAGTTGTCCTGGGTGAGTCCAATGAGCTGTAGAGTAGGTGTTGCAACTCAGCCCAGGTTCTGGGCCCAGCTGGCACATGGACAGCCCAAGGACTCTAGTCTCTGGACGTACACCTACAAACTCCAGCACCCTTAAATAGAAGGGACAGATGAGCCATGTGCAGGGAAGTCATAATTGAGTCCAACTCTGTCACTCTCAGGAGCACAAACTCCAAAGTAGGGCCCACTGGCTAGGCACCAAACTCCAGAGCTATCCATACTGACCATATGACCTGGGTGTCTCCAGAGCCATCAGGAGCCCCACTATTTGGGACAGTATTCACTTTGGCAGTCTATGAGATCCTGCTGAGATGTGCAAAAGCGTTACCACTGGGATGACCTCCTAACTCACCTTGAAGTCTCTTAGCCATATAAACTCATTTGTCTTTACCTTTTCCCCCTTTTATTCAAGGTCTTTTTCCAGTTGCATTGCTGGTTGGTGCTTGGTAGCAATCCCTCGGTGCTAGGGAGGGTTATCCCCGGGAGTCATGTCCCACGCTGGGGGAAGAGTAATGCATTCATATGCTGAGATTAGCTTAGAGAGAGGCCACATTTGAGCAAGGAGGCAACCCTTATGCACCCCATAACAGTAGGCTAAGTTTCAATTTCAAGAGTAAAGGCTCAAAAACCTAGTCGTCAATATCAAGGGCCCATCAGTGGATCATCCTCCTTCGCCAGTCACTGTCCCTGCACTTCGGGGACTGTTGCTGCTCCCTTACAGAATGTGGCAGAGCCCTCAGGATGGGAATTCAGTATTCTCTCAGCTATTGTGTGAGTCTCCACCCACTGTGACAATGTCCTGTAAACATTTGAACATTTTTGCATACCTTATATGTATGCTCAGGTGAACCTCCTCCCATGCATTCCTCATCCCTGACACCCAGAAGGATCCTCCCCCGCCCTAGTTGTAACCCTTCTGTGATCCAAAGCTTCTTCAAAAATGAAGCCATTACAATAGCCGAATACAATTAATAGGAAAATGAAACAATAATGATAAGTTTAAATATAAGAGACAAAATATATAAAAATTTAAAAAGCTAAAAATTAAATTAAAAGACTGGGATATAAAAAAAAAATGAAAAATATTAAAAAAAAATTTTTTTTGACATTTTGCCTTTCATCACCGCAATATCTCATGTCCTGTCTGTACCGTGGCACCTTCTCCCACTCATTCCTCTGTGTCTCACTATTTTTCATTTTGTTTTCAAAGAAGTTTTAGGTCACAGCAAAGTTACACAGCTAATACTGGAGACTCATATACGCAACATCCTCCCCCTTTCCTCCCCCCCCCATATCAATACCCTTTTATATGTAGATGGTACCTTTGTTATAACTGATAGACAAATAGTGAAACATAGCTATTAAACATGGTCAATGGTTTACACTATGGTTTACATTTTAAACCGTATACTTTTATAAATTTTGATGATATTTACCATGTCCTGTGCTATCACTGTAAGATCATGCAGAATACTTCCACTGCCCACTAAATACCTCCTGTTCAATCTATTCAATTCCTCTATCACTCTCCCCCCAGGGCACATGGCGACCCCCTGGCTTCACTCATTGGATGACAAGATTCATAGATATATGCAACAAGACTGAGGTCTTGACACACTGGTTTGTCCTGCCCTATTAGGAACTGCCCATGCTCTCGAGAGACTCCCACCTGTCTATATCTGAACAAATCAGTCCTTCCAAGAATGGGAGCTCAACTCCTTCCCGCTCATTATGTGGGTCTCCACCCACTGATGCAACACATTATGACAGAATGATCACTCACCTGCTCCCTAGAAGCCTGCTCCACATGCGCCCTGTCCCGAATGCCCCCCTATTCAACGCCCGAAACCAGTAACCCTTCCTTGTCATATTGCCATAGAGCATTCCCAACTTTGTACTTTCAACTACGTACCTGCAAATCCCCAGTTTTCACCTGGTCCCTCTCTCAACTCTTCCCCCAGTACCCTGGACTTCCAACCCACCCTTCCCAATCGACCCACCTGTCAACCCTGCACCACCCACCCCAATAAAATCACTACCCTCCTGTCATATCCCTTCAATACGTAACTACATTCTTTCACCTTACCATAGATTATGTCCATAAGTGTGTTTGTTCAAAACCTTCTTCTCCCTATTTCTTGTAAACCTATCTTCCAGTCAATAGCTCTCTGAGTCTGTTCAATTTCCATAATGCATATCAGTGAGGTCATGAACTGTTCATCCATCAATGCCTGGCTTGCTTCACTCAACGTAAGGTCCTCAGGTTTCATCCATGTTATCCCGTGTGTTAGCACTTTATTCCTTCTTACAGCTGGGTAATATTCCATTGTATGTATGTACCACATTTTGTTTATCCATTTCCATTATGGAAAACCTAGAGCTACTATCAAACTGAATGGTGAAAGACTGAAAGTTTTCTCACTAAGTTCAGAAACAAGACAAAGATGCCCAATGTCAACCCCTGTTACTGTGCATTGTACTGGCAGTTCTAGCCAGAGTAATTAGGCAAGAAAAAGAAATTAAACATATTCAACTATCAACAAAGAAGAAAAACAATCCCTATTTGGAGATCATGTGACCCTACATAGAGAATCCTGAAAAGGCCGCAACAAAGCTACTAGAGCTAATAAACTAATACAACAAAGTGGCAGGGAAGATGATCAATCTGCAAACTTAGTAGTGTTTCAATACACTAATAATGAGCAATCTGAGAAGGACATCAGGAAAAAAATTCTATTTACAATAGCAACTAAAAGAATCACATATCTAGGAATAAATTTAGCCAAGTATATAAAGGAACTATACATAGAAAATGAAAAAACACTTTGCTAAAATAAAGCAAAGAACAGTGAAATAAATGGAAGGACGTTCCATGCTCATGGACTAGAAGAAAAAATATTGTCAAGATGTCAATTCTACCCAAAATGATTTACAGAATCAACCAAACCCAATCAAAATTCCAACAGCAATTTTAACAGAAATGGAAAAGCCAATCATCAATCTACATGGAAGGGAAGGGGTCCGAAATAGCCAAAACCATCTTTAAAAGGAAGAAAAAAGTTGGAGGACTCAAACTTCCTGATTTTAAAAGTTTTTACATAGCTACGGTGGTACGGTGGTCCAAACAACATGGTAAAGGGCAGACATATAGTCCAATGGAAAAAATTGAGAGTTCAGAAATAAACCCTAACATCTATGGCCAACTGAATTTTGGCAAGGGTTCTAAGCCCACTAAATGGGGGAAAAATTAGTCTCTTCATTAAATAAATCCTTGGAAAACTGGGTATCAATATGCGAAAAAATGGCAGGTGACCCTTATCTCACACCATATACAAAAATTAACTCAAAATGGATCAGAGACCTAAAAATAAAAACCAGAACTATAAAACTCCTGGAAGAAAACACAGGGAAGTATTTTCAAGACCTTTTTTTAGGCAATGGTTTTTTAGGCTTTAAAACTTATGGAAACGGCATTTTGCATCATCATTAATAGGTGCTTTAACAGTTTAATCACCAATTCTTTAATCATATTGTCTTCACTGATAGCAGAACCTTTCCTACAATATCTTCACAGATTAAGTATAAATGTATCTTTTGATATATATTGGGCTGTCCCACTTCAAGGAAAGTAAAACAATTTTAAAACATTACAATTACTTTGTTCTTTTTACTCACAGCCTGTAATAAATGATATTCTACCACTATAACTTACTTTTAAATGAACCATATCCTCATTTTAGTTTAAGAAAGAAGAATATTCATTGGGAGCACTTGGAAGATATTCATAGGAGTAAACATTCCAGGAATCCTTTCTCCTCAATTCCCCTCAAAATACATATTGGTTATAATAATATTCTCCATTACTGAAAGCTTACTATGTAAGAGGAACTTTGATAGACAGAACATATTTTAACTTATTTAATGCTCATAACAACCTTTCAACAGGATGAAACTGAAATTTTGGGAGATGAATTGCTCTCTGTGACTGATGACAATTGACTAGACATGTTCTTGGCCTTGGTCTGCATTCTGGGTAGCGTGGACCCATATTAAATAATAGCTCTTCAAGTTGTCACTTCAGTTAAAGTGTGGCCCATCTGAATCAAGGTGGAGCTGTAATACAGATTACTGGAGTCTTTATAAGCAAAATGAAAGTCAGATGGAGAGAGAAGCCACAAGGAGCAGCCAGAAGCTAGAAGTCAACGGAACCCAGAGGAGAAAGAAGATGCCATTGTGTGCATTGTCATGTGATGAAAAGTCAAGGAATCCCCAGGATGCTGGCCAGCCTGAAGATATCAACCCTGGGAGGAGGCAAGCCTTCTAGCCTCTGAAAAGTAAGTCAATAAATTCCTGTTGTTAAGCCAACCCACTGTATGGTATTTTTTTTTTTTAGTAGCCAGGAAACAAAAACAGTGACATAGCTACAAAATAGCACAGCTGATATTTTTAACCTAAATCTATCTGGTTCCAAAGTATACCAAAGTATTCCAAATATTTGAGTAGTGTCTAGCTATCTTCAATTTTCATACTGATTCTGAAGAAATCAAAAATTTTTTGAGAAGCCTTAAATTATAAACAATGTTACTCAATGTATAGTTGGTGGAACTTTTAAACTGAGACATTATTCTAAACTATCTGAATCAGAGTCCCTGAGTGTAGTGTCTAGAAATCCACATTTAATATGAACCCCAAACCAGCCATTCCAGAAGGACTAAATGTTTTTTTTTTTAATAAAATTAATAGTATTTTATATTTGCTTGGACATTACATATCATATATTACATCATATATTACATATATTAGGTCTGGACAATCAAGAAACTTGTACCATCATACTATGATATTTTATAAATAAAGGAAATTATATATAGTGGCATTTTATAATAATGTCTTAGAAATAACTATAATCTTTAATACAATATGATAAAGTCTACCAAATAGTTTCCAGTCCTGCAGTCAATTCACAACTTTCAGCAGCTCAGTCAATACAACTTGAAGCTCAAAGGAAAAATCTGCACAAGTTCAAGCTTAGGGCAAAAGGTACTCTTTCTGCTAAAACACTTCTTCCAAACGTATTGATGATTTGCACAGATAATGTAAAAACTGCATCAATTTTACCAAGTAAAACAAAACAATAAAAAAGGAAAGGAGTATTTCTTATATCTAGTTTATCTTTCACAAAGCTATATGTACCTTTTGTTACATAAATTCACAGGTAGGTCTGTATATACACAAGAAAATTGAGCTGCTCTTGCTTAGTTTCATCAGTAGAAAAGATTTTCCTTCCCTTTAGGACTAAATATTTTTATGAGTCGATAAATTACCATTTTAACTCTAAGTTATTTTGGTGAACTCCTAGGTAGGAAAGGTAATCCAGTTTTGTTTCATTGTCAAATGTCATTTAGAAGAATTTCAACTGACTGAGGACAGACATGGAAGAGGAGAGGCCAAAGCACATAAAAGTCTCTGATTATAATTTCCCAGCAGAGCAAAATAATTGGAAACTGGTCTAGGTTACTGGGAAAGGTATTTTGCTGATATTTTAAGATCATACTTTAATGAACCAATATAATTATAGAATATCATACTACTTTATTTATAATGCAACAGACATTTCTTAATATTTACTCTATCACCTGGTACCTAATTAATTATGCAATATGGTTACATACATTTTTGCATTATTAATCATAATAATGCCAGCTTGCTATCATGCCTATCTTCTTTAGGAGGCACCGGGAACTGAACCTGGGAACTCCCATGTAGTAGGAGGGTGCCCAACTGCTTGAGCCACATCCGCTTCCCTGTTTTGTTCTTTTTTAATAGGGTTGATGACAACCCTAGTTGATACACCTGAAACAAAACAGCCTTGGCAATAATTACATTACACCTATATGTTCACTGTCATCACCCTTATGCCACACTGCTCCTTTGTCATTAGCAAAGAAAGAAAATTACATATTTTGAAAAAAACATTACATGAGTTATCAGCAAATTAGAATTCTCAAAGAAAAATGATTCAAGCAACATGGCAGAATAAACTCATACAAAAGAATATTATTCCTGTTAATGCAAATAAAAATGCTGAATAAAATGAGGTATCAATAATAAATACATCATCCAGCTCAAAAGAAATAAGGTCAAAAATAATTTTTATATGTCAGAACTGAAAAGAGAAGTGAAAGTCTCCCAGAGCAGTAGAACCTAAACAAAGCACTCAAGGGCTGGGGAATGAATGTCAAGGTAAAAGCATGGACAGGAGCAGGTAGAGTAATAGAGTTGAGACCCTACATAAAACATAGACCTTCTAAGGCCTGTGAAGTACGTAAGATATAAAATAGAAATGCTAAGAAATCAATGAGTAATATGTGGAGAAAAAAAATGCATTGTGGAAGATGTAAAATTACAAAGCATATACAAAATTATCATACCATTAAAGAGAGTTAACTGATAAAACAAAGAGAATTAGAAAATCAAAACCTACAAGACTTTGCAAAACTGAAACAATCTTACAGTAATTATAAAATAAGAATGTAAGAAAATATAAAATTATTACATTGATGAGAAGGAACAGAAATGATGAGGAACAGAAATGCTTAATTAGAAAAGGCTAACTTGTAAAAAATTCTAATAGAATTTCTAAAAATAAAAATATAGTTCTTGAAATTAAAAATTCAAAGAATGAATTAAATGGCTGATTAAACAAAGACAATTAGTAAACTTGAAGATAGAACTCAACTAGTCACTTGGAACACAGCACAGAGAGAATTGAAAGTATTTCGCTCAAAAAAGTATGGGGAATAAAATGTAAAGCAACAACATATATTTACTATTAATTCCAGCAAAAGAGAATAAACAAAATTAGTTGAAGACTATATTTGAAGAAATGGATAACATTTTAGAACTGAAGACACAAGTTCACAGTTTAAGAAAAAGAAAGTCTCAAAGAAGATTCATTTAAATAAATATATACCTAGACACATTAAGATAAAATGTTGACAGTACAATGCTATGATGAAATGGAGAGCTACTGAGTATACATTTTATATTTGGATGGATTGTATGAGGCATGGGACTGTATAACACAGTGATTCCTGTGGTATGTGATGGACTATGGTTAACAGTACAAAAATGAAAATGTTCTCTCATGAACTATAACAAATATACAATACTGGTACACGATGTTAACAATAGGGTGGTTTATGGGGAAAATACAGCAAATGTAAACTAGGGACTATAGTTAGCAGTAATATTTTGATGATGTTCTTTCATCATTTGTAACAAATGTTCCACAATGCAAGGTGGTGGTGGTGGGGTAATGTATGTGAATCCTATATGTAATGCATGATTGTTTTGTAAATTCACAACTCCTCTTATAAAAATTTTATTTAAATTAAAAATTTTAAAACTCACATAAAAATTTTTTTAAAAAAGATAAAATTTTGAATATTGAAGAACAGGGAAAACCTTAAAAGCAATCAGAGAGAAAAGGCAGATAGCAAATAAAGGACAACAATTAGACAGATACCATACCTCTCATCTGTAGCAGTAGATGCCAGAAGTGTTAACAGAAGATTGCTTGATAAAGAGCATTAAAATATATTTCAAACTTAAGGAAAAAATAATTTCAGAAAATAACTGAACATATTTATCACTCACAGACCTTCACTGAATGAATATTGTAGTAGGTAGAATAATGGTTCCCCCAAAATGCCCATGTTCTAAACCCAGAATCTCTGAATATGTTGCCTTACATAGCAAAAGGGATTAAGGACTTTGCAGATATTAAATTAACTACCTTGAGATGGGGTGATTATCCTGTATTATATGAGTGGATCCAATGTAATTACAAAGGTATTTAAAAGTGTCTGAAAAGGTGATGTGAAAACAGAAGCAGAGTTCAGAGTGATGTAATTGCTGGCATCAAAGATGGAAGAAGGAGCCACAAACCAAGGAACACGTGGGGACTCTAGAAGTTAGAAAAGTCGAGGAAATGGATTCTTCCCTAGAGACTTGGATTATCTGCCAAACTGGCTGACAATGAAAACCCTCATCACTGATAGTATGCAGAGCACAGACAGCATGTGGCACAAGATAGCAGTGCAATTTTTAAAGTTTTTACTGATGGTGAACTGGAATAGTATTCTGTGGGAAGAAATGTATTAGACATTTAGGGCATATCAGGAAAAGGTTTCTATGAGTACAGGGGAATTGAATAGCTGTTACTAAGCATAGTTGAACATAATGGATGCTATGCTCCCTGCTCAGATCCTCCTTCTGGGATGAAAGATTTATTCCCGCTTTTGTTGGAAGTGCTGCCAACAGACAGCCCTAAGTTGTAGGTCCTCTTTAGGAAATTCCTCTGTTAAAGAGAACTACCAGTCTAAGAGTATAATCTCTTCCTAGGGCAGCAAACATCAAATGACTGATAAATGCAAGCCTATAAAGGCCCTCACCTCTTAACCCTATCTGGGCCATGTCAAATTAGGACACCTTGTAGGGCCATCTGAGGCACTGATGAATCTGGATCTCAGTCTAACTTCTGCCTCTGCCCAATCTTCATTCCACCCCTTACTTTCCCTTCCACAGGTATTGACCTCAAGGAAATCCTTATTAAATTTTCTGCACAAAAAATCACTATTTCAGTGTCTACCTCCTAGGAGAGCCAACTTGCAATGGATGGGTATATTATGTGATGTTTTAACTTGAAATGAAAGATATGCATGTGTGCTAAAATTTCAAACGATTGATTTTATTTGAAATCTCTGGTATTTCAAATATTATTTGAAATAGCATTCACCAGCATTACTGGTGGTATTATTTGACTAGCATTCCTATTTCCTTTTGCAGCTATTTCCCTTTATAGTCATACCATTGTTGTTTAGCCACAGGAGAATCCGTGTTTCAATATGATACTGCTTTTGACCATAACAGATTGGTCAGAGTTGGCCAAGCTGACCCAATCAATCGATTCCCAAGCAACACAAGACAACCATTCTCTTTTAGTGGCTGACATAATAAGATATTAACCTTCGGATCTGTCAGCCACTTTATGTTCTGTCATGTAGAACTGAGAAATGGATGTAGCAGAATTGTAAAAAAAAAAAATGGGAAAAGTACGAAGCTAATATGCAGAGAAGAAAAGTGAAAAATGGGGATCCCTAACAATGGACAAGAAATCAGGGATAGCTGTTTCTAAGTCCCAATCATATTTCAGTCTGTGGGTTTGATGAGACAACCGAGTGTCCTCTTATCAGATTCCACATTTAAACGCAAGTACTTCAAGATGGGTTTGTGCTATTAACAGCCAAAAATCTAAACGAATGCTATTGGAAATGTTTGTGTATATGTTGTAAAAGATATTATACTTTCCCTGAATGATACCAGGTTGAAACTTGTAGTTATCTGGTTCTGTGGCTTATCAACAACAATCTCAACATGGGACCATGGGCTCAAACCAAATGAAAAATGTTGGCATCATTAATTCATACACTCATTCTGCTTTTTACTCTCTCAATTGCATGGATAAATGAAGTTTAATGGATCAGGCCTGGAGCTAATCTAGGTGCTCATGGGGTGTGTTGTCAACAGATCTCCTGGCAGGCTGTTGAGAGCAGGTTGTGCTGGAGGCCAGAGAGGGGTGCAAGAAGACTGAAGCAGAACATTTATCAAAATGTTGTCAATTGGAAAATATTTTTTATCATTTGAAGAACATTGTTCAGAAATTCACCCCAAAACATATTTTTGTTCATTGATGCGGCCACTAATTTGTTGTATGATCAGAAGCAAATCATTCCCTTACCTGTGAAATGAAGACTTTGTATTAAATTAGTGTTTCAAACTTTGTGTTACTAGTAATCTTTTCTTCAAGTGAGGAATCTGAATATGTAAAATAGGTGAAATAGGATCTATCTACCTTAACTGAAGCAGAGCAAGTATGGGATCCAAATCCCAAACCAGTCAGTATCTCTCTTTCTTTCCTCACAGTAGCTACAGAGGCGATTCCACTATGTCTGTAGGGCTCCAAAGAACATTTTAAAAACTGATGAAATTGATGATCTTAAAGATCCTTAAGGTGCTAACATTTTTGTTTTATAAGTGCGTAAATTAATAGTGCTAGATCTAGTTTAACAATGATAAAATAAATAGCATTTCGTTGTAATTGTTTTCTTATTATACACAATCATTTAGTTTCTGATTTCCTTGAAGAAAAATATTTTTTAAAAGATCAAAGCTAACTCATTTGTGATAAAAGAAGTACTTTAGTCCTCAAAGTAAATGCAATGCTGGTAGCCTGAAAAGACTTTGCAGCATGCATAATAATATTGCTTCTTTGAAGGCTGAAATTCAAAATCACATTATCCTATATTGATATAAGAAATTCAAATGATCCTTTTTTCTCTCACAGTCAGAAACTGATTCACAAAAGTAAAGAATATACTACTAAACCAATGCAATCTTATAGACAATGTGATGTGTTATCAAGAATAAATGTTTAAATTGGATACACTAAGAGTAGAAATATCCTATTAAAGATGACTGTCATGAGTCCATCATTTATTTACTTAAGTGTATATCTTTAATATTCCTAATACTGAGATGAGATATTTGTGTTAAAAATACTCATTTTTTCCATCAGACTCAAAATAGGAACACAGAAACACAAAACAACAAAAGAATGACCTCATTTACATTGCTAAACATATGAATTCCTACAAGAAAGATAGCTAAACTATGGTCAAATATAGTTTAATACATACAAAGTCCTTTGCACAGCGTTGGGCACAAAATGCTCACAAAATGTAGGCAAAATATAATTTAAAATAAGCCAAAGGATTGTGGGACTATTTTGAAGGCCTAATACTTCTTTAGCACTACAGTGTGATTTCCAAAAGGAAGTTTCTTAAATCAAAAGTTACCTACAAATATGTTATGGTAAGCATTACTGCTAATAATGTAGTAGAATTGAACTGACCATATTCACTGTGGTGATTTCTGATCATGAAGTTCTAGACTTTCATGGTATTAGGATAAATCATCAGGATGCTTAATACTGATTAAAACTCCCATATAGAACTTGAAGATCATACAGTTTTAAAAATTTTAATAATACCCACTATATGAGAGGTATTGTATACATTTAGAGAAAGGATCAAATATGAAGCAAATATGGATCATACTTTGAAAAACAAGCTTATAATCATTAAAGACATAGAAAAGATGTACAGAAACAATAAATGAGCAGTAGATATGACAAGCATAATGACCTTCCTGCTCAAATCAGAAGGAAGATGAATCTACCCATAATGAGCAGAATATCAATGCGGTCAGAGGGTTTTCTTCTTCTGTTCTTTGTGCACCTTGCCCTAAGGTTATGTTAGGAAGGGATGAGGAAAATTGTGGAAGGATCATAAAAGCAAGCAAAGCAACTGAATATATTTAAAACTCCATAGATTTTGTACTTTTTTCATTCTTTACCTTCTTCAAAAGCATCTAAAATATGTTTTTCCTAAAAATCTGTGGCACTTTTTTCAAACAACCACAACATACAGGGGAGAGGATTTAAAGGGAAGAAATGTGTGTTTACATTTCAAGAATAGGATAAAAGATTCCAAAGTTGTGTTTTATGCATATTTTTAAGGGAAAACAGTTTTTGATCTAGCTCTAAGGAAACAAACAAGCACAGGAAAATAAAAAGCGATAGAGACTGTAGCAGTTTGGTAGTTTGATATAGTTATGAATTCCAAAAACAGATATTGGATTATGCTTGTAAACTGGTCTGTTCATCTGGGCATGATTAAGTTATGATTAGGGCGTTGACTGGGCCACATCAGTAGGGCGTTGAGCGCCACCCCTTGGTGGGTGGGGTCTTGAAGATAAAAGACATGGCAAAGGACAGAGTTGGAGTTTTGATGCTAGAGTTCTGATGCTGAGATTTAATGCTGGAGTCCCTGGAAGTGAACATACAGAGGCGCTTGGTCGTGAGGAAAGAGAGAAGGCCCTGGGAAAAGAAACAAGCTATTTGCCTGATAGTCTACAGCTGGCCTTGTGGAGATAGCAGACGCACTGAACCCGGAGACCAGCAAGCCCTGGGAAGAGAGGAACCCAGGAAGCCTGAACCCTCACAGTTGTTGGCAGCCATCTCGCTCCAACACATGGCAATAGACTTTGGTGAGGGAAGTAACTTAAGCTTTATGGCCTGGTAACTGTGGACTTCTACCCCAAATAAATACCCTTTATAAAAACAAACCAATTTCTAGTATTTTGCATCAGTACCCCTTTGGCTGACTAATACAGAGTTGTTTTTTTTTTTTTTTTTTTTTTAGAAAGTGGGAGAAATAGGCCTATTATTTAAGACCTAGCGGTAGCCTCAGTTCTCATTCTCACCTTTTTGTTTATCAAATATAGCACAACTGCCTTCCAACTAGTGAAAGTGGCTTCTATCTCACAGTTCACACCTTCAGGCCCACAAGCATCTGTGCTGTGATACTAGTTCCAATTCATGTTTTTAAGAAATATCAGAGACTGCTGGGTCAAAATTCCTTTCCTTGCCTGACTGAGTTACTGATCCATCTTCCCTACCACACTATAATTAGCTCTCTAACCAGTACTTTGAAATATTTAAAACTAGGGAAGTGGATGTAGCTCAAGTGGTTAAGTGCCTGCTTCCCATGTATGAGGTCCTGGGTTCAATCCCTGGTACCTCCTAAAAAAGAAAAAAATTATTTATATATATATAAAATATGTAAAGTTATATATATATATATATATATATATATATATATATATAATAATACCTGTTGCTTTTCCTTCTTGAACATTTTCTTGACCTTCTGGATTTCTAAGTTTTTAATCTCTTCCAGAAAGAAGTGGTAACTACATAAGTGTCAGCCTTGGTCTTAATAAACCTCTATGCCAAATCCTCACCTATTCATAAATTCCAAATCCTACATACTCTTCCCCTCAATACACTTTGAGTTCCAGGCCACACTGAATCCTCATTACCCTATACACTCGAGTATACTATCACTGGATAATCTGTAGCTTGGTGAACTGTTTTTATATTTTCAAATTGAATTGCTTCACTCCATCTGCTGCCAAATCTACCTGGAAATATACAGGCAGCCTCAAAAATATTTTTGCACAGAAAATGCCATAAATAATTTGACAGTTATGTTTTCTATGCTTACTTGTTAATTTTTATGGTCTCAGTAATACAAGCCCAGCTAATAACCTACTCTGCTTTGGCTTTTTGTGAACATGCTTCATTAAAGGAATTTTATAGTTCTTATAATAAATAAAAATGAAATAAAATTTAATCAAAGATATAAATGCTGTGGACAACATAACTTAACTACCTACAATTTTAATGTATGATTTTGTATGCTGAATACCAATATTTGCTCATTTGTGGACTGTGGATGTTTGAGTGTATGTGTGTGTCTGTGTGTATGAACTAGAGACCTTATCAACTCCCAAGTAGAAAAAGGTAATGCTGAACACCAGAAGGGAACACGTGGAAACTTAAATTATTTCAATGAATCTATATTCATCCAATATTTTCTCCTATAATTCTGCATGTTTTTCCAATGCTGCTCTTTGGTGCCTTATATAGATAAAGAAAAATATTTCTTGTGGTTTGAACTTATGTCTGTGTGTATTAGTGCTGTGAGTCTGTTGGAACAGAGGGCAATAAAATGTAAGGCCAGAAAAGGTGATTTATTTATTTAAAGCAAAAAAGTAAAGGTCATGGTTTCCTTTTAGGAAAAATCTTATAGTGTCTACATATGCATATACATATATACAAAATCACCTTCAAAAGAAAAATATTTTCTCTTCCCTTTTGATTTCAAAATAATTCCATGGCCATGGATTGCAACAGTTAAGAATATAATACAGCTTGTGCAATTGATCAGGATAATTATACTCTTTAAAGCACTACTGCAAACAAATGAACTTGCACACAGTGACAGTTAAAACAAAGGCAAAATATATCAAGAAAAACTATATGCAAACAATGCATTCTAGAAAAGAATCAAAAGTGCAATTACCTTAAAACTATATATTTTATAAAATTATAAGTTGAATTTGTCCTTTGTTAAAAGACTTAGAATTTCTTCCAGATCATAACCAGATCCACCCACATGTACTTAAGAAAAATATATCCCCACCTTCTAACTCCTCTGTTTTCATTCAGATAGGCAAATCTCCTTCTCATTAGGAAACTTTGCACTCTTTGCTAGACCTGTGCATGGATGCCTACTTTCCATTATCCATCCTCAGCTCAAATATCTCCTCTTCTACAGAAAAGCTGTCTCTGAATAAGTAATACAGCACACCCATTTCCAGACAATTCTAGAGGAAGTAGATGATCCCCCTTACTATTCATCACTGTGATTTATTTTCTTCTGAGAATTTAGTACTCTCCAAAACGATTTATTTCCTTATTTATTGTCTCTACTCCTGCAGTAGAGTGCAAACACTTGAGAGAAGGGTTCTTGTCTGTCTTGTTTTCTAAAGTAATGACCTATCACAGGGTTGAGTAGATTTTCAATGAACCTTTTTATATATCCCATAAGATTGATCTTTACCTTCCCCTTGCAGAGTCTGTACTGTATAAAAAAAATAAAATATATTGAGAAAGGCAAGAAAAGTGTATACAAATGTTTTTCCTCATGAAAAAGTGCATTGTGTGAGTATCTTTACTATTGATTATAACTTGCACAGCCAATGTTGATATTCAAGTGATTTTGAAAAAAGGCAAAATTGCCTATAAAAAAGAATAAGAATTACCCAAAAGATCTGTTGGCTCTAACAGTGTTGCGTCATTCCACAGACTCTGTGGAAATGGAGCCAAAGTTTTGGCAGAGGCTAACACAAATGAAATAACCATATTTTAAAATAATTTACTTATAAGAAAATAAAAAGCATAATTTGAAGACCTCAAAGCACTCAAAATGGCTGCCTTTATGTTAATACATCATTTCATTTGACACGGGACACACTTTTCTATTCAGTATACTTACCCACGCAATACTGCATGGAATCCTAAAAAAATTCTTTTAATTTGGAACAATGTTATTCATTTCTTCATGCATTGAAAAGATGTATATTGTAATTGAGGAATATTAATTGGAAATGTGAAATGGAAAGTTAGGAAAACATACAACTTTCTCATTCAGCATACTTTCATCTTCACTTCTCTCTCTTTCTCCCATTCTCTAGTCCTTTCTTCCTCTCTCTCCCTCCCTTCTATTTTTCCTCTCTTTCTTTCTCATGACTCTAAGATTCTACCTTTCTTTCCATAGTCCATTTCTCAAAATAAAGTGTTTAGCTAATTGAAAATTGGTTAAAATGTACATGTTAAACAAATCCTCATATATGCATGAACTCTTTAGAAAACTCCATATAGTTAGTGTGGCAGTTTGAATTTATTTTATGGATCCTAAAAAGAGAGAGTATGTTTTTAAATTAATATATTGCTATGGGTATTATACCCTTTGATTGCATTATATCTGGTTGAGGTTTCTTTGATCATATTACTTGATAAGATCTATTTGGGACATTTGATTGGACTATGTCGATGAGGCATGACTCATGTTGAGCCTCCACCCCCTTGCTGGGTCTGATATAAACCCAGAGACATAGAGAGACATACAGACACAGGAAAAGGAAGCTGCCATATTTGATCTTGCCATGTGAGAAAGGTTTCACTCACAGATGAGCTGCAAAGACAGAAACCCCCAACAGGTTCAAAGAACTGAGGCCCAGAGAAATGGAGAGGATGCCCAGTAAGAGACAAGCCATACGCCAGGTTTGCCTACAGCTGCAAAAAGGCAGAGTCCTCAGCAGTTTGGTGGCCATTTTGCTTTTCCATATGGTAGCTGACATTGGTGAAAAAGTATCTCTTATGCTGCCCCAATTTGGACTTCTCACAGCCTTGGAACTGTACGCTTTTACCCCAAATAAATCTCTTTTGTAAAAGCCAATCCATATCTGGTACTTTGCATTGGCTGCCCTTTGGCAAATTAAACCAGGTAGTATGGTTCATACAATATCAATTAACTTTTATAGTTTTGTAACCCTTCATATATTCTTATGAAAAGATTGTTCCTTATATGTAGACACTAATTATACTTTCTTTGAAATTCTTAAGTTTCCTGGTTTTTTACACATTTGCCTCTTCAGGCATTTTTTTTTAGGAGGTACTAGGGATTGAAACCAAGACCTTGAACATGGGAAGCAGGCCCTCAACCACTGAGCTACATCTGCTCCCCACTGAGAGTTGGTTTTTTCATTTGCTTCTTTTGTTTTTAGGAGGTAGTGGGGATCAAACCCAGTACCTCATACATGGGAAGCAGGTGCTCAACCATTTGAGCTATATCAGCTCCCTACTCTAGGCATTTTTGCTAGATAAAAGTTTCTTCCCCTCTTCCTGAATCCCTAATATTGAAGAGTGAGAAAGTTTATTTAAATTCATTAGAGGGGGGCGGCTGTGGCTCGATTGGTGGGGCTCCCGTTTGCCACGTGGGGGGCCTCGGGTTCGGTTCCCGGGGCCTCCTGGTGGGGGCGGGCCCGCCCGCGCAGCGTGGTTGGCTGGCCCGGAGAGCGCGGGCAGCAAGGGGGGGATGGGTGAATAAATGGATAAAATCTTTAAAGAAAAAGGAGAAGAAGAAGGAAAAAGAAAAGAAAGGGAAAAAGGAAAGGAAAGAAAAATAAAATAAAATAAATTCATTAGAGTACATTATCATGAAATAATAATGAATTCTTAATGCCTTCCAGTTAAAACAGAAACATTTAAATTAGCAATAACATTTACTGTCAATGTTTTGCCTTGTCAAAATTCATATAAAAAGTCTGATTTTCACATTTTGTACCTTACTATCTAATTGATTCTTCCCTACTCCAATTATTGCATTGAATTTAAGAACAAAATCCATTAGCAGCTTGTCTATAAAGACCATATTTTGATTATGGTCCTTTAGAATTAATTCATTAAATTAATTCTATTCATCTTTATATCCAACTGTGTTTGAACATAATAGGTCTCTCAATAAATGAACTATGAATTCAACTAAATCCATTGCAATTTTGATATAAAAGCAACCATTCCTCTTGCTCAATTCTATTAAAATAGAATGAAAGTCAGCTAATAAGGAAAATCGACAGTTAGAGAACAAAAAAGAAATAACTTTCTATCACCCAACATGTAGCCCATTGCCTTTAATAAACCATCCTTGTCAGCAGCTAGCCAGAGACCTTTCAACCATTGTGTCTGTCAGGTTAGGAATTGAGTTAGGATGATAAGAGAATAAGAGGAGTCTGTTCTGAAAACTAATGATAAAATCATATTTGAAGTGCTCTTCTATACAATGAGTCTACATCTTTCTCCATTTCACCAAGATAAAATTGGCAGGGCTAGTCTATAGTTTATGAGCATTGTAATAGTCAGCCAGAGGGGTGCTAATGCAAAGTACCAGAAATCTGTTGGCTTTATAAAGGGTATTTATTTGGGTAAAATCTTACAGTTATAAGGCCCTAAAGAGTCCAGCTCAAGGCTGCTTTCTCACCAAAGTCTGTTGCCATGTGTTGAAGCAAGATGGTGGGTGATCTCTGCCTGGTCTCTCCTTCCTTCTTCCTCTTAGGCCTCCATGGGCCCAGCTTCCTCTGATCTCAGCTTTAGACTGGCATAGGGCTTGTTTCTCTTCCCGGGGCTTTAGCTGTTTCTCCTTTCGGTCACATTCCTCTTCCATGTGTCTTCCTGAGTTTTCATATCAGCCCACCAAGGAGGCAGGGACTCAACCAGAATCATGTCCTACTGATATGGTCAAATCAAAGCCCTAATCTTAACATAACTTAATCAAAGACATCTCATCTGAATCTAATACAATCAAAAGTTATCACACCCAGAGGCATAGATTAGTTTACAAAACATAATCTCTCCTTTGGGGATTCATAAATAATCTCAAACTGCCATAGGCATCATATTCAGATATCAATTAGAACTGCTCTGTTCAATATGGTAGCTACAGGTACCATTACATTTAAGTGTAAATGAATTTAGCTGGATAAAATTTTAAATTCCTCAGTAGTACTAACCATATTTCAAGTGCTCATTAACTATAGGTGGCTAGTAGCTACCATATTGGGCAGGACAGAGAATATTTCCATTATCACAGAAAGATCTCCCTTGAGATCTCTTTAAGTCATTTTCTCCCTTAAGTCTTTTTGAAAGATATTTTATTCTTGATCTCATTTGGATAAAAAATATGGGAAAAGAATAAGCCATTACATGTGATTATCCACATGCATAAATCCTTAGGATAATCCTAAGCATTATATCCTCCAACTATGAATGCCTGCAGGTAAAGAGTTTCCCAGTGCCCTCCAACAATATTCTTCTCTCCTTTCTTTGTAATGGCAACCCATTCATAAAGAATAAATGAAGGCAGAATGATGAAGGTAAAGCTATCTTGGATTTGGGGTCTGTATCATCTCTCAAAGTAAATTCAGGGAAATGACATGATTCTTCAACCTAAATGCCATCGTCATAGCTTTTAACTTCCGGGATAAGTATCTGCACTATAAAGAAGTCCCCAATATCTTTTTCTGATTAAAAAGATACTTTCTCTGAGGTGGCAATCTCTTAGGATATATTTTAATCCCCCTTATTGTAATTCAACTAAATGTAGAAGACATGAACACTTTCTAGAATTTTAAACTAATTATAATAGATATGAATTCAAGTGGAACTCTGATTGATTGACCCATGATCCAAATAACTGCACCTGCAAGCAAATTGTGTATTTCAAAGGATAAAAATAGTTATAGAACTGTTATAATCCCCACACACACACATACTCATGGTTATACTTCTTATACTGTTTTGAAAAGCCAAGATTCATCATTGACATACAATGGTTAAATAATTGGCTCACTATCTTTTAATGAGCATCCCAATAAAAAGATCATCTCCTTGAAAAAATCCTCCCTGACCTCCTATACCAGGTTTATGCAAACTGTGTACCACATACCAAATCTTGCCTGCTGCTTGTTTTTTTAAAAAATAAAAAGCTTTCTTGGAACAATATCATGCCCATCATTAACTTACTGTTGATGACAACTTTCATGTGACAACAGGAGAGCTGAGTAGTTGCAACAGAGATATAGTGCCTACAAAACTTAATGTATTTCATATCTGGCATTTATAAAGAAGTTTGCCAACCCCTACCCTATGCCATGGGTATCTGTAGTTTTAGTGATATTCATGTACTAAGGTTTTCAAATCTGCAAGAAATGCTATCCCTGTCTTCTGTAAAAATGACACTAATTTTCTCTTGGGAAAGATCTTTCCTCTACTTTTAGTTCGTGTAAATTGTGTACAATTGACTCAATTACCAGCTGCAATAGTAAACATTTATTTCAGGCCAGACCAAATAGAATACTATTTTATTAGCTATAGAGATTTATTTGTGAATGGATGAATGTTCCAATGAATAAATTATCCAGGAATTTTACTGAAACTGTTAGGGGTACTGTTTGAGTACATAAACAAATAGAATGAAAGCTTGGAGCTGCTGGTGGCCATCTTACCACACATTTTAAAAAGCAGAGATATGATGAAATTCTTGACCAACTGTATTTGAAAAGCTAGATTCATATATGTGTGAAGATAGGTCTAACTGTACCCTTAATAATGCTACTAATCATAACTTACATTTATATAGAACATACTATATTCCAGACACTCTTCTAAGAATGAATTGAGATTAGCCCATCTAATCTTCACAAAAACCCTATATGGGAGAATCCTTTTCCCAAATAGAAAACTGAGGCACAGACAAGTTAAGTGACTTGCCTTAGGTCAAACAGCTAGTAAATGGTGAAGCCAGAGATCAAACCCAGGCAATCTTCCTCCATATGCTCTCATCTTGTATACATTTCTAATGGAGCCAAAGTGTTCCTTTTTAGCTTTAGGCAGTTTGAGTGTTGGGGTTTTATTTGTTTGTTTTTGCTACCTATACTGAATGTCCTAAATAATAATATCACTTCTCTCCAATGAAAGTAATTTCTGCCTCCTTTAAACTCAGCTCCTTTTACATGCCTATATTTTATGTTGCTTATCCATTACTTTCTTGTAATCTATTTATGTATGTATACATTTTGAAGGAAGGTTATTATACATGTTAAATAACTGTGAAATTTTAATATGAACCAGTAATCAAGTAATCCAAGATAATGTAAATTCAGGATGAAAGTAAAATCTTAAGAAAGCTTCATTATTTAAATACTTCAAAATATAAAGACATGGATTTTGTCTAAGTGTTTATTTTTGGAAATAAACATTTTCGTTAGAAAAAGTTCCACAAGACTTTGATAAATCATGATAGCTGATTCCTATCAGAAGATGAAATGTTTTAGATATTTCTAGTACATTATTTGTTCTGCTGAACCAAGATAAGAAAGGTTGCAGCAGGTGGTTGTTTTGTTTTTGAGTATAATGGTTAATGGCTTTTTCTGCTATCAGAATTTTTAAAGCCATTAATTTTATCTGAGCTTTTTTTTTTGCTTTCATACCTTCCCGCATATTAATTAAGTGTGTAAATTCCTCTTACAACTGTATTGCATTACTACCTTGAATCAATGCATTCCACCCATCACATTTATTCAGGCTCAGCCTCTTCTTCCATTATCCAGATGACAAATTGACAAAGTACAAAGCTTTAATTCTATTTTTGTTCTTGGTGAGAAAATAATGATACAATGGATTATTTATATCCTTATTTTGGCCAGTATTAAATCATGGGCCTGAGTTCTTTTTCATCTGAAGTCTACAGCATATATAGGTTTTGTTACTAAAACATATTTAGCACTATACAAATAATAGACCAAGTACAAATCTGTGGTTTAAGCCTACAAAAACACTTACTGGAGATTGAATCATGTCCCCCACAAAAGTGTTCAGGTCCCAACCCATGGTCCTGTGGGTATGAACCTATTTGTAAACAGAACCTTTGCAGAGGTTTTAACTTAAGGTGACCAGACTGAATGAAGGTGGGCCTTAATTCAACATAGCTGATGTCATTTTAATCAAAGGAAGTTAGTCATGGAAGGACAAGCCACAGGAATACCGAGAAGGTGAAAGTCAACATAACCTGGAAGGGAAAGAAGATGCCACCATGTGCATTGCCAAGTGACAGAAAAAGCCAGGACCGAGGATCACCAGCAGCCAACACCAGAATACCACAGTCTTCAGGGAGAAAGCTGACACCTCGACTTTTTACTTTTCCAAGCCTCAATACTGTAAGGCAATAAATTCCCTTTGTTTAAGGCACCTCCTATGGTATTTGTTTTAGCAGTTAGGAAACTAATACAATACACATTGTATCTCATTACAAAAAGTTGATTAGGATTTCACATCAGTTTCCTATAAAGAAAAGTATTTTCAAATTCCTAGGGATGAGTAAGAAAATGTTAAGTTAGGACCACTCTCTACTGTTCTAATAGCTTTAATCTGCCTTTTCCAACCCTATGTTCTGAATTATGACTCCAATACATTATTTCTTCCCTAGCTCAGGTGACTTACTTGATATTCCTGGGAAACATTCATCAAGGATTTGAAGGGGTCTTTTCTGCCCTCCCATGTCCAACTTCCAGAAATGTGTCCATGTTCTAGTTCCTACAGAATACCTTTAGCAGCTCAGTCTCTGAGCTTTCAGTGACAAATGGAACATTGAACAAATGTGCTTTTTTTCTGTCCTCTCTGTGAAAATCCCACTGAGAGTATGGGGAAAAGATTAAAAGGTATAAAACTCTAATTAAGAAGAACATGAGAAATGGACCACAAGTAGAAGAGACACATCAATGAACTTCTGGAAGCCAAAAAAAAAAAAAAAAAAAAAAGAATAATAATAACCAACAAAGCCAGTCTGAGAAAAGATTAGCTCCAGGCTTATAAGATGAAGGACGTAATAGAGAAGGAGCAAGTCAGTTTGGCAGAAACCCAGAGAGACTTGGGATCATAATTACTAGATACTAAAGACAGTGGATTGAGA
Source organism: Tolypeutes matacus (assembly GCA_026826555.1). Lineage (NCBI taxonomy): Eukaryota > Metazoa > Chordata > Mammalia > Cingulata > Chlamyphoridae > Tolypeutes > Tolypeutes matacus. The sequence goes on from JAKSZT010037812.1 coordinate 9,688,103, forward strand.
CCTCAGGGTGAAAACATGAAAATGTATTGTATAGAAAATGTGACCTCAGCTCCTGTCTTCTTTTCTTCTCTCCTTATAATGTAAAAATTCCTAGCAGTTAAATGATTTTCTCAGAGCCCCTACACATACGGAAAAAAAAAAAAAAAAAAAGAGGTGGAAGAATTTCTATTCAAAAGAAGACGAATATTTTCCAAAGAAAAAGCTCTAATTTGTGGACTTTGGGGAACTTCAGCAAAAAGACTAGCTCCCCAAACAATCACACTGAAGTGAGGCCCATTCAGAGGCAAGCCCCACCCAGAGCACAAAGTGTCCAGCCATGTGTTTCCAGTGAACAGAAGAGAATTTGGGAGAAAAACTCTTGAAAGCATTTTCAGAGAAATTTTAAAAGATACTCAATCCATAAAGCAACAATAGCAAGTTAATGAAAAGAGAATGGAAAACAAGAAAAAAATTCTCCTGAAAACTTAAGGAAATAATGAAATAAATATTTCTTTAGAAAGGATGGAAACTACTTTTGACATAGAAATGGAAATATTGTGAGAAACATAAATACGAAACAGAGATGATAAATCCAAGTGGTCCAATATAAGAGCTAAGAGGCATTGCATAAAGAAAAAGAAGAAAATTTAAGGAATAAAATCAAAACAATAATATCTGAGAAGTATTACAGTCAAAGACCATGAGCCTTCAGGATGAAATAGTCCACCAAATGCCCAGCAAGCACAAAAACCATGTGCCTTGACAGAGCATTGTGAAATTTCAGAATATTAAGCATAAGAGAAAATTCCAATAGCTTCCACAGAGAATAAAAAAGATTTTCATCTTAAATGTTATTTAGATCAACCTGCTCATTACAATAACTATTTACAATAACTAAATAGGCCATATGACTGAACTTTTTAAAATCTTCTTACATTGAAGATCTTATCTAAAAATATAAGAAGGAATTAACATAAACTTGAACAGAAACTTAGAATGAATAACTAAGGAAAAGAGAGATGACCTAGTAGAAAAATGGCACTTCACAGAAGAAGAAATCCAAATAGTCACTCAATGTATAAAAAGGCACATAACTTCATTTGTAACCAGAAAAATCAATGCCATGTGTTTATGAGAATGTGAACCAACAGGATCTTTCATAAAATTCTGTGTGTGTGTGTGTGCATAAATTGGCACAGTTACCCTGTTAAACACTTTGGCATTAGCTAGCTAAGGAAGAGTAACCCATATCCTACAACCCTATAGCTCCATTCCTGGATATAGACCTAGAGAAACTTGTACACATGCACACCAGGATATACAGACAAGAATGTTCACAGCAGCAAATAAATGAAACTACAACAAATTCACTCAACCTAAATTTGAGTGAAAGATTCAAGACAAACATAGTATACAATTCAAAAACAGAAAAACTAAAAAATGTCTTGGGAAATTATAAAATACCAAGAAAATCAACAAATGATATTCATACACATTACTGTAATGGTGCCCCTAAAAGGAGAAAGAGGCTTACAATGAGGATTCTGGTCTATTTCTTGATATGGTTACTACCTTCAACTACCTTTTATGCTCTCTGGAATCTTTTAGAATCCTCTCATGTTTAATGTCTGTGACATTATGCATTGATTACACTCTGTAAAAAATTTGTTGTAGGTATTTTTTCTGCATGTATATTACATTTCAGAATTGGAAACATTAAATAAAAGTACTTATAAAACATAGTATTCATATGCCATTCTGGCAGGGGAAAAATACTACTTAAAAATAAGATTCCATCCACCAACTGGTGTTCAAACTGAACTGTGTTAAAATGACTGATGGTGTAAAAATAAGTCTAAATTTTGAGGGAATATTTCATTAAAGAACAACTTTAATGTTATAAAATTGACAAAGTAAAATAATGATAAACTTCCAAATACAGTATTATAATGTGGAAGATGCAAAGTTGGGAAAAATTGTAAGTTATTTTCTCAACTTTCACACCTCACAGTAAATGCTGAGGGAAGAAAGCTAAATGAGGAGTCCAAAAAATAGCTTCTTTGATTTCTAATTGTTAGTTACTTCTTAACTTTAGAATGATTTCTTTGGAGAAATTTTCATATATTTGTTGAAAAATATTCAGAAATATTTCATTTTACTCTCCTTCTTCTGTTTTATTCAAATAAATTAAAATTTAATATCTTAAAATTGGAAATGACAAATATTCTATAGTTGCATTATATAGAAATGATTTCTGCTTGCATATATGTGTGGAAAGAGGCCTACAATGATGGCTTCAGGGATACTGAAGTTGTGTTTTTTTCTTGTGTGTGTTTTTGCTCTCATTGTATTTTTCTAAAGAACCTTTTAAAAATATATTATAATCAAGTCTTGAGATCTACCTTGACAGAAAGTGTTCTAAATAATACTTTGTAAAACAAAACATATAAATATATATGTTCATATATGTGTATATACATATATATGTTTTATTAAATATTATATATAGGAAACCTTTAGTAGTAATGGTCTTTTTCAAAGGTATTAGATAACTATGATATGCAAAAATTAAGGAACCATAAAAGAAAGTGGAGAAGAAAGCTTCAGGTTCAAAAAGCAAAAATAAAATATGCAACATGAGCATCTACTATCTAACATACCTAATTAATCTAACTTTAATGAGAGCCTCAAGACTCACACTGCAAAGCAATTGAGTTAAATTTCTTGAGTTCCATTAATTCATAGAAAATTATTCATTTTTAAAATATTATATATAGAGAAATATAGGGGAATTCTATATATAATAAATATTTGTGTATAGCATATATATTTATATGTGTGTGTGTATGCATATTTGGGTAAAAGGGTTTTAGAAGAAAATTTAATAATATGTTTTATAGGACCATTTGGTGTAGTATGTCTACTTAGTTAATATTAAATGTTAGGTCATGGAATGAAGAACATGCATTCCAAACATGAAATATTGAGAAAAGAAGGCAAAGTACAACTAGAGGGGAAAGAAAGCCACAATCCTTGCTAGGTTTCAACTATGTGTAGTAGAAGTTCCAACTAAAAGCAAACTTTACAGTTTCCCTTCCAAACTGATCCATATATGTTGGAGGCAGCCAGAAAAATGTGAGGCTAAAATGGCCGACTAACAACTAAAAACTAGCCTGATCCTATATTTAGCCTTCTTTGAAAAAATAGCTTACCCTGTTCCTGCGCCCGCGAAACCTTCCCGCCTTCCGCAAATAACAAACCCTCCCTAGCAACCAACTGTGCCCAATCCCCGCCTAACATGTACTCCCTCCTCTTCCACGCCCTGCCTCTTGCTCCACCCCTTACCTAGCTTATAAAAGGTTGTGCACTTGCTCAATAAAGAAGACCCCCTGCATACTCACCTCGTCTCCGCAATAATTCTTTCCCTCGCCGTCAAGGCCCCCGGGACGCCAACTACCACCCGGCGCCCCCCCCCATCCTGCCCGTCAACACATATATGAGATCATCTCATGCTAATTACATTAATTAGAAAAAAACACAACAAAAGAAACAGAGTATTGAAGAAAGACAGAAGAGATCTTTACTAGCACTAATTCCAGGAAAGATGAAAGAGTGTATGAGCAGTTATGCAGAAGATGAAGGAAGAGATCGAAGGGAAAAGGACAGAACTTGCTGTCAAAGGGACTATGGAGAGCCTATGATGTGGACAACATTTTGGGTATTTCAGGGATTTTGTCTACATAGTGCTTAGTGTCAATAAATCAAGTGTTCATGAATCTACTATTTACTCATAAGAATCAATACATGGAAGGACCCATGATTTAGGAAGTAGCTCATTATCCTGATGTCTTTTATGAATGGATTCTTTGCTATCAATAAGGCAGCATAGAGCAATGGATATTTTTCCTGTCTCTTGCTAGAGAAAAACAATTAGAACACTAGAAGAGGGAGAAAGAGGGAGGTCAACTTACAAAAATGTGTGGATTAAACTATAATCCACACTTAGTGGCAATGCTCCAAGATGTGTTCATCAATTGTGGCAAATGTACCACACTAATGAAGTATGTTGTTGATGTGGGAAAATGTGGGAGGGCTAGGGAGCAGGGCATATGGGAATCCCCTATATGTAACATTCATGTAACATTTATATAATCTAAGTTTCTTTTTAAATATATATATATATTTAAAAAAGAGAGAGTGTTTGAAAGTACTGAACAGAGTTAGCCTGGAAAAAGGAGCCTGGGGAAGTACTTGACGGGCATCTTAAAGTGTTTAAGTATGTGGTATAGTGTGTACCTTAAATATATAGAGAAAGTAGAACTAAAAGCAATGGTTGAAAGCTACAAAGAGGAAGATTTCAGCTAACAACAGGGGATAACATTTGAATTTATATATTCATTCAATAATAAAACTGACTGCATTGAAACATTCTGTTTTTCCCTTCACTGCCATAATTAATCAGAAATAGAATGATGCTTTGCCAAGAATTCTGTGCAGAGAATTTACCTTTGGGTAAAATGTTGAACCAAATGATGTTGAAGATCCTCCCAGCTCTAATTCTCCAATATTGAATATATTATTCTTATTATGAAAAATATATTAGCACAGGTCAACAAATAAATAATTAGGTATTGAACAATGTGAGGGAATAGAAAAATTGTGAGTTAGGTAAATATGACGTTTAATAATGCTTACTTGCTTTATATAAATAATTTGCTAGGGGAATCTTGGTATGCTATTTGGAATAAAGAAAGAATCTCTCTTTTAAATATAATTCAGTAGAGAACTAAAATCAGAAAGAAATGAAGAATATAATGCAACAGTAACCAAAGAGGTAATTGGGTGAAAGAAAGGATGGATGCACAGGATTAATTAAATTACAAATGCAATTACCTCAGAGGGAACAAAACATGAGCAAGGGAACAAATAGTCATTCATCAATAATTACATTTAATTAGTCATTCTAGAAGATGAAAAGATTGGCCCTCTAGAGCCAGATAGAACTGAGTTTATATACTGGTGTCACCACTTCTAGCTGTGTGTGCTTAAACTAAGTGACAATATCTCTAAGAATTAGTTTTCTTGTTTGTAAAAATAAACAACTAAATAATAATAATACCTCACTGAGTTGCTCCAAGGATTGTGTTCAACAATTAATGTAAAGGCCTTAGTACAGTACCAAGCAAAGAAGAAAACAGTCAAATATTTTAGCAAAAACAGCAGGGACATTGATAATGATATTGTTATTTCCATATCTGGCTGGGGATAATTGGGATGATTTCATTGAAAAGATAGCATAGGAGCAGGTTCTCAAAGAAAGGCTAAGTATTAGATAAGAATGATGGGACAGAAATACTTCAGATGACTGGCACACTGTGGGGGAAAAATACACATAGATAATAAGTGAGGCAAGACATAGTCTGATGGCTAATGTGATGACCAACTACATAATTTATGAAAACTCCATCACTCAGATAAAAATAAAAAAGGTAATGTTGTCATTGATTCCTCCCTTCCTCTAATACCCCACATTTGTTAAGTCAGTATATCTTGTTTGTCTACCTTCAAAATATTTTTAAAACTTGACTACTTGTCATCACTACCATCACTGCTACCATGTTGGTCAAAGAAACCATCACCTCTTACCTTACATAATTATTGAATCAACTTATGTTACGAAAACTTATCCAAAATTTTTTAATGAAAGGAGAGCTAGCAGGTCCTTTCAATGTCAGACCAGAGCATTGTTTAACAAGCCCAGTCAAGTAATATTTAGTTCTCCGAGAGAATACACATCTTTAATTTTATTAATTTTATTAGATTTTATTAGAGCCCAATAAATGGTGAAGATAAACACTAACTTGTAGCTTTCTCTCCAGTGGAAACACTACTTCAAAGTTTATAGGTTAAAAATACGTATTTGGCCATCTCATTAAATTTTAAAAATTATTTGTAAAATGTTCTAATCTTGATTAAAACTGTCAAGATTGAAATGGAATCTTGGAATGAAATGGAATTTCAGCCTGGAAAAGGATAGCTATAAAACTCCTACAGCTGACATCAAATTTAATGATGAAAGGCTGAATTTTTTGCCCCTAATATCAAGAACAAGATAGGGACAACTTCTCTAGCCACTTCTGTTCAACATTGTACTAGTGGTTCTAGCTAGAGCAATAAGTCAGAAGGAAGGAAGGAGGGAGGGAGGGAGGGAGAAAGGAAGGGCAGGCATCACAGTCGGAAAGGAAGAAGTAAAATTGTCTTTAGTTAGAGATTAAACAATTGCCAATGAAGAAAATCCTATGGAATCTATGCAAAAAACTACTAGAATTAATTAATTAAGTTTAGCAATGTTGAACGATTTAAGATCTATATTCTAAAATCAACACTTCTATACACTAGAGAAAATTGGTAATTTAAATTTTAAAAATACCATTTGCAACAGAACCAAAAATATATAATTATTAGGGATAGATCTTACACAAGATGCTCAAGACCAAACTGAAAACTCCAAAACTTTGTTGAGAGAATTAAATATGACCTAAATTAATGGAGATAAATATCATATTCATGAGATGAAAAACTTCAACTTTTATCAAGAAGGCAATTCTTTCCAAGTCAATCTATAGATTAATACAACTCCAATCAATATTCCAGAAGGATTTTTTTGTAGATGATGTGCTGATTTGAGTCATGTAGACCCCAGAAAATCCTATTCTTAAAGCAAACCCAATCCTGTGCCCATAAACTCATTGTAGATGGGAACTTTTGATTAAATTGCCCCAGGTAAAGGTGCTTGATTAGATTGCAGGAACCAGGGTGGGTCTTAATCCTCTTACTGGAGTCCTTTATAAGTGGAGGACTAAAAGTCCACAGACACACAGAGAAAAGTCCACAGACACTGCATAGACAGAGAAACCCAGGGAGGCTGGAATCAGCAGAACACAGAGGATAGAAAGAGGCCCCTCCAGAGGCTGAAAGAGACAAGGCCCAGAGGAGAGGGGAGAGACAAGCCATATGCCTTGTCACCCACAGCTGAACTCAGGAAGAAAGTAAGCCTGGAGGAGAAGGCAGAGATCCAGAGCTGCCACTGTGTTTTCCCATATGGCAAGAGGCCAGGATCTCTAGCACTGACTGTTAGTGAGAAGCATCTCTGATGATTTGGACATTTTCACAAGTTAAGAACTGCAAGCTTTTAACTTAATAAATTTCCATTTTAAAAGCTAAACCACTTCTGGTATATTGCTCCCAGCAGCTTTTAGCAACCAAAAATAGAATATGACAAAATTATTCTACCTTTCTAAAGAAATTTGGATTTATAATTTCTAAATGCAAAGGATCTGAAATAACTATATCAACTTTTTAAAAATAACAAAATTGGCAGGCTTGAATTACCTGATTTCAAGACTTACCATAAAATTACAGTCATTAATAGAATGTGGTATTGGCATAAAATAAACAAACATATAAATGGAATACAACAGAGTGTTCAGGAAAAGACACACACATAGTGACAACTTATTTACAACAAAAGTACAAATGCAATACAGTGGAGAAAATAGTCATTTTGCCATACGGTGCTGAAACAATTGATGTATGGTAAGCAACTTTCTGCATTTTTCCATGCCTAAAAATATCTATATACCACACTCACATTTGGTTGAGAGTTTGACTAGATATAGCAAGCATTCTTGGTTGAAATCATTTTACCTCTGGAACTTTAAATACATCATTCTATTGTCTTTTAGATGAGAGTTTCAATGACAGATGATTCTCATTCCTTTGTAATCTAACCATTCAGGATTTTCTTTTCATCTTCCATGTTCTGAAGTCCATTTGCTCATCACGTTTTGTTTGTTTTTCTGGACATATAGAATTCCCGTCAATCTATAGACTTCTGTCTTCTTTAATTCTTCATAGTTCCCTCTCTTGCCTCTTTGATCCTTTCCTCTTCCCCATCTCCTTGGTCTTCTCTTTCCGCAAGTCCCATGTGATAGATGTCAGACCTCTCTTCTCCCAGCACTCTCCTTCCCACCAGCCCCTCTCCTGTCCTTTTTTATTATGCTCAGATGTCTCAATATGTTTCCATTCTGCAGCCTGGGGGAGACATTAGTCCTAACAGAACAACCTGACCTTACCTTGAACCTGAAACTGGGAACAAGCAGTTCCAGTTGTTTATCAAGTTTGGAACTCCCAGTGGCAGGGCTCGTACCCCTGGGGTGTGTAAATATTCATGACTTGGGCAGCACAGGGATCTCTCATCTCAGATGTAGTCACACAGAGCCAAAGCTACCAAGATTGACCTGGTTAGTTGGCCTGCCCAGCAAACAGGCCATGTAAGGTTTCTTCCCCTGCTCTGTTGGACCCTTTTTGCTGTGTAAGTTATAAAGTGGTCATTCACTGAAAGTTTCTGTTGTGCCTGAGCCTATGTTCCTAGGACATACCATGTAGCAACTCACTCCTCAATCCTAATTTTTCTTGAATGCATTCAATCACTTTAATCCCTCATATTACTAAGAATTCATTTCTGTTTGACATCTTTTAGCATCAACATGCAGAGAGAGAGTTCAGAAAACTGAATTGTCCATACAGAATGTAATACAAACCTCTTCATAATATCCTCTTCAAGGATAGAAGGCAGAAAATTCAAAACAGTGAAAATCATGGAGGGAATTGTAAGGGTGAATACCCATATCTTTCATATTGAGTGGTCAAGAAACTAGCTGCCATGGATGGTACAAGAAATAGTGAACTATCAAAAATATGGGAAGCAACTAGAGGAAGTCTGAGAAAGAAATACGTAACTCATAGCAAGAATCAACAATAAATGCTCAATCTTCATAGGTCAAGAAATAAAAGAATATTATTGAGCATTATAGTAGTAATCACAAGAATTAATAACATAAATTAGTTAAAGTTTTATACCTTTTTTGAAAGACTTGTTTATTAGTCTGCCCAAGGTGTGCTGATGCAAAGTACCAGAAATCTGTTGGCTTTTATAAATGGGGTTTAGTTGGGGGAAAAGCTTATAACTCCAAGGCCATAAAAAGTCCAACTCAAGGCACCATAAGAGGTGCTTTCTCACCAAAGTCAGTTGCTGTGAGTTGAAGCAAGCTAGCAGCTGATCTCTGGCTAGTCTCTGCCTTCCCCTCCAGGCTCAACCTTTCTCTTGAGGCTTCATGCTTACATGATCCTGTAGTCCTCTCTCTCCTGACATAGGGCTTGTTTCTTTTCGAGTCTCCTTTATCAGTCTTGGCTGTTCTGCTTTTTTGCCAATCTCACCTTTAAGCTATCAAGTTCATCTCTTGTGCCTGAGCTGTTTGAGGCTTCTCCTTTCTGTCACATCGCAGGATCAAAAGTGGCAGCACTCTCTCTTCCTGTATCTGTCTCAGTCAGTCTTTCTCTGTGTTTCCGTTTATATCAGACCCTGCAAAGGGGCAGAGACCCAAACTGAGTACTATTCAGATTACTACTGACATAGTCCAGTCAAAAGCCCCAATTTATCAGGTAATCTAATCAAAGGCCCCTCAGCTGAATTTAATGCAATCAAAGAGTATCACACCCAGAGAAATAGATTAGTTTATAAACATAATCTTTATCTTTCTGGGATTCATAAAATAATCTCAAACTGCCACAACTTGGTTGTGGACAGACATAGTGGGTAAGTGTGTTTTCAATATGTTCTTCTGGACTATATATTTTTTAGTTATGTGTCATTTTTTCAAAGGTTGTGTGAAATAATGTATATTTATTTTGCAATGAACCAAACTAGTTATTACATGTATTTGAGTAAAATGGAAAGTATGGCTTTCAAAAATTTAAATAAAATAAATGTACCAATAGGAAGTAACTATATTCAACAAAACTACACTTTAGAAATCAATTCTAAGGAATTATTAGAAGTGCAGACAAACATGTATATACAATAATGTTGTTTGCTGCAATTTTTATAAGAAAAAATAGAGGATTAAGTGTCCAATGATGAGGAAATTGTTAAATATATTATGGAATATTATGCAGATCCTAAAAATCGTGTTTTTGAAGAATTCTAAATTACATGAGAAAAAAATGATTATATGATAGTAGGCAAAATCATCAAAAATTATATATACAATGTCAAATGACAAAGAAGAAACATTTACAAATATAAGACAGACACAATCACATGGATACATGTGATATTCATTTTAATTATTGTAACTGAATAATTATAAATTTCATGTGATGAACAAGTATTGCTTTTATAACAAAAAAGATAAGTATTATACAAATACAAATAAAAAAATACTGTAACTGACTCCCAGAGCTCAGAATGACATGACAAATCAGTCAGCATTTCTCATCACCACACCAAGATATTATTGATTTCTCCTTCCTGCCAACTACCTAACTCAATTTGCTATTGCTGGGTGCTTTATGTCCACACTTTATTCACAAGACATTGGTTAATTTTCTCAGTGAACTTTGTGTCCTTGATGCTTTTGAAGTTTCAAATTGTAAAAGAGCTTGTGGATTTGACAAGAACTAGTTCTCTGATCTCCTGACACTGTTATGCAGACTTTGAATTAGATTCAGAGGAAGCTAAGAAGCATGGGTAATGATGACCCCTTTTCAATATTGCAATAAAAATTGATTTTTCTCAGGCAATTGAGTTGAGGACAGGCCAAGGAAATTTGGCAGGCAAGGAATAAGACCCTTCTTTTTTATATACATAAAGCTATTTCTTAGAGAAAAAATGAAAGAAAAGTAAAGGGAGAAATTCATCCAGAAAACTAAGTAACAGATAAAATAAAATAAATATATAAATATTCATTCTACAATAATTACAAAATAATTATGTTATTTTGGCCTGAAATTTCTATTTTGTAGATCAGTACTTTACAAATTCTGTTATGAAGGATCTATTTTTGTCTTATTTTGCTTTTAAATTCCAGCCCATGATGCACTGATACTTTTGTAAAATATAATAAGCATAAATTAATCACATGCCATATATCATGGTAAGGTTAATTGCTATAAAAGTTCCTTAATGTTTGCTCTCAGTTTCTAAACTTATATGTGGACCAGTAATAAAAAATTCACACACCATACTAGCCCATGACTATCTTCCAGTATTATTGCTCTCGATAATACAGAATGTTCTCTTTTGCATATCATTCTGGAGGTTCTCTCTTACATAAATGAATATAAATCCCCTACTCACTACTTAATGAGTTCTGTAAAAATAAATTCCGAGTACATGCGTTTTAAAAAACAATCCATTTGTTTCTGATACTAACGATACTAACCTCCAGTTTCAGAAAAGTACTAGGTAAATATACTTAGTTAAGCTGGAGCTATTGCTCGCTGTGAATTAAAATATAAATAATGCAAGAACAGAGATATATCTTCTCTGAAAAAAACACTAGCAAATTCTTATTCTCATACTGACCACACAACATAAAATAAAATTGAATGAGTAATAGTTTTCCTTCCTAACACTTTTAGGCATGACCTCAGATAATACATACAAGGAATTTTCAGAATTACGTGTTTCCCATGAGTTCTCTAAAATCAGTAGGTTTCCCAGGTCACTGAGTGTGTGTGTATGTGTGTGTACACCCTGCCTATGCTGTCCCTCCCCCCGCCAAAAAAAAAGAATGAGTTACTTCTAACAGGAGTGCCACAGTGTGTTGTGTTTATGAACAGGATCTTTGGAATTGGGGGTTGGACTTGGTCCTATCATTAACTACCTGTGTTACACAAAATTAGTAACTTGACTATGCTGAACTTTAATAAAATGATTGTAATTCTGAGGAAGACGGCCTACAACGAAATGAAGTACAGCCTTTGACATGCGAAAATGTCAATAGATGATAAGTGCTATTATCATTATTCATACAATTACTGGTGACTTAGCTTGCTCCAACTCAGAAATATAGCAGTCCAATATGCACCAAATTAACAGTTACAAATATGGATACAAGCAGAGTCTGAGTTATTTTAAACTCTTACCCATGATTTATCAATTGAGTATGACTAGAGGGATAAAGGGTTGAGGAGATGAGGCCTTGAGTAAAATATGATCAGAAATGATAGGAAAGGATGGAAAATGGCCTCTTCTCAACCCAAATCTCTTGCGCAATTCACATTTTGCCTCTACCTTTCCCTATATTGACTTTGGCAGTGAACATGTAACTTAAGTTTTCTTTGAACCCTCAAATCCCAGGCACTTTAGTACTTTCACTGGTATTGTTTTTATTATGATTAATTTTGTTTCTTATTCTGGGTCTCCAACAAATAGAGTAATTGACTATATGAGTGAGTCTGAGGATAGGCTGCAGTTTTGATTTTTAAAAATCATTGAAGTTTTGAGTTTGTTTGCTTATTGTTTTTTAAGAAGATTTGAAAAGATAGTTTTCCAAAATTTGAGTTGCTTGTTATTTTGTGGGGTCTGCACATTCTTGTTTTCTAGGAGAAAGTAAACTCCCAAGTTCAGATTCATTTTCATGCTGATATTTCTTTATTTTGGGCACAGTATTTACCCTGATTTTTAAAATATTCTAACACCCTTCTTATTATTACATTGTGTGTTATGTTTCAGATTCCAAGCTCTTAATTCTATTCCATCATTTGAGCACTGAATCTTCTTAACATCCATTATTAATTTTGCTTTTATTTTTGTATTTACTATGTGGAATGATTTATCACTTATCAGGAAAGACAGCAATTTTTTATCTGAATTTTCCTTTTACTAAGCTCCTAAATATATTGTCTGATTTTCTTTCAGCTATAACTGAGTGAAAAGCAATAAATCCATGGCTTTCACTCCTTCTTATAAAATTAACATCATCAGTTTTTCTATTTTCCTTTGAGATTTGTAGCCATTTTAAATTTTGAGTTTTTAATGCTCAAAATTTTTTATTCAGAGTCACAAGATGAATCTCAGTGAAGCCATTGTTTAAAACATGTATGGATTTTTTTAATAAGTCAAGATGATAGAGTTGTTGAGAGTTAGACTTCTTGAATTCTACTATTAAGCCCTGAGACCTTGAACAATTTATTTAATCACTCTGTGTCTCTCTGTTTCCTCATTGGTAAAACAGAGATAATAAGAGCATTTATCTCTCAGTGTTGTTAAGGATTAAATGAGTTAACACAAATTAAAATGTTTTATCCTGTGTCTGTGCTTAGTTAAAAATCAATAAATAATTACTACTATTATTAATATTCTATTTTTAAATAGTGGTTTCTCAAGCTAGAATCTTGATACTAAATTCAGGTCTCCACATCATTATGAATCTTTTGAAAATGTATTAACTTAATGGCTGCTTTTTACAACTAATTCTAATCCCAGATTTCTGTTTTGTGGAAAGAGTATTAAGAAGATTAAAATTCTATGTGTAAATAACTACTCCCATGACCATATATTAGATAGCCCTTAATTTATTCTTCTCCAGTTCATCTAGACTTAAAAATCAATACCAGGTGATACTGGAGTTATGTAGAATTTGTCTTGGACTCCCTTCGAACAGTGGAAAAAAAGCCTTAGGAGTTTGGAAATAAGTATGACCATGAGATAAAAGGCAAGAGCTTGACATTAGTCATCAAAAGCATAAAGAGGCCCCAAATTGTTTTGGTATACCTTTAATTTAGAACCAAGGTCTGACTTCTAACTACAAGCAAACTCCTCAAAATCTGTTTGCTTCCCTCAAAAGTTCATAGAGAACTCTTTCAATTTTGCCCAGTGAACACTGGCATTTCCATATGAAAACATGCATCTGTTTCCATCACATAGGGTTGTAAACTCTGCTTTTTCAGTCATTGATCTTTGCTGTTTTTTAACATGCGGTATATTATTGCCTCTTCATAAGAGCTTGCTGCCTTCAAAAAGTCCTTCTCTGTATGCTGCAAATTTTATGATTATTTAGAAAGATGAGTTTTTAAATCTTTATTTTGGCTACATGTATAGCTAAATAGGGGTGGCAGAGTATATATACATACTAAATTTTGGTAAGCAATTACCAAGGTAAGGCCATGACTGTTTTACCTTTGAGGAAATGGAAGACAAAAGGAAAGGACAAGTAATTTTTACATATTTTCTAAAATAAACAAAATTCACCCCAGCACTTTACCAAGATCTATAGGAAACAAAAGAAAACAATAATAACTAGAATCAAAGTTTTTAGTCTGTTGGGAAGCAGATGTGGCTCAAGCAATTGGGTTCCTGCCTACCAAATGGGGAATCTGTGGTTCAGTTCCCAGTGCCTCCTAAAGAAGATAGTGAGCTGGTGTGACAGGCAGGTGTGACAAGCTGACTCAACAAGAGACACAAGAAGAAAAACATAATGAGAGACACAACAAAGCAGGGAACAGAGGTGGCTTAAGCAATTAAGTGCCTCCCACCCACATCAGAGGTCCCAGGTTCAGTTCCTGGTGCCTCCTAAAAGAAACAAAGAAGATAAACAGACACAGCTAGTGCAAAAAACGAAAGGGTGGGGAGAGAGAAATAAATTAAATAAATCTTAAAAAAAAAAAAGTTTTTAGTCTCATAACCTGGCTTCCTATTCTATCCACAATGCATTCTAATGCAAACTCTATCTCAAGATTAATATCTTTACAGTACAATTTCATTTGATAGTTCCTCAAGTTAAAATATCTAGGTTTCCCAACGATGCTTGAAGAATGGGCTCATTCCAGGCTGAGGAAGGGTTGATGCAAGAGGAGCCTGTGTATCTTACTATAAGTGAAGCAAGCCAGACACAAAAGGACAAATACTGTATGAATGCATTACTATGAACCAAATATATTGTGTAATATATTGTTTGATTCACACACACACAAAAACAAAAAAACAAACAAAAAACAAAACAACAACAAAAAAATTTACATGTATCCATTACATTTAATTGAGAAATGTATATATTTATTCATCTGTGTTTACTTTTTAGTTTTTAATTGCTTATGTTTTCAATTATTAAATGTACAAAATAAAGTAAAAAAAATAAAATAAAATAAATAAAATAAAAAATAAAAAAAGAAAGTAAAGAACTGCTCCAAGGGATAGAGGCATGTCAGCTTGAAGGGGCAACCAACTGAGAAAATGTGAGCAGCCCAAAAAATTGAAGTGCAGTATGAGTTATAAAATATAGAAAAAGGATAGAAAAACAGGAGTCTGGACCAATATAAATATAAATAAAATAAGTAGGGTATATCAGGGAGCTATTCCTTATATTTGAATTACCAGTGCTGGATGGTAAATATGGAGATAGCACTGAAGTAGGAAATTCATCACATTTCAGCCGTCATAGTAATAATTATTTCATATATGAATCATCAAGGGATGCTAAATCTTGGGAAATTTTGATAGTGAGCAGAATATTCACATGGTTCTAAAGTATCTGCTCATATACTGCTTATTAGTTGCAAGGGAAAAATTAGTAACTATTCTTTACCAAGGACAACACCTTGATCAGATGATGAAAATTAATATCACCAGTTAATGGAAGATTGACATTGTGTAATGTCAGTTGTGATACCCTAAAATGGACACAGAACCATTTATATGCAGCATCACATTCTAGCTAGGATTGCAAAACATGAGTCTAAACATGAGGAAACATAACACAAACCCCAAACTTTATTTTAAGAGGTGAATGCATACTTCGAAAATATTGATGTCATAAAACACAAAGAAAGGCTGAAAATATACTCTAAGTTAAAAGAGACATGATGACTCTATGCTGTATCTGATTGGAGACTGAATTCTCACTGGAGAAAAAAAAGCTATCAAGGACATTACTTGGGAGATTGATAAAACTGAAATATGGGTAACAGATTAGATAAAAGTATTGTATCAATGACAAATTTACTTAAATTGATAAATATACTGTACTTAAAGACAGTAACCTTATTCTTAGGAAATAGCCATTGAAATATCTAGGGGACATAATATGTACACTTTGTTTTCAAATGGTTCAGAAAAAGAAGAGTAAGACAGATGATACATAGATATTTTTCTATGGCTAGATAACAAATTTCCAAAAATTTAGCAACTTAAAACAATGCCTATTGAATTTCTCAGATTCTGTAGACCAGAAGTCCAGGGAAACTCAACTAGGTCCTCTGCTTAGGATCTCATAAGGCCAAAATCAAGGTGCTGGCAAAGCTGTGTTCCTTTCTAGACTCTGGGGGAAAATCTGCTTCCAAGCTTATCTGAGTGGTTGGCACAATTCAGTTTCTTACTGCTGTAGAACTGAGGTCCTTGATCCTGGCTGCCTGTCAACTGGGAGCCTCTCTCTGGGCTCTTTAAGGCCACTTACATTCCTTTGCATGTGATCCATCTTCAAGCGTGCAATGGGGTATTCTTTGCACAATCTGAATCTCTTTGACTCCCCCTTCTACTACATCTCTCTGACTTCTGCTTTTAAAGGGCTCATGTGATTAGACTGAGCCTACCAGGTTGATATCTGTATTTTACTATTTTACAGTCAACTGATTTGGGTCTTTATATCTGCAAAATCTTTTCACAGCATTATCTATAGCAATGTTTGATTAAATAACCAGGAAACAGGAATCTGGAGGCTGGGAGAGGTGCATCTTTAGAATTCTGCCTACAATAGAGAGAGAAGAGACAGAGGTAATAGGTCAAGCAAAAACGAAAATGAGGTAAAATGTTAGTACCTATATCAGGGTAAAGGGATAGGTATGTTTTTGTACTATACTTATGACTTTATTGTGAGTTTGAAATTATTTCCAAATGAAAACCTAAAAAAAATGTTAGGGTTTACAGTAAAAAACAGCAATAATATGGTCATGAATAGTGTCATGAAACATTTTCTTAGCAGTTATAACTAATTTATAAAGCAAAGGAAGGATTTGGTTTTGTTTGCTAAATTGGCTGTTCTAAAAGAAAAGTAGAGTAAGACTATGCTTTTTAGAGAGACAGACTTTTGTAGCTTAAATTCAATTAGACTGAATTCCACTGAACAAAATTGCTTCCTTCAGCTTTCCCAAATCACTTTTCAAAATTTCCTCATTTTGTATTATTTGCTATATCCTCCTTGTGCAAGTTCATACCTTTACTTAGAATAAAATATTATATTTGAGCGAAATTAGCCTCCACCAAATGGCAGAAAGGGGAGAAATTAATGTTGCCTAAGTTGGGCTGAAAATGGGGTTTGAACAGATTGATAAAGCAGCTTAAGATATTAAAGTAATGTTATGGGCAAGAGAAAATAAATATTCAGGTTTTTGGCCAAGTTGAATGAGTCATCAATTTATTTAAATACCTCACAACTCTTTCCATTTCAGGAAAGGGTGACTATTTAGAGAGCAACAAAGCAGAAAAGTGACAGGATCTCTTGTTTTTTTTACCAGTCAGCTTAATGTTAAAACACCATAGAATTATAAAGTAGGAGAGCAAAAATAGTACAAAGCTAGTAAGTGCTAGGTCTTATACATTAATAAATTCACAGAAGTGTTATATACTGAATATTTTTGTAAAAGCATGCACTAGCAATAAGATTCTAAAATTATTTACTTACTTTAAATATACATTTTAGAAAAATAAATCCTTTCCATTTTTCTTTTGTTAGACATAATTAGGAATAAATGTACTTAAAATTTGTTTGGCTCTATCGTTTATTAAATATTTTTAGGCATCATATTTCAATTGTCCCTCAAAAGAAATCTCTCTGGTTAAAGGACAAGACTTATCATCATCTGACAAACAGGGAAAATAAAGAATTTTGTGGAAAGACAAGCAAAATTTCTAAGAATTTTATTTAATTCTTGTTTTCTTAAGTAAGATTTTTTAATTGAAGTATAAGACATATGCAGAAAATTACACAAATAGTACACATATAGCTTGAGCTTTTTCCCAAAGTGAATACATCTATGTAACTAGCACGCAGATCAAGAAAAAGATTGTTACCAGCACTTCAGAAACCTCCTTCATGAACTTTTCTAGTCACTACATCCCCAAGGGTAATCATTATACTAACTTCTAAAACCATATAATATATTTGAAAACTTATAAAAATAGAAGTATTAAATGTATTTGTATATAGTTTCTAAACCTCACTTTCCAATCCACCCTAAAGCATCTTTTCTTCTAAAAGTAATTCTATAGGTCCAATGTTTTAGTCTTACTCAAGATCTCTGTCTTTAAAGACTAGAATAAAATATTCATTTCCCAAGGTTATTTCGTTTTGCTACATAAGGACAAGACGTCACCCTGCATGTTTCTAAACACTTAACAGTGTGTTTATATGACCAGGATACCACTTGCTCAGACTGGGGCAATCCAGGCTTCATACATCATATTCTGCCTCCCATACCAATTCTGTGCTCATTCATTAAGGCATTTTTAATCTTCACTGTTTATTTCACATAATTACTTCAGGTATTGTCCCTTTCAGGAAACATAGTTGATGTTTAACAAGGATTTTTCATTCGTTAGTCATAAGATATTAATAATGTGGGAATTTCTAACAAGAAAGGAGAACTTGTGTTTGTGTTGATGCTTATTCCACTTACATATAATATTACTGACTTATACCTTAAGAAAAGATTTTTCCAGATTTCTTGGCCCTCTCTAAAAAGGATCATAAATTAGAATAACTCTCATTAACCTTACAAATTGGTTCATGGGTCACCTATTATATAAAAGTTGTAAAAGCCTACAGCATAATCAAAAAGGATCAGATAATCCTTATGGTGTTTGAAAAACTATCATTATACTCAGCCACTTGGTTTTACTGACCCCAGATGTGCCAAGGTCTCAGGACATAGACTCTCTGTGAGACTAGTGCACTGTCATAAAGTGAGGGTTATAATATAAGGTTAAGACTAAGTTTCATTTCTTGACAGTTATGTCCCACCTAAGAGACACCACTCAGAATATAAAATTGTAAGTCATTAAAGCTAAATTTGAATCCTGGATCCATTAATATCTTTATGAATATATCATAATTTTATGAGCCTCACTTTTTGCAAATATGAATTGATAATGATATATGTCTTATCTATTTTCTTTGACTCCATGTCTTATATTTGTTTGATATGTTCACAACTCTGGGTACACAGATATGTATTATAAATATTTACTAATCTAATGAAATTACCATATGCTTAAAAGGAAAATTCAAAAAATAAGTTGAAATTCAAGCACTAACTATACAACATTTTCTCTTGGAAGTGGTCACATTCTGTTTTCTGAAAATCATTAATACTAACTGGATCAAAAACACAAGTGAGGCTTTGCCTCAATATTGCATTGGGAGGAAGAAGAGAAGCTGATCTTTTGGTTCCTTGTGATCTCTCCTTGAAATGACTCAGATAAATAAAAATAGAAACTAGAGTACCATTTTCTCTGGTCTACCTATTTACTGAACAAAACAGAAAGCATACATGACTAAGAAAATCTAATACTTGACCTAAAAAATGATTGCTGATAAAAATTTCTCATTTTGCATCAAAATTGTGACAGTATCCATTTCCTTCTCTTTAGCAATAGCAGCTTCAAATTCAAGTAGACACTAATGAAACTGGCAATGAAGATACTATCACACCAACATCTGAATGACCATCGAAATTTGATTAGCAGTATAGCTCTCACCATAAAAAATATTTTAAAGAACGGTATGTGCAAATGCAAAACAAAATGAAAACAACACATGGAAGTGGTCAGTACATTTCAAGTTTTTGTACATATTTGTAAATCCTGAAGTAAGACATTTTCATAAGAAACAAAGTTAAGAATGAATGTATTCATCTTTAGAGGCCTGATGGCTTGAAGAAAATTGTAAGGGAAATTGTTCCCATCTCAGAATGACAAAGTCTAGTTTTGAATTACAGCACCACCTCAACTCTAAAGAACTTCATGTTTTAAGATGGCAAATTCAGTAGCATTTTACTTGCAAATCCAAAATAACATATAGCATAAAACCACTGATATGACTACCCTGAGGGAGAAGCTGTCCAGGTACCTGAAGCTGAGTGTTTTCCCAGTCCCCTCAGGATTGGGGGAAGAACTATGGGCTAGAGTGGACTTGATGGTATTCTGTTGTACACATATGGTGATTCTAGAAATGGAAGAAATTATAACAATGAGGTGGAGCCAGTGGCCACTTGACACTTTTGGGGCAGGGAGGGGACGAGTATTTGAAATACAGGGGCTTCTTTGGGATTTGGAGGTTGTCCTGAGTACCGTTGTGGCAACAGATGTAGGCCATTTTAAATCAGCACACACCACTCAGAACTGTGTGGGAGAGAGTGTGGTCTACGATGTGAACTGTGGTCTATGGTTGGTGGCAAGGCCCCAGGATGTGTAAGTCCATTGAGGGTGGTGGGCCACACTTTTGGGAGATGTTTGTGTGGGATGTGGTGGGAGGTGTGGGAGGTGGGCAACATGGGAATCCCAGGGGGTTCCGTGTAATATTTTCAGTAATCTAAGCACCTCTTAAAATATATTTATATATATATAAATAACATTTTTGTAAGCAAATACACATATATGCACATATATTTATATATCATTTTGCAAATGTTTGTATGTATTGTGAGAATTTTGATTTTTACCCATAATAAAAAAAAAGAAAAAAAATATATTTATATATATATAAATAACATTTTTGTAAGCAAATGCACATATATGCATATATATTTATATATCATTTTACAAATAGTGATATGTATTGTGAAAATTTTGATTTTTACCCACAATAAAAAATAAATTAATTAAAAAAAAAAAAAAAACTGTGTTGGAAATCTATCTTATTCAGACACAGATTTTCTACAGTCCTAGAAAATTAACAGTAGTTCACTATTCTTGATTATTTAGGATCACTTGGAGTATATTTTACAAAAAGATTTCATAAGCCATTGCTTCTAAATTAATGTGATTTGAGTGCGTGGTCTAATTATTTTTCCTGTGTTTTGGCCTTTCTTTGTTCTCATATGTAACTTCTTACTGTTGTTTTAGGACATATATTCAGCATCACCAACTTCTAATCTTTTACTGCTAGAGAATCAGTATGGCAGGGGTGGGGGTGGGGGTAAAAAGACTGCATATGGACTCAGGCAAAACTTGGTTTGAAGCCACTTCTGACAGATTTGGGGCTATTTTTATCACCTTGCTAAGGCTCAATATCCTTATATGTAAAAATCCAGGTGCAAACTACCCAATGGGGAGGATTAAATGTATTAAGCAATATTACATAAAATTCATGGAAAAAAACCCTCTCATTAGAAATCCTTAATAATGTATCAATTTTATCATCCCTCTCCTATTGACAAAATGATATTATGACAATTTGAAACTTTTTGTTGATCCCTGAAAAGATCATGTTCTTGAAGCTAATCTAGTCCTGTGGCTGTGGGGCCCTTTGAATGGATTGGATTTATCTGGTGGGCCTTTGATTGTGTTACTTCATGAGATGTGACCCAGGGTGGGTCTTGTTCCTCTTGCTGGAGTCCTTTATAAACAGAGGACTGAAAAAAAAAGATTTACAGAGAAAAAGCCACAGAGATGGAGAGAAGGAACCCAGGAGTTCAGAGAGGAACCCAGGAGAGATGAAGCAACAGACAAAGCAGACAGAAGCTGAAGCAACGAGACCAGGAAGAGAAGCAGATGCCTCCATGTGCCTTGCCACACGACAGGAGTCCAGGATCACCAACAGCCAAACTTGGGTGAGACAGCATCCCTGAGAATGCCTTTATTTGGACATTTTCACAGCTTCAGAATTGTAAGCTTTTAACATAATAAATTCCCATTATAAAAGCCAACCCATTTCTGGTATAATGCTCCTAGCAGTTTTTAGCAAACTAAAATAGATGTTGTAGTGGATAATGTTTGGTCTTCTTGGCCTCCAAGTGCATTGTGTATTAATTCCCACCTTATATCCCTAAAAAGCAGGGGTGTGGATAAATGATGCATCCAAGCATCACACATCTTGGCATCCCAAGTTCCATAGACTTCATCTCCTTTCTACTTCATTAACTCACCTTAATTCTTTGTCACTTCGCAAATTGCCATCTCTAACTCCAGTCACAGCTTCCTGTCCTTCCAGCTCCCTGAATGCCATTCTCTTAGAATAAGAACTTTTTACTTTAAAGAAAATTTGAGTTTCTTGGCTCACCATGTTTTCCTATCAGTTTACTCCTGACAAAGCTTAATAATTTGCCAGCCGCAAAGGAGAAATGCATACAGGATCTACCTTCATTATCATAGAGCAGCCCTAAAGGGTGGATTTGCCACTAGCAGGCAATAAATTATTTGGCACAGCTTTAATGACTATCTATTGTTTCATGTGCCAGCTAACCTTTTATTAGTCTGGGAATGGTTCCCTAATTTGAGAATCCTTTCTTTCTGCATCCACTGTGTGTTTCAGAGGGGATTCCTATAATATCCTACTAGCTTGGCCATAGATGCCCATAAAACCCTGGCCAAGCCAATTAGAGTTCTACCCAGGGATTTTGAAAATATGAAAAGGCAATTCTAGTTTCAATAGTTAATAACTAAAGATGAAAATCTAAAATGCTATAACAAAATTTTTTTTTTTTCCACACAGTGGCTTCAATAAGAGATACAGGTAGGCAGTCTAGCATAGATGTGAATCTGGGAGTTGCCGGCCACCTTTTCAAGTCATTGGGTGGACACACATCTGAAAGTACAGAGAAAGAATAGAATAAAAATTTGCAATGAGAGATGAGAAATAATCTTGGCAGCATCATGTCCCTTGGAAGAACCTTAGCAGGTACTAAGTTCTCAGCCACTGTCTGGGGTTTGGGCAGAACCCTACTTCCTGGAAGTAAAAGTCCCAAGAGGAAGGTGAATAGTTCACAAGTTGGACACTGAGATACCAAGTAGAAAACCAAGATAAGGCATAATATAAGGAAACTAATTTTTAAAAACTGAAGTAGAAGAGAAGATGAAGAGTCAGGCAGAAACTCCGTTATCCTACTTGGATTATGAGTCAGAGCCAGACAAGCAGCCAGCAGACTAGTATAATCCCTAGAAGAGTAGCATAATGTAATAACCAGTGTACTTCCCCCTTGTAGGGGGGAGTTATTTACATCCATTCTCCATATAGTCTCATCCTAGAGATCAGGGTAGACTAAACTTGCTAGTGGAAACAAAGTGATCCCAGCCAAGTGAGCAAAATATTGATAATATGATTGAGTATGCCCATTACAAAAGGTTCAGAACACAAAAAAGAAACAAATTCTGACACTTCCTACAATGAATATTAATTAAAACAGTGCTTCTCCTTTAGAGTACATAAGAATCTCCTAGGCAGGCTGGTTATGATGCAGATTCTCAGAGCCTTCCCAGCACTTCTGATTCAATAGATCCTGGGTATGGCCAAGAATCTGCATTTCTTAGAAAATCTCCAAGTATTCTGAGGCACATGGCACATGAATCTTGCTTATAAAAATTGTACATTTAGGACTTTGGGTTGGAGTAGAAAATAATTGGACAAATTTCCCTAGTAAGGCTAGGATAAGCAGTAGGTCTGTAAAAATAAGTTAGGAAATTGACCTGTCTGAAGTGAAAGGTGACCTGAGATAAATGAGAATAGACCTTAAATTATTTGGTTAGAGAGAATAGCTCACTATTCACCCTATAAATAAAGCACTGTTATAATTAATAATTTTTTTCTGATTACTGGTAATCCTTCTGTTATTTTCTATGGTTTTAACACTTTGGTTTTTCAAAAAATAAAGTAAAAAAACTTCTTGATCATGTGTTTTCATCACAGCTATCACAAGAATATAAATCAATTAGATTTAAATTCATAATTAAAGTAAATTCTTGGAAAATGTGTATATTTTTGACTTGTGCTACCAAAATTTCTCTTACTTAGAATAGGCAGTATTACATAATTAGGAAATAACCCACCATTGACTGTGACTATAGCTATCCATTTACATAGTGGTGAGAGAATCATTTAAAAAATTACAGTATAGTTTTTGCCCGAATACAAAAATCTACTAAGACATTTACAAAAAAAAAAAAATGCATATCCTGATGCCCTCCTTAACAGATTCTGTTTCCATTCTATAAATTAATGTATAAACTAAGATATTCCACAAACAGCCTTCAAAACACAGTAGTTAAAATGAAAGATACATATAAAAATCCAACAGTAGGCGAGAAGTCTAGGAGAGATAGATAGTTTTGTTCCATATTGCCATCTAAGGACCTAGCCTGGCAAGTAAACCTTGTCACTGCCAACAAGTAACTTTTTTGTCTTGATCTGAAATGGCTGTTTCAGTTGTTATAATGGTTAAGATGGGAAGAAAACGGCCAAAGCAAGAGACATTGTACCAGAAAAATGACCTAAAACACATCAATTCCACTCCCATTCCATTGAACCAAATGTTACATGGCTTCAGCTAGCTGCAAGAAGGCTGAGAAATGTAGTTTCTAGTTATGCAGTGATGCATCTAGCAAAGAGGCTTCTAATGTTTTTACTAAATGTTACAAAGAGAAGAATTATTAATGTAAAAAAATAGTATTTTTTAATTTCATAGGTAGATCTGGATTTTGTATATTTAAACCTATTCTTAGACAAGTTTGGAAAATATTGGAAGAATATTTTCTTAAACAAGGCAAAATCACTCTCATTTTTCATACTTCTAAAATCATTGCATAATTTATTATTTTATATATAAATACATAATATAGAAGTAAAATTCCTTCAATCCTCCCCTAAGGTAACCATTGATAATAATTTTGGTAATTTTCCTCCATACTTTTAAATTCTTCTCTAGATATTTACCAACAAAATATTATTAGACTTTATTTTACAAATACTCCATTTTCAGAAGGCTCAATACCACTACAAACCCTAGAATCAATTCTGACCTAGTGAAGAAGGATTTAAACAGGCATGTACAAAGGTATATGTTTTTAAACTGTTGTATATTCATCATTTGGAAAACTATGAAGAGGTTAAAAGGAATGAAGAATATACATATATTTTGATATAGAAGCCTCAAGACACAATAAATAAATAAAACAAGCTGCAGAATTATATAAACAATATCACTGCTATCATTAATGTAAACATACTCACCAAGAATATTCTTACACTTATGTGGGGATGTATAATGCAGATATATAATGCAGGATTTATAATGCATATAAAGAAATGTTTGAGAGGTTATACACCAAATGGATATTAGTGTGTACCACAGGTGTTTCTCAAGGGAAAATTTACCTTCCCATGAACTGTTCAAATTATTTTATAAATAGAAATTATTCAAATACTCAAGCACCCAAGATGGTACATAAAGATCTAGTTTATCTGCCTAGTGCTCCACTGCAGAATTATACCTAACATATTTAACCATTCCCCTATAAATGGGCATTTAAATTGTTTCCACTCATTCATTATCACAAACATTTCAATTAGCTAGCTTATTTTATATATTCATCATTATGGGTTGATTTTTCTAGGAAATATTTTACTAGAATTAGAAATGTAGGTCAAAAGAATCAACACTTCTAAATTGAATAGATTTTATCAAGTTGCCCAGCAAAATTTTATAGCTTTCCTATGGAATCCAGAGGGCTCATTTCTCCATATCCTTGCCCTCGGGTAATATTTTTTTTTAACTTTGATAAATCATCTTTACTTCTGTTATATATGAGAAGGGGCCTCTCATGGAGTTGTTGTGAAAATTAAAATAAATAAATAAAATTTCAAATTTCACAGAGTAAATGCTATTAAAATTAGAGGCTGATTAGAGAATGCCCCTAGCTGTCCACTGAGGTTAAAGATCAGTGACAGGGTAACATATGGTGTTATGAGTTATTCTGACTCAGCAATGAGAGGTAGATCACAGTCATCCAGAAAATATTTTCAAAAACTTCCAACTCTGAGATTAGTAGGGAAAGCAGGAGAAGACATTTCCCTAGATTTTATTTAATCCTACACTGTGTTTTGCCAACTAGCTTGCAAACATAAAGAGAGAAACTTCATTTTTAATGGATATGAAGAAATTTTCTCTTTTAAGATCCAATAATGTCATGTGCTTCAGAAATTAGGCTTAAATTATAAGCTATATTTCCCCAAAATAAAAGTTTTATTGAATTTTGCCTAGAACGCAAGACCACATTCTATAACCATGCAAGAGCTGCAATCAGGCCATGACCTAATGCTATTAGCTGCTATTGTCTTTTGTTTAGAAATAAATACAAAATGATTTTTAATAGTCTGTGATATGCTCATTTAATTTAAAGGCATTGGAAATGGAAACTGGAAATTAAGGAAGCAGTATCTGTTCACCTTGCCTTGGCATGCCCACCACATTATAGACTGATTAAAATTCAAAAATCACCAAATGTTGTGTGTGTGTGCATGTGTGAGTGTGTGTGTCTTTTTTTCCTTTTTTAATAAAATGTGGATATTGAATATATTTTACAGTTTCCTTTAATAGGATTCTTCTTCAAATAAAGGAGCCATAAATATGGAGATGATTTTTCTGTATACTAGATTGTCCTACCAGTAGCTCTACTTACAAACTATCATGTGGAGAATAAATAGAAAAGAATTAAAATTATTATCTATTTTCCATTACCTTCAATGATCATTTCTCTGACTATATGCATAATACAGAAAACATTTTAACACAGTTACCCATGATAAAGTGTACTGATGCTCATTTATAAAAAAAAGTCAATTCACATCTTAAAAATTAGTCTAATGAGTCTGCTACCTGCCAACTGTTGTGAAAGTAAATGAGAATTGGCAACACCTAGAAAAATTCAATCATACTTTTTTTCATGATTCTATACATCCTGTATTATGCCCTGCCCCCATACACAGCAGCATGTTCAAATTAAATTATTCCATTTTATTAAACAAATCAATTGTCTCTGTGTGTGTTGCTTGAGATACACTGATCCATCCAAAATGGATTAAAAATGAATGAGTCTGTAGTTGTATTCCCCCCTTATGTTTGTTCATTCCTCTATCTTGAGGGAATGCAATTACAGACTAAAGTACACTTATTATTATTCTAGTGATGAAAGAACTTGTAATATTGATATAAAGGCAGTGGTCACCAGAGGTTCTGAGGAAAAGGAGAGGGAACAATATGGGTAACATGGGGCATTTTTGAGACATTGGAATTGTTCCACATAATATTACAATGACAGATACCAGCCACTGTACATTTTATGTATAATTTTAAGGAATTACTGTTGTTCTACCTTTACATAAGAGGAAATTGAGCTTTAAAGACACTAAGTAACTTGCCCCGGACACACAGCTAGCAGGTTATGAAACTGGCATTCAAATAAGGCCTAATTGAATCAAGAGTCTAGGTCATTAAACACCAAGCCATATCGATCCCATTATTTTATATCCATAAATTCTTTTGAACCTCATAACAGCCTTAAAATGCACCGTGAGCCTGAGAACTTAAGAAACAACCCATGGTCATTTAGCTAGTATTCAAACCTAGGCTTGATTATGATTGTGGTAAAGAATATGAACCATAAACTGAAAATAAATGGCCCTTAACATACCTTACAGAACTTTCTAATGATTGTTTTAGCAAAGAGTGGTAACAATTAAAAGACTGAAAATCTTGGGAGCTTTCAATATTGAAACAGTTATTGTTTACCACTAAGACCATTTTAGATTTACTGAGCACTCCAAGGAGTATTCGTGGGTAAGTTCACTGAGAGTAGTGAATTTATGAGAGAGTTAATCAGTAATTGGATGGTTTTTTTCCTTTAAAAAAAGGAAAGAAAAGAAATGGCATAGCAAACTATAATGTGTTCCCCCGGTTGCTTTCTTATTACATTATGTTCATCTGAGGGTCTGCAATGCCTGTACTAGCTTGATTCACATTGTCTATATTCACACTTCCATCACATATTGAATAATGAATTAACTAGACCCTGTTTTAGCGTTCAATCTCAAAAATAATGTCAAATCTAAATCAG
Source organism: Tolypeutes matacus (assembly GCA_026826555.1). Classification (NCBI taxonomy): domain Eukaryota; kingdom Metazoa; phylum Chordata; class Mammalia; order Cingulata; family Chlamyphoridae; genus Tolypeutes; species Tolypeutes matacus. The sequence goes on from JAKSZT010037812.1 coordinate 9,716,025, forward strand.
TAGAAATCAGTGCTGTTGGGGAAATTCAGAGAGAAGGAAATCAGGAAGATAAAAGGAGCACCCTCCATAAGGAAGAAGAGCAGAATTAGAGGATCAGATGGGGGTAGATCATTGTTACAAAAAGAAACTGATACCCCTTCCCCTTCTTGGAGATTGGTAAAGAATGTACACATGCTGGTCAGCTTTGACTTTTTTTCCCCCTTTCTTTTTCTAGATGTGGATATGTTCCATGAACCATGCTGTGGCTGACAGATTGACATGTCCCTCATTGAGGTGATAATTGGTCTTGAGTCCCTCTATTAACAGCAGCAAGCATGGTTCAAAGACTGACCCAGACAATTGACTCAACATTTCCTAAACTTGCGTTTTTCACAGCTCAGTAAAAATATTTTGTTATGAGAGAACTCAAATTTCAAACTATGTAATAAAACATTTGATGTTTATACCACAATGTTTAAGTCCTGTTAAAAAATTTTAAAGTAAGTTTTTAAAACAAGAAAAGAGAAAATTTCTGGATACTTTCAGGATAGCTCATACATTCAGATTGCCACTTTGCCACCCCCACCCCACCCCCCCAGCCATTGCTGACATCACAATAGATCTTGCCATTCTTTGTCTTTAGAGCCTGGACTAGGGTCTATTTGCCACTACCGCTCTAAACCACGCTAGAGCAACCCAAATACATATCGGGTATGAAATAAATAGCTAAACTGTAGTTTATGAAATCGTGGGACAAAGGTCAGGTCACCAGTGTAGCGTGGGAAGTAAAACAGAATCAGTAATTTTTTTCCATCAAACCAGCTATTCTTCTTTCAGTATCAAAGCCAAAGTAGGCTTACAACATTTCCTAATGCTTAATTACTGAGTCGATTGAAAAGAAAAAGCTATTCCAAGAAACTGCAGCAAACATTTTGCAAAGCATGGGTATCTCATTTATTTGGGGTCATTTAATGATTAAAACTAATATCTCAAGTTAAAATTGCCTGGGGACATAGTTAATGGGAAGAAGCAAAAGCTTCAAGAGAAATCAATTGTAAAATAATCAATACTAAAATCTGTACTCTGAGCAAGTGTTCATGCAAAGACTATGATTTGGTAATAAGAGTCCAAAGCAAAAACAGACATATCAGCACACATTAACATGTCTAGGAGACCTAGAAAAGAACCTGAAGCAGAGAAGAATTGAAATATTTTTTAGCTAAACAATTTGAGCAAAATTAAGACTAGTGAAGACAAAAATGAACACTAATTTCAGAATAATTTTATTATATCTTTAATATTTCATTGTATATGAAGAAGTTTGCAGAATGTACATAGTTTTTCAGAAATTAATTTCAGTAGTTTTTACAATGTTTGCTTCATAATGTTCTGCACTTAAAAGTCCTCTAGGACTTGGTCTATTGGTTCCAGGACTGGTGCACCCTGATTATGGCAATCAATATTGTGGGTTCATAATAGTATATTTCACTGAGCTAATACAATTTTTAAAATCTCATGAAGAATTTTGGCATCTTTACTGCTACATACTACATAAGTACCAATAACCTATAAATTGGTGTGGTAGTTAACAAGAACCAAAACCATTGGAGGGGTGAAGAATCTATTAAAATGTGAACTTTGAGGGAATGCACAGACCAATATCTCTCTACAATCCCTGGGAAAGGAAGTCTGGGGGTTTCTTCCTAATCACCATGAATTTCCTTTTCTGGACAGCTCAACTAGAAGCACTTGCACCTGTGTTTCACTCTCTTTCACAGACCTTGCTTTGCTAACTTCATAACACATATCACCTTGCTCCTTTAATAACCTTTTTATTATCTCCTTCTCTCCCTCCCATTCGCTAAAATGAAAACTTCCTGAGAACGGGAAAGCATGCCTGTCCATTTCACTGATCAAGCCTCAGCACAAAACCCAGCACCTGACACACAGCAAACATTCAGTAAATACTTTTGAATGAATAACTTAATGAATCAATAATGATGTGGTAAAAAAATATTCTTTAGAATGCCACCCCACATTCCTAATTTTCTGAACAGAACTAAATTCATAGATATTAGACCTTACATGCATTAGCCCTTAATAAGAATTAATGAGCAACTACATTGAAAAATTTCTACTGTTCAATTATTCTTTTTATTAATGTAATATGCTAACCTTTAGAGTAATTAAATAAATAACAAGGATCAAGACAAATTTAAAGATTGCTAGCACATGCATATAATATTTTAATATATGACTTAGGTGCTAACTTTAAGCAATACGTATGTGGTCTTTCGGTGTACTTTGCTTCTTCTGAGGCATTAAGGTCGCCATTTCCCTCATATTTTTTGTAGTTGTTATAGCACAAGAAGCCTTAAAACTCCAATGATCTAAGGCAGTTGGTTAACATTTCATGAGCAATGTCCAAGGTTGGGGTTGAAATTTATTCTTTTGGATCAAGAGGTTGAGTGTCTCTATCAGTCATTTCCTTTTGATTTTTGTAAAGTTCATCTGCTATTTTCACCAAATTCCCAGCCAGTGTTTTGAAGTTATATGTAATTCAAGATAACCAGTTAACTGTGAGGCACATACATTTGGCATGTAGGAGCCATCTGGGGATATTCTCAAACATATTTTGGCAGTGTTGACAAGTATTTCCCTTAAAAACACAATTTAGAAAATATTTTAAAGGTTTAATAAGGATACAGTTAATTTATATTTTACATCATAAAGTTGATAAATTATGAACATCTGTCCTGAAAAATACCATCAGTCAATTATTCAGCAAGAAATAGATACTGAGCCCCCACCAAACATTGTGCTCAGCCCTAGAAATATAACAGTGGACAGACAGATATGGTTCCCATCTTCATGAAGGTTAGAGCTTAGGATGGTAATACTAAGCTCATTCATTTGACAAATGCCAAGCTCATTCAATTGACAAGTGCTCACTATTTAACAGGCAATTATAATAAAATATAAAAATGCTGAGACACAAAGTATGACTAAGAATTAACTAGGTAGCCATTGGGGTTTGGACAGCTAATAGGGTTTGAAGAAGAAGAAGAGAGAGGCAAACTGGGAAGTAGAAATCCGTCAATGACAGGAAAGTGCTCCATATCATCAAGAATCATTTGGATATACTCATTCAGGTTTGTAGAATTTAGAAATATTACTTCATATTAAAATGGTTATATTAGTGAGCATAATATAATCTTGATTTTCTCAATGTCCAAGTCATTTTGTGTGAGTTAGTTGTCGCTCAAGGGTATGTTTAGGCATTTGCTCATTATAATCCTATTGCATGCAGTGCTTATTTACTAAATTTAAGTGGCAACTTCATGAGGCATGATAGACTTAATATATTTTTCTAAGTATTTGATTTACTGAGACAAAGTGGCTTCAGTGCTATCAAAATACATTACCTCATTTAATGTCATACAATGTATAAAAATATATTACCTATAACAGTAAAATATAATTCATTTTAAGTTGGATTGATAGAATATTCACACCTTCATTTACAGTCAAAGATCATAAAGCCTCTTCAAAGAAAATACACAAACTATATCAACAACTTTGAACTAGATTGATTACTTGGAGAAATTGCAATGAAAAAGAAGATTGTTAAATTCTTGCTCCAAGTTTTTAAGTCCATAACTGCTAGGAATTTTTATTTTGTCACTATTTTGAAAAAGAGGCAAAGACCATTTCCTGCAAGCTAAAGGGAACAGATGAATAAAATGGATTGGATCCAGAAGGATAAGAACGGTGTTCAAATGGATTCAACATTTTTGAAATTTAGTGAAATCCCTGCCTAGGTCTTTCTTTGGTGTGAGAACACAGAGTGGCTGGAGTCCAAAATCCCATAAATGGCACAAGGAGTCAGCCTGAGGGCCCTCACTTGGTAATGAGAGATAATTACATGGGAAAGGCAGAGTGGAGCCACTGCATCTTGAGGGAAGTATTTTAGAGTAAAATGAGATTTTAAAAGGAAGCAAGAACATGATTACATAAACTTGCCATATATCTTCCAAGAAGAATAGAAAATATACTTGTGACATGGTATTTATAATTTGTGGGCTACTGCTAATAGAAAAGCAACTTCGAATTCTTTTTGATAGGCTATTGGAAATGAGATAATAGGGTTTTATAACTTTTTATTGCTGGGGTCACTTATTTGAATTCAGACTAGGTCAGCAGCCACTGGCAGTCATTATTAATTGGTGGCAGTGCTCGAAATTTTGAATTACTACAATAGGTGCCATTCTCTTTTCAGCAGATGCACTAGAGGTGCCATTATGCTAGGATAGAATGTGCGCTAGGCTAGAGGTAAGAAGACTCGACTCCAGCTCTGTTCCGAATTAGCTCTTTGGCTTTAGACAAAAGTCACCTAAAATTCTCTGGACTTTTGTTTTGACTCTGAAACGAAGAAGTTATTCTGGATCTGAAAGTTCATTATTAAAGGATTGGACCTGAAATTTCACTGTTTTGCCCACCAAAGAGAAAGAAGGAATTAATTAAAACCTCAGACTGATCTCTTTATAATAGATGTATCTCCTTCCTCTCTCAAGTCGGTTGACAGAGAAGTTGAAAAGGAGGGACAAGGAGAAAGCCCATGCAATTTGGAATAAAGCTGCCTTGTGACCAGTGTGCTATCTGACAACTGAGTTAAAGATTAATGAAAGCCCACTGGTTCCAAAGTTTACTCATCTCAAAGAACTGGAATTTTCAGTTTTCAATCAACTGAGCCCAGCCATATAGGCTGCAAATGGATGGCCCATCCAGGGTACCCTCTTCTCTGCTTATATCAGCCAAGCACGTGGGGTACAGACAAGTGCTCAGCCCAGAATAAATATGAGACCTTTACACAGAAAATGAAATGCTTATCTTTAATCTCCTGGCCTAGCATTCATTTAATTTGTCTCCTCTTGTATTTCTTATTTCCTTTTACCCCATTGCTTCAGTTTTCTATTCAAACCAAGTTTTCTGTCCTAGTAAGTGTTTATAAGAAACAACAATTTAATTTATTTTTGGTTCACCATTTTAAGTCTACTTTATATGGTGCCCACTTATTCTCATTTTAAGGCCAAAATTATTTTTATATAATTGCTCCAATTATAGGTCTGTCTCAATAAGGTAGGTTTAAGAGACATTGGTTTTCAGTTCATTAGCTTAGTGTTCCTCAACCGTCTTGATATTTAACACACTGGATACAATGTGTATGTCTGCATGTGGGAACACATGTGTGTGCACATGCACCTATGTGTTCATGCATGTGTGTGTATTTGTGTATGTGGGAGGGGAGACAGAGATGGAAATTGGCAGGAAGAGGCAAGTTCTGGGATGGGTAGAGTGGATCATTTGTCCCTCCTTCCAAAGAGTCACCAATTCAAACATAAGTCCTTAATATTGTAATAAAGATAAATTAATTTGAGAAAAAACAATTGAGAGATTAATGTAAATGCAGGTAAATATTAAGAAATGAAAAGTAGAGGAGGGCATTTCAGATAATTCACAGTAGAGCTATACAGTAAGATTTGAAAATTTACCTCAGATGCATAGACAGTGTTCTATGAGATTGTTAAAATCTTTTTTCATATCTAAAATCAGCTATTTTCAACAATCCACCTGAATATACCCAAATGCCACTAGAATTCTTTGAATGAGTCTGCCTCAAGAAAATACTATCAAAGTTTCTTCAAAACCATTGTTTGTCAAACCTTGGCCATCCCAGGCACTGATTTCAACAAATTATTGAAAATTCCTGTAGTTGCCACAAAGAACCACACAAAAAAGGTGCCAGAAAGCTTGATATTATTATATGTATAGTTTTTATCTTCCCAACTAGTTATACCTTCTTTATCTATTCAATGTGGCCTATAAATCTAGGGTACAATTAGTAATACTTAAGTCACTTTCATATCACCGTGGGACAATTAATTCTCATCTTTCTAATCATTACTTTGCCAACCTTATCTCAGTCTTTGACCACATTTCATATGGTCTCTTCAATTTAGTGTAGTCCTCCAAAATAGCAAATCTATATAAAAGGTGCTTTACTAAGGACATAATAAAAGTTGGGAACTACTATTTAAATACAAGGATATTACATTCTTTTGGTTTGTAATTGTGAAAACCTAGAAACAATGATAAAAAGTAGAAATTAAATTGATTATACTTTTCCTGCACATAAATGAAAGTGATAATACCCTGTTTTTGAAGAATTTTTAATGATATTAGAAATATTTAAATTAAAAAAAAATAGAATGCAATAAAAACCTAATTGGATGGATGGCTAGATAGATGGATAATTTGTTCTTTTAGATTATGAATATTTTTGTGTATATATACATATATATTAACATATTTATTTTATATGTATTTGCACACACATTTACATATTTATCCAGAAAAATTGAAAAATAAACATTCAAAAATGTTAATACATGTTAGCTCAAGGCAGTGGTGATTTATGAATTTTTAAATTCAAACTCTATTTCAAATTCATTAAAAAATAAATAAAAAATAACAGACAACAGGCAACTCAGCAAATTATGGAAGCATTACTCCTAAAAATTTTCAGTCCAGGCACTTTTATTTCATCTAATTCCAACAACTAATTCGATTGTTACTGCAGTGTTCAGAAAGAGACACAGAAGAACACAGATTAGTTAAATGACAGAGCCAAGGTCTCCCTATTAATGAAAAGAATGAAGAAGAGAAAAAAATGCTAATTATATTCATACCTCACAAAACCAAAACCCCAATTGTTGTTTTTACTTTTAGCATTAATATAGTACCTTCTTTGCTTTTGCTACAAAACATTATAAGGTTGTTATTAACTATAGTCTATAAATTACATTAGTTTTATTTTTGCCATGTATCTCCCAATTCTTAATATCTTTTAGTAGAAGGACATTCCTGTAATTATATTATTAACCACAATCCTCATCTCCCACCAAAAAAATGTTTTACATTCTCTATTTTATCCTCCAGCCATCCTCCAACTAACATTAACCTCCATAGACAACTCGTTTCAGTCAATCACATCCATAAATCAACAGTTTGTTACACTCATTATAATGTGCTACCATCAAGTCCAAATGTGCTACCATCAAGTCCATCCATTACCATATATTTACAACTGATTTTATTAAACATTCTACATACATCCAGCATCATCTCCCCCTTCTCAACCCACATTCCATCTCCCACCAACTGACATTTCAATTCCATAAGTTTACTCATTGTGTTTAGTTCACATCAGTGAGACCATACAATATTCATCCTTTTGTATCTGGCTTCTTTCATTCGACATAATGTCCTCAAAGTTCCTCCTTATTGTCATATGCTTTCTCAATTGATTTCTTCTTACAGCTGAATAATATTCCATCATTTGAATATATCAGCTCTTGTTTATCCATTAATCTGTTGACCGACACTTTGGTTGTTTCTTTTAGCAACTGTGAATAATGTCACTATGAACAGCAGTGTGCAAATATCTGTTCATGTCCTTGCTTTCAGTTCTTCTGAATATATTCCTAGTAGTGGAATTGCCGAATCATCTCGCACTTCTATAATTAATTTCCTGAGGAACCGCCAAACTGTCTTCCACAGAGGCTGCCCCATTCCACATTTATACAAACAGTGAAGGAGTGTTCCTATTTCTCCACACCCTCTCCAGCACAAAATGTTTTGTTTTGAATAATGGCCATTCTGTGTGGTGTGAGATGAGAGCTCATTGTAGTTTTGATCTGCATTTCCTAATATCTAGTAGTGTTGAGCATCTTTTCATGTGTCTTTTGGTCATTTGTATTTCCACTTCGGAAAAACGTCTATTCACGTCTTTTGCCCATTTTTTAAATGGGTTGTTTGTCATTTTGTTGTTAAGTTTTGTGTTATCTCTTTATATAACATGGAAATCAATCCCTAGTCAGATATATGGTTTCCTAAGATTTTTTCCAATTGAAGTGGCTGCCTCTTCACCTTTTAACAAAATCATTTGAAATATAAAAGTGTTTAATTTTAAGGCAGTCCCATTTATCTAATTTTTCCATTGTTGCTTGTGCTTTGGGTATAAGGTCCAAGAAACCATCACCAACCACAAGATCCTGAAGATGTTTCCCTACATTAACTTCTAGGAGTTTTATGGTTTTAGCTTTTATATTTAGGTCCTTGATCCATTTTGAATTAATATTTGTATAAGATGTGAGATAATGGTCCTCTTTCTTTCTTTTAGTTATGGATATCCAGTTTTCCAAGCACCATTTGTTGAATATGCTGTTCTGACCCAGCTTAGTGGGTTTGACAGCCTTGTCAAAAAAATAACTTCACCATTGGGGGCAGATGTGGCTCAAATGGTTGGGCATCTGTCGCCCATATGGAGGGACCTGGGTTCGATCCCCAGGACCTCCCGGTAAAATTAAAAAAAAATAAAAATAATTAAAAAAATAAAAATCACTTCACCATAAATGTGAGGGTATATTTCTGAACTCTCAATATGATTTCATATGTTAACATGTCTATCTTTATGCCAGTACCATGCTGTTTTTACTATAGCTAGATAATTTGCTTTAAAGTTGGGAAGTGAGGGTCCTCCAATTTTGTTCTTCTTTTTAAAGATATTTTTGGCTATTCAGGGACCCACACCCTTCTAGATAAATTTGAAAATTGGCTTTTCCAATTCTACAAAGAAGGATATTGGAATTTTTATCACAATTATTTAAATCTGTAGATCAGTTTGGGTAGAATTCACATCTTAATGCTATTTAATCTTCCAACCTATGAACATGGAATATCCTTCCATTTATTTAGATCATCTTTGGGTTCTTTTAGCAATGTTTTATAGTTTCTGAATATAGGTCCTTTATGTCCTTGGTAAAGTTTATTCCTAAATATTTTATTGCTTTAGTCACTATTTTAAATGAATTTTTTTTCTGACTTCCCCCTAGGATTGCTCATTAATAGCATATAGAAACACTATTGAATTTGTATATCAATCTTGTATCCAACCACTTTGCTGAAATCATCTATAAGTTCTAATCGTTTTGTTGTGGATTTTTCAGGATTTTCTAAGTATAAGATCATATCATCAATGAATAAGAAACGTTTTATTTCTTCCTTTCCTATTTAGCTGTCTTTTGTTTCTTCTTCTTGCCTAACTGCTCTAGCTAGAATTTCTAGCATTATATTGAATAACAGTGGAGAGAGTAGGTATCCTTGTCATGTTCCAAATCTCAGCGGGAAAGCTTTCAGTCTTTTTCCATTGAGTACGATGTTACCTGTGAGTTTTTCATACATGCACTTTATCAGATGGAGAAAGTTTCCTTCTATTCCCATCTTTAGGAATGTTTTTATCTAAAAAGGATGTTGTATTTTGTCAAATGCCTTTTCTGAACCTATTGAAATGATCATGTGATTTTTCTTCTTCAATTTATTAATGTGGTATATTACACCAATTAATTTTCTTATGTTGAACCACCCTTGCATACCTAGTATAAAGCCCACTTGATCATGAGGTATAATTTTTCAATGTGTTTTTGGATTTGGTTAGCAAGTATTTTTTTTAGGATTTTTGTATCTATATTCAATAGAGAAATTGGTCTGTAATTTTCTTATTTCACAATATCTTTGCTTGACTTTGGAATTAGATTGATGTTAGCATCATAGAAGGAGTTTGGTTGTGTTCATTCCTCTTCAATTTTTGGAAAAGTTGAGCAAGTTGGAATTAGATATCCTTTAAATGATTGGTAGAATTCACCTGTGAAGCCATCTGGTCTTGAACTTTTCATTTTGGGGAGGTTTTTGATGATTGTTTCAATTTCTAGACCTGTGATTGGTTTGTTGAGGTCCTCTATTTCTTCTAGCATCATTCTGGTTTGTTCACATGTTTCCAGAAATTTGTTCATTTCATTTACATTTTCTAGTGTGTTGGCATACAGTTGTTCATCGTATCCTCTTATGATCTCTTTTATTTCTGCTGGGTTAGTGGTAATGCCCTCCACTCTCATTTCTGATTTTATTTATTTGCATCTTCTTTCTTTTTTTTTTTTTTTTTTTTTTTCTTGGTGAACCTAGTTAAGGGCCTATCAATTTTGTCAATCTTCTCAAAGAACCAACTTTTAGTTCTGTTGATTTTCTCTACTGTTTTTTATTCTTCATTTAATTTCTGCTCTGATCTTTATTATTTATTTCATTCAGTTTGCTTTGGGGTTGGTTTGCTGTTCTTTTTTCTAGTTCCACCAGGTGTACAGTTAGGTCTTCAATTTTATCTTTTTCTTCTTTTTTGATGTAAGCATTGAGGGCTAGAAATTTCCCTCTCAGTACTGCCTTTGCTGTATCCCTGAGTTTTGATATGTTATGTTTTCATTTTCATTTGTCTTGAGGTGTTTACTGAATGCTCTTGCAATTTCTTTTTTGGTCCACTGATTATTTAAGAGTGTATTGATTAATCTCCATATATTTGTGAATTTGCCTATTTCTGCCTGTTATTAATTTCCAACTTTATTCCATTATGATCAGAGTGTTTTGTATAATTTCATTTTTTTAAAATTTACTGAGATCTGACTAATGTCCCAGCATATAGTCTATCCTGGAGAAATATTCATGAGCAGTTGAGAATAATGTATATCCTGCTGATTTGGAGTGTAATGCTCTATAAATGTCCATTAGGTCTGTTCATTTATCATATTATTCAAGTTCTCTATTTCCTTATTTATCCTCTGTCCAGATGGTCTTTCTAATGCTGAGAGTGGTGTGTTGAAGCCTCCAACTATTATTGTAGAGATGTCTATTTCTCTCTTCAGTTTTGCCAGCATGTGTCTTATGTATTTTTGGACACCTATGTTAGGTGCATAAACATTTATTATTATTATTATTATTTCTTCTTGGTGAATTATCACTTTTATTAATATATAGTAACATTTTTCATCCTTTATAACAGTTTTGCATTTAAAATCTATTGTATTCTATATTAGTATCTCTACTTCAGGTCTTTTTTTATTACTATTTGCATGGAATACCTTTTTCCAACATTTCACTTTCAGCCTGATTGTGTCCTTTCCTTTAAGGTGAGTCTCTTGTAAACAACAAATAAATGGTTCGTGTGTGTTTACCCATTCTATCCATCTATCTCTTTTAACTGGGGAATTCAATCCATTAACTTTCAGAGTTACTCCTGTAAAGACATTACTTACTTCATACATTTTATTCCTTGGCTTTCTGGTGTCATATCTTACTATTGTCTCTCTTTTAATCCTTTCAGTTTCTCTTACTTATAGTCTTCATTTCTACACTCTTCACCAGGGCTCTTGCTCTTGTCTTTTCCTTTTAGGCTGTAACACACCCTTTAATATATCTCTTGTAGGTATGGTCTCTTGGTAACATACTTTCTCAGGTATTGTTTGTTTGTAAAGAATTTAAATGTACCTTCATTCCTGAAGGGCAGTTTTGCCAGATAAAGAATTTTTGACTGGCAGTTTTTCTCTTTCAGTGCATTAAATATAGTATGCCACTACCTTCTCACCTCCATGATTTCCATGCAGGATCAGCACTTAACCTTTTTGAGTCTCCTTTGTAAGTAATACATTATACATTGCTTTTCTCTTGCTGCTCTCAGAATCCTCTCTTTAACTTCAGGCTTTGACATTCTGAATAGTTGATGTCTCAGAGTAGGTCTATTCAGAATTGTTCTGTTTGGAGTTTGTTATCCTTTTTGAATGTTGATATTCATGTCTTTTGTAAAGGTTGGAAAATGTAAGATTTTTTTTCTTGTACTTATATTTTCTAAGTTTTCTATAACTGACATGTTTTATCTTTATAATTAAAATAAAATAAATTTAAGGTGCTCAAGCTCACAAGACGAACCAGCTTTTTCCAGTCTGTACCCATCTCATTTTAGTGTGAGTTGGGTCTATGTGATATAACCTGGTTAATCTCTGGAGAGATTTTTTTAAATAGAGATTTCAAGGCCCTACCCAACACCAAATGATTCAGCCTTTTTACCTTTGGGGACTGGGAACCAACATTTTAAGAAAGCTCCCCAGGGATTCTGATGATCAAGCATATTTATGAAATTGTGATTTAAATAACCAGCATATGACTTATTCTCAAATCATGGAAGCTTAGTGTTCTTAGGTGTATGGGATGTATCTATTACAGAAGATTTGTTTCATCAGTAATGGAAACTGAACCACTCAGATAACACTTGACACAATTAAGACTTGAATCCCTGTCTCCTGATTTCAAGTGCTCTGCTGGTTCTCCAATACAATGTATCCATAAGATGAGCCTTTCCTCTCTCTAAGCTGAACTCAGCATATAAAAGCAATAGCTTCCCTCCAGCGTGGGACATGACTCCTGGGTATGAGCCTCCCCCTCACCAAGGGATTGCTACCAAGTACCAACAGGCAATGCATCTGGGAAAAAAAAACAACAACGACCAAAAGGAGGAAAAGCTAAAGATAAATGAGTGTGTATGGCTAAGAGAATTCAAAGTGAGTCGAGAGGCCATCCCAGAGGTAGTGTTTACACACATTTCAACAGGATCTCATTGACAGCCAAAGTAGATACGACCCCAAATAGCAAAGCTCCTCAGGGATATGGAGACATTCAGACACTATTGTCAGGGCAGACAGCTCAGGAATTTGGCCCCTGGCCAGTGGGCCCTAATCAGGTATTTATGCTCCCCAGTGTGACTGAGTTAGACTCAGCAGTGGTTTCCCTATGCATGACTCTTCTGTCCTTCTATTCAAACTTATAATTAGCACTAGAGTTGGTAGGTGTACATCCAAGAGACTTAAATCTTTAGGCTGTCCATGTGCCAGCTGAGCCCTGAATCTCAATGGAGTTGCAACACCTATTCTCCAGTTCAATGGACTCACCCAGGACAACTAACAGAGAGGAGATGATGGACAAACAACATACCAAGGAACCGAGAGTGCCTACAAGTGGAAGCAAGAGAGTCCCATCTATCGGATGTATGGGATCGAAGCCCGCCTCAATTAATAGTGGAGTGGGCATGACCATCCCAGAGTCCTCAGGATTGGGAAACGAATTACAGACTAAAATAAGCTTACTAGTATCCTATTATAGGCTACTTGTGATTCTAGCAATGGAAAAAATACCATTGTTGTGGAGGCAATGATCCATGGATGTCCTGGGGTTAGGGAGAGGGAAAAACAGGTATAATAGGTGAGCATTTTCAGGACTTGGGAATCATCGGAATGACATTACAATGACAGAAACATGTCATTATATATCCGGCCATAACCTACAGAGTCAAATGGGAGAGAGGGTAAACTACAATGTAAATTATAATCCATGCTTAGTGGCAATGCTCCAAAATGTGTTTATCAATTGTAATGAACGTATCACAATGATGAAAGGTATTGCTAATGTGGGAAAATGTGGAGATGTGGGGAGTGGGGCATATGGGAATACCTTATATATTCTCTGTAACATTTATGTAATCGAAGTATCTTTTAAAAAATAAAAAGTGGGGGAACCGAAAAAAAGATGAGCCTTTGATTCCATGAACTTCTTCCAGCATCACTGACGATTTAGCTCCTTTCCTGAAATAGCAAGGAAATTTGCCCATTTTTATATCTACTAACTGCTCTTTGAAGGATTGAATAAAAACACCAACTCAAAGCATTGCAAGAAGCCATCAGTCATCAAACAATGACAATCCTTAAAATTGATATCTATTTGAGTTACATTCATTTATCTATAGGTAAAAAGGTTCTTGCTTCATAGATATTTCAGACATCAATAAAATATAACATTCTAACCAAAAATACACTTGATATTGGGTTTTGATATACCTACAAAGACTTTATTCACTGTAGAGTAGAATCACCAAAAAACAGTTAAGAAAAAAGAAAGCTTTGTTCACTGGAAGCAGGAGTGTCAATCTGAAGGTGAAATGGCACCATGCTGAGACTCTCTCAAGTCCACGTGCCTAAATGTTCCATATAACCATCTCTAACCCATTGCTCATAAACTATGTCCACAGATAATGGCAAAGGAGAAATCTGTAATATTTTTGCTTGCCTAGGAACAGTGCACAAACTTTCAGCAGTCTGGAATACACACAATAGGTTATGGGGCTTCTGGTGTTCTGCTGTCCTCCAGCCTCTTCTCCTCCCTTTCCTGTTGATTAATTCAGATGAAACTGAAGTTGACTCTGAGGCTATGGCATTAAATCAAGGCTCTTGAAGGGGATGAAATAGGTTGCAGGTCTTTACCCATCCTGGCTTCCACTAGAGACACATGCAAATCCTCATTTGAGGAAAGTATCTCCAATATAGTACCTTATGATTATTACTTTAAAAGAAAGTAAGAATGCTCACAACACTAGATCACTGAAATAACAAGAAAACAAATCACCATGAGTGTCCAGAGGGAAAAAAAAGCAACAATTTAGACCTCAAGGACTTTAAATAGTGAGATTGTTATATATACAAGAGAGTTTAAAGAATATGAAATATTTTTAAAAATTAAAATAGAATAAAAAAAAAAAAAAAAAAGAGATGACCAAAAATGACAATGTAGATTTGAAAAGAAAAACTTCTAGGAATAAAAATTAGTACAAAAATGGTGAATTAAATAGGTCAGTAGGTAGGTTTAAAATAACAGTAGATACAGTGGAAAACAGAATTTATCAAGTATGAGACAGATATGAAGAAAATTATCAAAATGTATAACAGACAAGGAAATGGAACATTAAACAGAAATGTTAAAATATATGGAGAATAGAATGAAAAGGTCTTCTGACATGAGTCTAATCAGAGTCTCAGAATGAGAGAATAGAGGGAGTAGAAGAGAGGCAATTTTTGAAGTGATAATAATAGCTCAAGATTTTCCAGAGCCGATCAAAGAAAATACTCTATAGATACAAGAAACATAAAGTGTAAAAAAGACTGTATTAAATTGCAGAACATAGAACAAAGGAAGATCTTATAAACAACTAGGGAGAAGAGATAGAACAACCACAATAGAACAAAGATTAGGCTTTTAGCAAACTACTCCCAACAACACTGAAAACCAGGAGACATTGGAAATATACCCTTACAGTGATCAAACAAAATAACCATCAATAACATGTATTCTGTAAAAACCATCTTTCAGGGATGAGGAATGAAATAAAGTCATTTTCAAAAAAAAAAAAAAAAAAAAAAAAAACTAAGAGCATATACTACCAACAGATAACTTCACTAAAGGTATTTCTGAATGTTGTGCTTTGGGAAGAAGAAAAATGATCCAAGAAGCAATGCCTGACCTGGAAGAAAAAAAAAATGATGAGCAAAGAATTTGTTAAAATTTAGATAACTAGGGTCAAGCATTCTCTGTTTGAAATAATAGTGATGATAATAGTGTAAGGTTTTTAAAAAGGATAGAACTGAAACACTGTAAGAATGTCATATAATTAAAGTGATAGTTGAAATATTTGATAAGTGGGGTAGAATATTGATCTAAAATGCTCAAGTAAGTGTTAAAAAATAGAAATAGAGTATATAATTCTGAATTGGAAGAGGAATAAAAACTAAAATAAGAAAATAAATACACAGATAAATGTACATCAGGTAAATAAATCATAAAAAGCAAGAAAAGAGAGGAACAAAGTACTGAAAAAGTGAGGTAAATAGAAAAATTTAAGATTGTAACAACAAATCCAATATAGCAATTATGATAAATGGAAATGAAATAAACTCCCAACTTAGTATTTAGTACTCGGAAAATAATTGAGCTATATAAGCTCCTCAAAAAATAAAATATCAAGCAAATACTAACCAAAAGATATTAATATCAAACAATATGCAATTTAAGACAAGAACCTACTTCTAGGAGGGTTTCTTAACCTTGGCACTATCAACATTTGGGAGGCCTATCCTGTGCAATGTAGACTGTTTACCACCATCCTTGGTTTCTACCCACTAGATGCCAGTTGTACCCCCACCCAGTTGTGATAACCAAATATGGCTCCCGACAGTGCCAAATGTCTCCTGCAGTAAAGAAATCTGCCAATAGTGATATTCCTGGCCTCTCTACACCAATTTATTCCCTCCCTGCAGACTAGGAAAATTTGGAGAAAGTACTAAAGCTGCTAGACTAATCTCCATTTCTTTTGGGATTAACCTTCCTACCAGTTTGCAGAGAATATTCTTTGGATGATTGATGCCATATTTGTATAGTATTGCTATGATTATATGGGAAACTTAATTCAGGGGGTTAATATAGTTGCTTGGCTAACATACTAACACAAATTTTATCAGCAAGAAATGTGATATTTTGATTTCCATATATCTGATTAACATGTCTACCTCTCATATGGTTCCAGCTTAGTGAAAATTGGTGTGTATAATGCCCTAAAACACAAACAAAAATGTCCTTATTAGTGTCATTATTAGTTACCTTAAAAATAAAGAAACTGTGATTTTTAAGATCAAATAATTGGCTTACCATATATATACAATATTAAGAAGTAGTGATGGGATTCAAATCCAGGCCTGATTGACCCGAGAGACTGTCACTCTCTTGCTTAAAGTTATTCTGTGGTTCTCCTTAACAATGTTTTATCTGTTCATTCATTCAAATAATTAAGTACCTAGCATGTGCCACAATTTGGGTATAAACAGTGAATAAGATAGACACAGCCTCTGCACTAATGTATCCTAGAATAGTGTGAGATAAAAACAAGTCTCAATTAAAATAAAATGTTAAACTGAAATAGATGGTGAATACATACAGAAGGGGCAACTAACCTTGACCTGGTAGGTAAAAGAAAGCTCTGTAAAAGTGATAGTAATTAATGGGCAAAAAGGATGAAGGCAAAGGAAACAGTGTATGCAAAATGTATGCAAAGACCCCAGAGTCTGAGCAATCATGGCATGTTATGTCAATCTGGTGACTACTAAATTAGGAGAAATTTGCCAAGGGATTAGGCTAGGGAGAGGAGTGGGAATAGATTAGGAAATAATTTATGAGTAACTTTTAGACATTTGGACTTAAAAACCAAACAGACAGAAAGACATTATTTTTTAAGCAAAGTATAGCAGTTTGGTATTATTTATGAATTCTGAAAATAGATATTGGATTATGTTTGTAAACTGGTCTTTCCTCTGGGTGTATTAGATTGTTTCATCTTAAGATATTTCACTTTTACTTGATTAAATAATGATTAAGGCTATGACTAGGCCACATCAGTAGGATGTTGAGTCCCCGCCCCCTTGGTGGGCAGGGACTCAGAGAAAACAAGGCACAGGAGTTAGTTGAAGTTTTGAGCTGGAGCCCCAGGAAGTAAACACACAAGAGAAGAACACAGAGGAATAGAGATGGCTCCATAGACATGGCAGAGGCCCCAGGAAGAGAGAGAGCCTGATAATCTACAGCTGACCTTATGGAAAGAACAGAGCAGCTGAGCCCAGAGAGAAATGAGCCCTGGGAGAGAGATGAGACTTATCCCAGCCTACAACTGACATTGGAAGAAGCTGGGACCACAGAGCAGTAAGAGGAAGAAGGCAGGATGATGAGCCCTTGCAGATGTCAGCAGCCATCTTGCTCCAATACGTGGCAACAGACTTTGGTGAGAGAAGTAATTTACGCTTTATACCCTTGTGACTGTAAGCTTCTACCCCAAATAAATGCCCTTTATAAAAGCCAACATATTTCTGGTACTTTGCATCAGCACCCTTTTAGCTGACTAATACACAAGGTGATAAAATCATCATTTTTACATTTTATTAAAAAGAACCATGTGGCTAAAATAAAGGGTAAAAGCCAACAAAACATCCAGCCAGAAGCCTGTGCCATCATCTAGATGATAGATGAAGGGGTCTGAACAAGGTGATGGCAGTGGAATAAAACTTAAGAAGCAGAAATTAATAAGCCTTGGAGGAAGGAGCCAAGTTTTCAAAACAGCCCAAATCAATTTAAAGATTTAATGCAGTCTCAATAAAAATTCCAACAACTTTCTTTGCAGAAACGGAAAAGCCAATCACAAAATTTAAATTGGAAGGGTAAAGGAACCCAGGTAGCCAAAGCCATCTTGAAAAAAAAACAATGAAGTCAGAGGACTCACACTTCCTGATCTTAAAACTTATTACAAAGCCACAGTAATCAAAATAGCATGTTACTGGCACAAAGACAGAGATATAGAGCAAAGGAATAGAATTGAGAGCTCAGAAATCAACTCTCACATTCATGGCCAAATGATTTTTGACAAGGAGGCAAAGACCACTCAATTGGGAAAGAATAGTCTCTTCAACAAATGGTGCTCAGAAAACTGGATCTCCATTTGCAGAAAAAGGAGGAACCCTATCTCACATCTTATACAAAAATCAACTCAAAATGAATCAAACACCTAAATATAAGAGCCAGAACTATCAAACTCCTAGGAGAAATATAGGGGAGCATCTTCAGGACCTTGTGTTAGGCAATAGTGGCTAAGAGACTTCAAAGAGAGTCGGGAGGTCATCCCAGAGGTAACTCTTACGCACACCTCAGTAGGAGCTCATAGAACATCTAAGTGCCTATCACCCCACTCAGTGGGGTTCCTGAGAGCTCCGGAGACACCCTGGTCCTATATAAGGGGGGATAGCCCCAGAGACTGATGCCTTATCAGTGGGTTCTATTTTGGAATCTGTGCTCCTGAGAGTGACAGAATTAGACTCAAATAAGTCCTCTCTGCACATGGTTCACCAGTCCCTTCTATTCAAACCTACATGTGATACTGGAGTTTCTTAGGTATACTTCCAGAGACTGGAGCCCCCCACCTACCTATGTGCCAGGTGTGCATGAAATCTAGGTGGAGCTGCAACTCCTACCCTACAGCTCAATGGACTCTTCCAAGTCACCTGGTGAGGAGACAACAATGGGCAATAGCCATCCCAGGGAATGGAGAGGGCCTGCATCTGCAGGCAGGATCATCCCACCCACCAAATCATGGAATATAAGCCCTCTCTCACTTGGAGTTGGAGTGGACATCACCATCCCAGTCGCCTCTGGATTGGGGGAAGAACTATGGACTAAAGTGGACTTGATGGTATTCTCTTGCTCACATATGGTGATTCTTGCAATGCAAGAAATTATAACAATGAGGTGGAGCCAGTGGCCACTTGACAGTTTTTGGGTAGGGAGGGGATGAGCAGTTGAAATACAGGGGCTTCTTTGGGAGTTGGAGGTTGTCCTGAGTACTGTTGTGGCAATGGATGTAGGCCATTTTAAATCAGCACACACCACTCAGAACTGAGTGGGAGAGAGTGTGGTCTACAGTGTGAACTGTGGTCTATGGTTGGTGGCAAGGCTCCAGGATGTGTAAGTTCATTGAGGTTGGTGGGCCACACTGTGGGAGATGTTTGTGTTGGATGTGGTGGGAGGTGTGGGAGGTGGGCAACATGGGAATCCCAGTGGGTTCCGTGTAATATTTTAGGTAATCTAAGCACCTCTTAAAATATATGTATATATATATATATATAAATAACATTTTTGTAAGCAAATACACATATATGCATATATATTTATATATCATTTTGCAAATGTTTGTATGTATTGTGAGAATTTTGATTTTTACCCATAATAATAAAAAAAAAAAAATACAGTGTTCTTATGTGGAATGATGGAAATGTTTTGGCAATGGATGGTGGTGATGGTAGCACACCATTGTGAACCAATTAACAGCACTGAAATATATGAATGCATATATTTCAGCACTGAATGTAATTAAAAGGGAGAAATGTTAGATTGTATAGATGGTAACAGAACAAATTTTTAAAAATTCATGGAACTACATTATACACTGAACCCTAACTTAAATCTTGGACTAGAATTAAAAGTACAATTATAAAAATGTGCTATCAATTGTAACAAATGCAAAATGTTAGTAATAAAGTAGTATATGAGAATCCTGTATTTCATGCATGATTGTTCTTTTAACCCATAACTTCCCTAATAAAGAAAAAAAAAGAATTATACCCAGGTTTCTGGATGCATGGGACCTCCATCCATGTAGATAAGCAATACAATGGGAGGTATTAGGGAAAGCAGGGAGTTCATAACTTCAGATTTATTGTACACTTCAAGTATCTGAGGGACTTTTAAATGAATATGACAGAAAGGCAATATGATATTCAGTTCTATTCAACAACTAATTTTTGAGCAGCTAGTATGTATCATGTTTTATGCTAGGTACAGTGGATGCCCATAAAATAAGGCATATTATCTGCCCTTAAGAAGCTTATCATCTATCAGAGCATATATAGGTAGAACAACTATTTACAAGTGCACTGATGAATGCTATAAAAAGAGAATTAAAGAAAGGAGTAGGTGACGTGACCTAATTTGGGGGTATCAAAGGACCTCCTTAAAAATCAAAATGAAGCAGTAATGTATTACACTTTAGATAAGATGTCTGTTGTATAAATAAATGCCAGGCCTACTTGTCAAGTTTTATTTTAAATTTATTTACGTAAGATTATATATCAAACTATTGAGATATTAAGCTTTGAAAGATGCTATAGTTTTTAACCTTGGTGACCAGAATCTAAAAAGTATATGAATTAACTAATTCATTTTTTTCTTATTTACTAATTTACTATGAGTTTTATGCATCAAATATATTCTTGAATAACTTCTATGAAGCAATAGTACAGTTTTGATGGAATATCAGGGCTACTATAAAAGTAGTGGGAGATGAGATTGTTTGAAGCTAAATTATTTGGGCTGATTTAGAATGTAAGTAGTTGACCTTGATTAGACAGACATTGTGAAGCTATGGAAGGTTTATGAGCTGACAATTGTCATGGTTATTAGCTCTGCTTTAGGAAGATTAATTTGCAAAGAACTTTCCTGCCAAGTACATACTAATCTTAAGGTATTTTGATGTAGTTTAAACCTATATGCATTTCTCATTATTGTCTAATGTTGTTTTAGTTGCATGTGGTCCAATATTTTGAGCATATATTACCCTTACACATTCTTTACAAATTGATCACTGATTTCAGAAAATAAATTAACTATGCTTATGAGGGCAGAAATTTAATTACACTATCAATATTCATGTGAAAGTTTGATAATAAAATACAAGCACTGCCATAAAAGGGGCTATGAAATTTCCAAATTTTCTACCCCTATTCAGTATTACTTATAATACCAAGGCAAAAGAAGGACTTTCCTTTGTTGTTTTCGGTCTCAGCTAATTAACTAGAATTTTTCAATTTAAAAACCTGGATAAAGACCTTGGACTCAGTTATAGCACCTCTGTGAAGAGGCTGGAGATGATGGAAAAGGGTAAGAATGTGTGTTTTCCATATATGGTGCACAAATAAATTGTTATTAAGGTTTAGCCTGAGATGCTTAAGAAGCTTGGTTTAGATTCTTCAGGGATTATATATGGTGCTGAAGGTCATAAAGTGCAGTAACTCATTAGTACAAGTAACGATCAGAGAGCTCTGAGGCAAGAAAATTAGCACTTGGTTACTAACCTAAGGGGTAGGTTAGACAAAGAATGGACAAAGTATTAAGAGTGGGATGGTATAGGTGGAGGACAATTTGCATGTTTGGAATCATATAAAACCTTCCTGAAACCCTTGATTTCTAATCAAACTAGGTTTGACCTTTTCTTGACCTTCCCCCACTGGCATAGAGCATATTTTAGGGCAATTTATCTCTCTTTTTTTTTTTATTGTGGGTGAAAATCAAATTTTTCACAAAACAAACCAATATTTGTAAAATGATATATAAATATATATGCATATATGTGCATTTGCTTACATAAATGTTATTATATATATATATATATATTTTTTAAGGTGCTTAGATTACCTAAATATTACACAGAAAATTACAGGATTCCCATGTTCCCCACCTCCCACACCTCCCACAACATCCCATACAAACATCCTTCATCACTGTGGCCTATCACCCGCAATGGATATACACATCCTGGGGCCTTGCCACCAAGCATAGACCACAGTTCACATCATAGACCACACTCTCTCCCACACAGTTCTGCATGGTATATGCTGATGTAAAATGGCCTACATCCATCGCCACAACGCCACTCAGGACAACCCCCAAGTCCCGAAAAAGCCCCTGTATTTCAACTGCCCTTCACCTCCCTGCCCCGAAAGTGTCCAGTGGCCACCGGCTCCACCTCACTGTTATAATTTCTTCCATTGCTTGAATCACAATATGTCTACAACAGAATACCATTAAGTCCACTCTATTCCATAGCTTTTCCCCCAATCCTGAGGGGACTGGGAAGGTGATGTCCACTCCATCTCCAAGTGAGAGTGGGCTTATATCCCATGGATATGGTGGGTGGGATTATCCTGCCTGCAGCTGCAGGCCCTCTCCATTCCCTGGGATGGCTGTTGCCCATCATCATCTCCTCACCAGGTGACTTGGGTGAGTCCATTGAGCTGTAGAGTAGGAGTTACAGCTCCACTGAGATTCCAGGCACAGCTGGCACATGGGCAGGCCAAAGGCTCCAGTCTCTGGAAGTACACCTAAAAACTCCAGCATCACATATAGGTTTGAATAGAAGGAACTGATGGACCATGTGCAGGGAGGACTTATTTGAGTCCAACTCTGTCACTCTCAGGAGCACAGATTCCAAAATAGAGCCCACTGATAAGGCATCAATCTCTGGGGCTATCCCCCCTTATATAGGACCTGGGTGTCTCTAGAGCCCTCAGGAGCCCCTCTGTGTAGGGTGATATCCACTTTGGTGTTCTATGAGATCCTACTGAGGTGTGCATAAGCGTTACCTCTGGGATGACCTCCCGACTCTCTTTGAAGTCTCTTAGCCACATGAACTCATTTCTCTTTACCTTTTCCCCCTTTTATTCAAGGTATTTTTCCAGTCATGTTGTCAGTTGGCACTTGGTATTAATCCCTCGTTGCCAGGGAGGCTCATCCCTGGGAGTCATGTCCCATGTTGGGGGGAAGATAATGCATTCATATGCTGAGTTTGGCTTAGAGAGAGGCCACATTTGAGCAACAAGGTTCATTTAATTATCCAGGATATTGGGAGTCTTTATTAATAGGGAAATTGGTTCTCTAACCATGGGATTGCATGATATCTATTTTTATCACCTATCTGAGTTATTTAAATTTTATACAATGAACTTATGCCTCTTTTATAAACAGGGGAGAAATTTATGCATTTAAGATTCCCTCTCTCACTTAATGTATATAAATATTTCAACAGTCTCAAAATTATCTATGAATCTTTTAAGGCTATTATAATGTTAATAAATTCCTAGGGAGTAACATATTACTTTATTAATAGTTTAAAATTATAACCTGGACAAAGTCTGCTATAAGTAATATAAATGAAGTAACAAGCATTTTGGAGGCATTATTAATAGATTTTTTTCCTTGAGAGGAAAAAGTAGGAAAAATTTTAACTAGTAGTATAATAATCATCCAGCAATTGAAACTCTTCATTTGATAGAAAACTCTAAAATTCTATTTGTGCTCTAAAATATAATAACTGATCTGGGTATGCAGAAACTCAGCCAAACTCTGCAATAGAACAGTTACTAGACAGTTTATTAAAAGGCCCTGATCAAAAGAAATGGTTTCTCTATTTTCAGAAGACTTACAAAAACAGAATGCTAGCATAACAATTTGTACATTCATAATACTAATAAGAGCTAATATTTTAGTGAAATCACAAAATTTTAATCATTCTTCTCAGCACAGCTTTTATGCATCATCTCATTTAATCTTCACTAAAACCATATTAAGTGATTATTTACCACCTCCCCAATACACAAATATGGAAACTGAGTCTTAGAATGAATGAAAAAACTTACATAGTTAAAGGTTAGAGAAAGCACTGTCTAATTCATAAACCCATTATCTAAGTCATTATTATCACTAGAATTTATATAGATCAAAAATGTATACCCTTTTATTTACCATTATTTGAGATAAAAATCCATTTGTAATTGACTTGGCAAAATTTCAGTGCTTGATAAATTGGATATCTAAAAAGATTACATAAAATATTGAGCAGACTATAATTTAAATCAATTTTCAATCAATCATTTGGCTTCTTTGCTCAGGTTGTTCATATTCCATGAGTGACTTTCCCTAGTGTTCCAATATTCTTATATTTCTTGGTAACAGACCAGCTCAATGCCCATAACATTTCCAGTTTATGCTGTTGCCAGTTCCATCTGGCTGTCTGTAGTGTCTTGGTTAGGATTCTCTCCCATAAAACTACTCAGGTTAAAAAATGTATATATATCCATTCATCATTGTCTTTTTCTTCTTGGTCAAGATTGTGTTTGCCTTCCTATAATGTTATTATTACCTATTGATACAAGACAAAAACGTGAATGATGGACAGACACCAATTAGGGTGAAAGATAAGTACCTGAATCATCACCTTTCCTTGCCAGACTCTTCTTCAAATTCCTTTCCCACCCTGCCAATGTTATGACTATCTTAATAACTGATCTTTATGTCTCTCCAGTGTGAATGCAGTTATGGAAGTTCTTTATTTATACAACCAATGCCCAGCACTGAACTGCACAATAGAGTTAATGGTTCTATTTTTTTGTATTAAAAGATAACATTATTCACTTCATTCCCTAGGCCTCAGAACATGTACCTGATATGATATTGAGTATGATGTGTTTAAGGTATAATGGGCATTCGTTGTTGAAATGCTTAGTAACTGTATAGCATATAATGGTGAGAAACTTTTCAGGGCTAATTTCAAATAAGAAATGAATTATTCCACCAAAGAAGATTATGAAATATAATTATAATCAACCCTGTGGGCAGAGGATGCTAATGAGGACAAGGAAAGGCCAGCTGACCAAAAGCACAGAGAGAAGAGTCAGGGACAAAGAGCTGGAGCTGCATGCAGATATTTGCGAGATCAGTCAAAGAGTAGGCAGCCAGCTCTTTGAAAACTATATTGGAAAGCAGCAAAACCTTCCATATAAATTAACTTTTAAAGTTGCCGTACAAAAAGAGAAAGGTGCTATACTAAATGCCCTTATGTTAAACAAGACTGTAAACCAGATATTGCCTCTAATAAACAACTAGCAGGTAGACATAGACACCTAAGATAAGAAGTATTGAATACAACAAAGTGAGATTTGATTCACAAGAGGCAGAAAATGAATCCAGCTCAGGTTGGAACTATTCCCTCAAACACACTGGTTAAGGCTTATCATCAATTCTAAGTGAGGAAGAACTAAGACTGATGGAAAAATCCATTACATATTCTTGGTGTGTCATTAAAAGTAAATCTGTGTTTTAAACAATATTTAATTATCACTATAGATTTTGGACACCATTATCTCCACAAATTCTTTTCACATATCCTTAAAATCTCAAGAAACTCTTCCAGTATTATCACGAGTAGATGCCAGCTCTATGTACAGACCATAAAGTCTAGTGCTTAAATATGACAAAATTGGATAAACAGAATTCTTTGTACAATCCTGTTTGACAAGACTTATTTCTCTCTGGATGATATAGATGTCAGAGTCATGTTGTGTGTTGGGCGCAATACAGGGTAATTATAACAGGGGTAGTAACCAGGTATTTAGAAAACATGTTCAACGCAAAATTTTTACTTTTCCTATATATGTATAACTGTGTAGAAACACTTTTACAGACATATACACATACTTACATAGGAATATCATGTATTTCACAGACCGTAACTTATAAAAATTTTCAAGTACATTCTTCTGCCAATTACACATGTTATTACTTACTCTAATTATGACAACCAGCACTCAAAAACACACTTGATCTAACCAATTTCTAGGGTATAAAATCCTACTTTGAATATAACAGAAAAGCCAATCACTTAATTTCTGAAACACAATCATTCTTGGAATAAGCTTACAATAAGAAAAACAAAGGGTAAAATATCACTTAATATTTGAATGCTTCTATAGAATCTGGAAATAACTATTGTCAGTTTTAGAGAGAAATGGCCCTATATTTGGTCAAGGTGATTTTAAATAATGAATTTCTTTTCCTCAGAATTAATAATTTTAAAAAGAAAAGTTTACTCTTCCATCTCAAAAAACAATCCCCTTGAATTTGCATCATGGCATATTATGGCTTCATTTAACTTTGTATTTTTTTTTTCAACTTTTTTCAGCAGAATGTCTACATCGTACAAAATCCAATCACATTTCAGTAAAGTAATCAAATCCTCCTGCTGTTGTGATTTCACCTTGTTACCAGATATACTCTCATTTCAACTGACTCTCTAACTCACATTTTGTATCAATATATTTCTGTTTAATCATAAACAATGGTGTCATTTTTAGGCCTTTTGAAAAATCCAATTTGTAATTTTGTTTTAGGTCTCTTACAAATACAGATAGAATAATAACTTCAGTTAACCTTCAGAATAAGATTGAAACACTCCTAGAGTACTCAGTTTATTTTTGTTTTTATTATTTTAAATTAAACACAATATTATTGTAGGCAAAGCTTGAGTAAGCACTTACTGTGGCACAAATATTTTGCATCCAGTCTCTGAATTTCATAAACATTTCAACTATCTTGATCTTGAAGTTGAGAATTTCCTTGTCCACCTTTTTTACTAATGTGGTTATATACAACTTGAAAAAAAATAATGTAACAAAGAGTTTTACCAACAGTCTAATAATAATAATAGTGACTAACACATATATTGAATTTATTACATGCCAAGTACTATTCCAAGCATTTACAAATATTAATCCATTTAATCTTCCCAACAGCCCTATGATATGAGTTACTTTATTAAGCCCTTTGTAGAAGTGAGGAAACTGAAGCACAGAAAGCTTAAATAGCTTTCCCAAGTTCACAGAGTCAGTAAGAAGTAGAATAGGGATCCTTCCTAATACCAAGATAATCTCTCCTCATTGTCTATCTCCTGAGTTACTCCTGTTTTCTTCCTCTCTTTATCTGACCTGCTTTTGTACAACTCACTTCATCTAGTGTTATGTTAATGTCAAATCTCCTTACTATTAAAATTATATTAATTGTAGATGAACCCTAAGTTAATAAGAGCTTTTCTGGAAAAACAAAAGAAGAAAAAGTGCTAGCAAGTTTCTTTGACATCGATTTTAAAATGAATCATGGTTTCAGAAACTTTAAAATATAAAAGAGTATGCAAAAATTGGGGCAAAACATCTTTTTTTGTTTCCAAATTTTTTAGTAACAAATATGGAAAAAAACTGTTGCTTTCAACAAGCTATTTGAATTGAACCACCACTTGGTTTTTGTACTTATTAAAGAGGTCAGGATAAAATGATGGAGAAGAAGGAAGAGGAAGAAGAGGGTGGAAGAAGAGGAGAACACTTAAAGTTCCCGGGGGCTTTCCATTTTGTTTTGCAGTAATCATGTTGCACCATAGTTTGAGCATTATAAATAATAATGACAATAGTAACAATATCTTGGGAATATTTCGGTGGCAGATTCAAAATTGGAACAAAAATAAACCCTCTTAACAAGATTAAATAAAGCATTAGACTACTATATTCTAGTGCCCCTTTTGGTGTATATATGTGTGTGTTTATAATTAAGCCAATAGTGTCCTGTGAATTCTCCAGGTCCTGAGACACATTATCTCAAAGATAACTTTGCTGAAGTTGGCTGTAATCTAACTTCCCCTGGGAGGGCTAATAGAAGAGCCCATACTTTATTTGAGCTTTAGCAATCAGGAAGGATATAAAGTACATGTGTTATTTTACTCTATCTGATCTCCTTGTTCTATCCTGAGCAATTTCAAAAAAATTCCAAAACCCCTGGCCCTGCCCCAACACACACTCGCTCATTTCTTTTCAGGGACTCTCTTCTCCCTCACCATCCATATCCATGTTATTCTTGTGGGGTTCCTAATCATAGTAGCATACTCACTAGCCATGGTAATTATCCCAGAAGTTGGCCTATGTCTCAAGCCAAGCCTTTCAGAGCCCTTGCTCCATATTTTTTATACTGATTCTGAGATAGAAGTTTCTTTCTTTGCTCTGAGATTGCTGAACTGTAATAATGCAAGCCTGCAGCTGTCCTAATCTATTTCTCCCCTTCCACACACTTCATATAGGCTAAGCCTTTCTCTAACAGGAGATTGTGAGGCCCACTAATAGAGGAGAGAGAGGGAGGGATGGAGAATATATTTTTGAGTCCTATTTCTGATGGTGCTGAAGGGCTGTCACCCCTGTCTTTTCTAGTTACATAACTCAATAAATTTCCTTTTTCCCTAAACAAGTCTTAATTGGATTTCTGTCACTTCTAAACAAAAAGAATGAGAAAATAGGAGGAGTTGGAGAGGGTGATTGCAGTTCCAATGAAAGGTTATTTTAATATTCTAGGTCAATCAATAATGGTATGTTAACTTTTCACTATGGTGTCTACCTATCATACAAATAGCTATAACCTTAAAATCAGTCAAGAAATATGTTGGATCCAAATTAAAAATTGCAACAGAAAAACAACCTCTGGATTTACTCTCACTATAAGGAAATAAAGGGTTTAGCTCTTCTCCATCTATACATTCCTGAGTATTTCAACTCAATAAAGCCTAGATTCCATGAATGAGGCAGAGTCTCTCCACACCCCAGATAACTGAAACAAGTGAATGGTTACTGATGTATCCTAAACTCTGCTTGCATCATTACCCAAGTAGCTCTTTATGTTTAATACTTAGGATGTGGAGAGGGCAAGATGGCGTTAGTGTAGGAGGGCGCACACTGCAAGCTCCCAGAGCAAGGCGGATTGGGGACGGGGTCCTGCCCGGGGGTCTGTGCTGTGCAAGCGTGAAGTGAGAAGCCTGGGACATCTATCTGCGTGGATCGGCGGCGTGGACCGAATGGTGGAGATTCGTGAGTTTTGAGGCTGCCGGTGGAGGTTGGCACAGGCGGCTGAGCCCCGCGGTTACGGAAAAAAATAATAAAACGGCCATTTGGAGCCGCGGGCGGGGCGAAAAAAGTTTTATTTTCTGGGGAGCTGGCTGCCTGGCGACCCTTGGACCTTGTGTGAACAGAGCAAACAAGCTAGTCAGCACCCAGTGAACCGGAGGGGGGATTTTGGTGTGGCAACGCAGATGATTTCCCTAGGCACCCAGGGATAAGACCTGGGCCGCTGCGGAGCCAGGAGGAAGGGACACTTCCCAAAAAAGGGAGGGTTCTGTTGGAAGACAGGGAAGGGTATTTTATATTTTTAGACATCGATCTGGCTGTCTGCACCGCCCCATAGCTTTGGGGAGCAGATAAGCCGACCTGAAGCAGCATTAGGCTGAGAGCAGACGCGAATCTGCACTCAAACTGATTTACTGAGCAGCCCAGTGATGCTGGAGCTCGGCGCCAGAAGGGGCGGAATCCGCCGTCTTTAGCACTCCTCACTGACTAACATCAGAGCTTCAGCTAACCTGGGGAGTCCGGAAAGTGGGACGTGCTTGATTAATTTCCACGGGCCCAGCTAGGGTCCCTTCCGTAAGGGGGTTGGTCTAGAAGAGGAATTATTTTGGGTCCTGCATTTGGCTTAAAAAAAAAAAAAAAAAAAAAAGTGAGGTCACCTCAACAAATAAAAAATAAATTCTTTTTAATTTAGTTTAATAGCTAAAAGCTGCTTCAGGACCTGCATATAGAACCCTGTGGGGAAATTCATTGATAAACACAAGTAGGCAGGAAGGATCCACGTGGACTCTAGGGGAATCATTGACCCCCCTTAGCTCTCTTTGACTGCTTGCCTGGGTGGATCTTTGGTTTCTCTCTGTTACTTTCTGGTCTATTGCTATTATTCCCATTTTCCTCCCCCCTTCCTTTTTCCATCTATTTTTTTTTTTTAAATAGGTGCTGCCAGCTGGTAGCTTATTTGCTGGGCTTCTTATTCAGTAATTTCCCACTCGCTGTATATATTGATTCTGTATTACAAACTATCGCTTATCCTTCCTGCATGTTTCTGCCTTCTGTTTTCTGTTGTGGCTCTTAGAGACAACATTTTTTCATAGGCCCACAATGTAAGGGTGTCAATTTCTATCCCATCTATTTTGTTTTCTTCTTCTTTTTTCTTTTTTCTTTTTTTTATTAGTATTAACTTTTTCCTTTCAGACCTTTCTCTACTATTTCTCTACCTCCTCATAATTCTAGCCTTCTAAATCACTATATATATATATTCCTCCATTTGTTTTCCCAGTCCATTATAGGAACTCCATATTTTTTCCTAGTACTCTACACTGCCTACACAAGTTAAATATTCATCTCATTAAGTCTCATTTTGCCCCTCTTCTAACTTTTATCAATATTTCTATTATCCTTCTGCCTTCCTTACATCTTTTGATTCCTCTGGCCCTAACCTTTTGCCTTCAAGCGAACATAGAAAGAAGTAAGGAAATAAAATAAGAAGAAAAACTGCCAAAGAGAAAACTTAACTCACACGCAGAACCAACAGCTAAATAAAATTCTAGAGCATAGAGAAAAGCTAATCAACTGAACAAACCCATCAAGATAATATGATGACCAGAGGGCAACAGAAAAATACAAATGACTCTGA